>JANHMN010000004.1:5554358-5612947 GCA_030674055.1 Rhabdomys pumilio
CACACACACACACACACACACACACACACACACACACACACACACACTGAAAAGTTATACCTATCTGCAATAAATTCTATTGCCAAACAGGAAATCTTTTTTTTGTGGTAATGTGGGATACTCTAGAGCTGCTGCTCTCAGCCTTTGGGATACGACCCCTTTGGAGGTCAAATGACCCTTTCACAGGGGTCACTTAAGACCATCAGAAACCAGATACTATGATTATGATATACCAAACATTATGATACAGAACAGTAGCAAAATTACAATTCTGAAGTAAAAACAGAAATAATTTTATGGTGGGGGCGGTCATCACAAGATGAAGTGTAATAAAGGGCTACAGCATTAGGAAGGCTGAGATCCACTGCTCTAGAGAGTTATAACGCAGCCTATTACAGTTTCCACACTGTGTCCCTTACATTTTCTCTATTTGAAATTCCCAGTGGCCTGCCATGTCAGGCACCTGTCTGAAATCCCAGCCCCTGGTAGAGGAGACAATAAAATCTGGAGTTCAAGGATACATGGAGTATGCAAAGCAAAGCTGAGCTGGGGGAGGCCCTGTCTCAAAACCTCAAAGGCCAAAGCACAGCTTTAGGAGAATGTTTCAGAGCCTGAGAGTAAGTGGGTGTGGCTAGTTCTGTACACCTGCAGAATGCACTAGAAATGCAGTGGACCTTAGGGAATGCTCCTGCTCTTAGAAGTCTGAAGGCCATGCGAACAGCAGCCCTGTCCACCTCTGCCACGCCCTCCATAATCATGGTCTCAGCTATCCAGTTCTGAGTTCATGGGAGGGAGAAATGACTCTCTCTCCTGATTTTACCCTTCCTTCTTCCCACAGTTAGATTTAGCGGCAATCCTCAAACATGTTCTTGTTGATTAAACAGGGTTCTCTGTTACAATTTCCTGAACTGCCCAGTAGTTTATGGTGCTCAGTAGGGCCTGGCTTCACACACTCAAGTCACTTACACCGTCTCTGTCACAGGCCTAACATCTGTAACTAGAGAACACAGCCTTTATTAAAAAAACAAAACAAAACAAAACAACAACAACAACAACAACAAATAAATAAATAAAATGAAAGACAAACCACCATTCCCTCCCTGGCCTCTAGCCCTTGTTCTGTTTTCTGAGACAGTAAACACAGCCACACCCACCACTACTGCATTTTCACTTATGTAATATTGCGGCTGCTTAGTAAACAGTTATAAAACCAATGGGTAGTATGGGGAATATACTAACTCACCTCTTAAATAAACAACCTAAAACCACATGATGTCTTACAGAATGTCATATTTTTTTGAAGTTAACCACCCCCCAATTATTTCTAAGATATAAACTCCAACAAAATGTAATAGAAAAATCAAGAGTTCTTCCTGGTTTCCTTGACTAAAGTTAGAGTGGTTTGGTGCAGGGGACAGAGGTCAGGGCTAAGAGGCTGGCTTTAGGGCAGCTTCAATTCCAGCACAGGGCCTGACTCCCATTTTGTAGCTTTCCTTTGTGCTGCAACTGAGTTTAGGGCCTTCTCATGGTACTAAGCACGTGTTCTACCACTGAGCCAACCCTCAGGCCTCAGGCTGGCTCCTTCCTGAAGAGAGCCGCTCTCCTGGCTCCCTAGCTTTGGACTCCGCAACTTCAGTCTCCCCAGAGCTAAGTACTTAAGGTAACCTGAATTCAGGTCCCAGCATCCACACCACTTAAGCACTCCACAATCTTCTATCGAGGAGATCTGATGCTGTCTTCTGGCCTACATGGGCACTGCACATGTATGGTACAGACATACACGAAAGCAGAAGAACATACAATAAAAAACCCTCTGATTTTTACCTAGTGCTCACCCACAGTAACCACACCTAACAAGATACACAAAACCCTTTTCCTGACTCCTGAGTCTCAGTCATCATGCTTAACTGCCTAATAAGTAGCTCAGGGCATAATATTTGCCTTCCCTATCAACAAACCACATGCCTTTACCTCCACTGTTCCACTTAGTAGCTTCTCCCTAAAATTATGGCCACTGACAATGGTGTCTACAATGGAGACCTCTGCGCTAAAGCGTCAGGCCTGCATTTAAGGTTGGACAGGCTACAGTGAAACGTTTCACCAACTGGGCCATCTGTCTGGAGAATGGCAAATACTGATGAGATGTCTTCAGTGAGTTTCACCACCCACGAACAGCACTGTGAGCCATGTGAACGGCACACACAGAACAACAAGGCAATAGGAAACATGGTGTACCAGCTCAGGGTCACAGCCGGGGTCTACATTTCCTGGAGAATGACCGCACTCTCAACTATGTACGGTAGAACATTACAAATGAAGTTGGAGGGGCTGGAGAGATGGCTTAGGGGTTGGGGGAAAGAGGGCTAGTTACTCTTCATGAAGGCCTGGGTTCAATTCCCAGTGCCTACATGGCAGTTAGTCACTGTCTGTTTTAATTCCAATTCTAAGGGCACAACACCCTCTTCTGGCCTTCTTGGACATACAAAGGGTGCAGACATATATGAAGGGAAAACACTTCTACACATTAAAACAAGCAAACAAATACTCCCCAAACAACAACCTATCAATCCACAAGGCAGGCACAATGGCATGTACCTACTGTCCCAGCTACTTAAGAGGCTCAGGCAGGAGGGTTGCTTGATTCAGGATTTCAAAACCTTACTGGATAACACAGGGGAGACCCATCTCAGAAACAAAGTTCCTCACATACCAAACCCTGTACTGTGTATGAGGGAGGCATGTGTATGGCAGTGTACTTCTAGGAGGGAACAGAAAGACTCAGACAAGGCTCCCGACACCTCCCACCTATGGCACATCTTGGCCATATCCGTCCGGATTGGTCCTCGCTTCCCACATCCCCAAACTGCTGCTGAGAAGTAAACCAAAGTTCCTACTGACCTGATGACAACTCACCCAGTGCTGCCTGTGTGCCCAGGGACCCAAAGCCCACGTATCATTGCAGGCCGACACCGCTTTACAGTAACACGCAGAAGAACACAAACTACCCCACAAACCTGCAGCTGCTACTGTGAGGAATGTGAGCTGCAGTGCAAGGTCACGTCAAAGTCCTGCTTCCTGAGTATTTTCCCCAATCTTTGGTTAACTGAAAAAAATGTTTGAGGGGTTGGGGGTGGGGAATGTGTGTTCTAGGGACTGAAACAAGTGTTCCCACGAAGCTGAACCCCAGTCCATTCAGAATGTTTTACTCTGCAACAGCCTACTGCTCCGGCCAGTCTAAACCCACTCTGCATCACAGACAGGCCTTACCCTTGCTTCCTGCCTGCCTTACCCTCCAGAGTGCTTGCACTACCAGGCCCCAGTGGCTCACCCTTTTTTCATGGTATCTTCTATCAAAGGAATTTACAGAAAAGTACGTGAAATGCAGATACTTGCCCTAGGAGGTCAAGTCCCAGGTGGCTTTTAAGAGGAAAGGGAGATGGCCCCTGGAGAGAAAGCCTCCCTTCCACCCAGGAGATTTCCCACATAAGGCCTCATGAACACTAGAGAGTCTCACAGAAGCCCCTTTGGCACTCACTCCCTGAGCTCAAGACTGGGATAAACACACTTCCTTCCACCAACTTCTGGACAGACCTCAGGCTCTGGAACACCTTAACCACCTTCCATCTTCCTCTTACCCGCACACAGCTGGACAGAAACTCATTAAACTGTTATATCTTAATTTACTCCACTCCCAAAATGAAACTCAGTTCTTTCAGGCAACAAAAGCAGGCATGGGAAAAGTGGTATTTCCACTGTTAATAGCAGGCAAACTCACAAGATGTAACTCACAAGAAGATGTAATGCCCCCACTGCATCAAGAGGCAGGTGCTACAGGAATCAGTGAAAAGTTAAATGACTTCAGGTTCCCAGACACATTGGTCATTGCCCTCATTTCCTGTCAGAGAAGGAGCCTCAGAGGGGGGCATTCTTTCCTATGCTAATGATCCCAAGGCCTAGGGGTGACAGGATGGGGCAGGCTGCCAGGAAGACCAAGGTAGGATTACAAAGTGGAGTTAAAGGACTGAGGTTTTAGTCCTTCTCCAAACTTCAGAGAGAAAGGCTTGAAGGTAAACCTGGTCACCAATGATGTCTAATCTCCCTCCATTAACTCCAGTAAACACCTATCTAAAAAATTATCCCAATATCCCCAAGAGACAGAGGTTCAGAGAGCTTCTGGGAAGGTCAATGAAGATGTTTACTAAAAAAAAAGAACTAAGGGCTAGAGAGATGGCTTACCAGTCAAGAGCACTGGCTGCTTTCCAAAGGACCTGGGTTTGGTTCCCAGGACTGATAGGGCAGCTCAGGAGATCGATGTTGTCTGGTCTCCACTTGCAGTGCACAGACAAGCATGCAGGGAAAACACACGTACACACAACATACAAATAAAAAGAGTTCTCCATGGGTGGCTGGTATACACCCCAGAGGGTGGTATACATCAACTTTTGGGGACAGAAGCTCATGTCCTCAGGACCCCTCTAGATGGTTCCTACACACCATTCACCTGCTGCTTGGATCCTGTAAATATCTTGCTAAATGTAACAAATAAATGTGGAGTAGTGTTTGTCAGCCATCTTAGGAAATTAGTTAAGCCCAATTTGTATCCAGATTATTGAGTCTGCAGGGGGGTAGACCTGGCACACACAGAGGGCTTAACCCTCTTAAGCCTCAGATGCTGTCTCCAGTGTTTGGATGGATTGATTAGTGTGTTTGCTACTACAGAGTGAAATTCTCAGTGAGATGACAGAAGTCTTTCTGTGCTAACTGTGATGGGATGAGCAGAGGAAAAAAAAACAGGTGTGAATGTTTTAGAGACTGAAGTTAAAAGTATCTTGAGAAAAGAAAGATAACTAGAGAGAGTGTGTGGGGGGCGGGGAAGGGCGAGCTTTTTACTGCAGTGACAAAATATTTGAAACAATTTGGAAAGAAAACCAAATGTATCCCAGTTCATTTCCAAGGTGTAGTCTGTGGTCAGTCGCAACAGAGAGGACAGTACGGAGCTGCTCACCCCAAAGCAGCTCCAACTGCTGTTTTGAGAATGAAAAGAATGAGAGAATGAACTCCACAGATGAACGACAAACTCCAGAGCAGCTCCAACCTGTGAGCCATTACTCCAGTTAGGACACACTGCTAATTAATTGCTCAGTTACATCTAACCAGCTCTTATCCAAGAGACTACATCTGGAGTCATCTGGAAGTGCCTGAGTTGAGGTTCTCCATGGAAGAGTTCTTCAACAGCTGGGAACAGACTCCAATACATGAACCTTTTGAGGAAGCACTTTATACAGGCAATAATAGGAACCCAAGGTCTGTTCTTCCAACCCACACGAGCGGTAGCCTATCACAGACCCTGAGTGTGCATGAAGAACACTGAGAACTCTTAGGAAGAAGACACTGGCATGGGACGCTCAGATTATAGCCATTTTGACAAGGTGAATGCCCTCTCTTCATGTGGAGCCTGGACAAGCTCTGCCTTGTGGCTCCATCCCTATCTGAGGTCTGAAAAGTGTGGGAAGCTGCATTTCCTGACATCCTATAGCCTCAATATCTACTTCTAATTCAAGTGCAAACTGTTGTAACTAAATCCCATGTGACGTCACACAAATCCACCTCAGATACATTGCAATTTAACTCAGTATCTGGGGAGTTTAATAGATCATTCTATTATAAGTGAGCCGAGACAGGCTGGTTTCTGTGAGTTTCAGCCCAACCTAGGCTCCTATACAAAATAGATAAATGAATGAGTTAGGCAAACAAGCCAGGCCTGCTAGTCCCAGCACTTACATGGCTGAGGCCAAAATAAAATAAAAGGAAGAGAAAGAGAAAGGGAAGAAAACTGAGCAACACTGTACAGTTGTAAAGTGAGTGATTTGGCAGCTGGAGAGATGGCTCAGTGGCTAAGATACATAACACTCTTGCAGAGAAGCAGAGTTCGGTTACTAGCACCCAGGTCAGGTATCTCACAGCCTCCTCTTAACTCCAGAATGAGGGGCCCTGTGCCCTCTATTAGACATCATCTTTTGTCTGGGTGCCTATACACATGTGCACACGTGCAAGGACACAAATGGTTACAAATGATCTAAATTGGGGTTGGAGATGGCTCGGTGGTTAAGAGTCGTCTTCCAGATTGCTCTTCCAGAGGTCCTGAGTTCAATTCCCAGGAACCACATGGTGGCTCACAACCATCTGTGATGGGATCTGATGCCCTCTTCTGGTGTGCATAAAGACAGAGCACTCATATACATAAAATACATGAATAAATAAATATATAAAAAGGATAAGTTAAATCTATTTTAAAGTGTACAACTGAGTATTGTTTTATTTTTCAGATTCTCAAAATATGAGGTTTGCCAGCTGCAAGAGTGCAAGGTCATGTGATCATCCATCTACACCTCAGTAAGCCCTCACTGCAACAAGAGTGCAAGGTCATGTGGTCATCTACAATTCAGTAAGTCCTCACTGCAACAGCCCTGGCAAAACAGCGGGCAAAGACAGAAGTCTCACCAGAGACTTCACGTAAGAGGAAGAGGCTGCTGCTGGTGGAGGCCCTCCCCTACAGGTACTTGGACTACCCAGTGCTTGAGTGGACAGAACAACTCAAAAGTGGAGCCAAGTTAGTTAAACCGACAGCTTTAGGGGACGACAACAAAGGCAAAACAAAAAAAATGTGAACTTGGGGTGCAAGCCATAACTCAGCAGAAATATGGCACACGTGTCCTGCCATCCCACACGGCAGTTTTGTCTGCTTTCATTTAAGGGTAAAGGAAACAGCTCTTGTTTGTTTTTAATTCACACTTACGTTTTTTGTACCCTATCTGCTTCCAAATAAAATCTCTTTCACAGAGCAACTTGACTGTCTAGTGACTGTTGAGTAAACAAACTCATGTAAATAAAATACAAAAAGAAAACCACCAACAACCCAAAGACTCGTGTGGCTGGATGGTTCTGAACACTAAGGCTTCAGACTTCCCTTCGCCAGATACTGTCTGTCTATCCCTCTGCACAAAGAAACCAAGCTTCCTAACATCCAAGAGTAAAGATCTCCTCCTTGGCCTTGTCTGCATCACCAGGAAGCAGGAAAGGAGCTGAGCTGAGTGGCATCTTCTAATCTCGTGCTTGAGGCTGAGGGAGAAGGTAGAAAAAGTTTGCAACATGGCTGTATAGAGTCATATCCAGATCAAATGCTCCAAACATTGCCTGGTACATACAGGACCATAACTAGCATCTCCTATTAAGTCTCAACTCAAAAACGAACTGACTGTGAGGTGCCTGAGACGGCATGGAGAGCCTTGTGAGGTGCCTGAGATGGCATGGAGAGCCCTGACTACGTGGGCATGTTCACTTACATGGGCACGCTCACTCCCACTGACCTACACCTCGTGCCTACAAAATCTGGTTTTCAGTTCAACTTCGTGAGAGAGAGTCCTCGTGGGCTCCATACTTCATAGGTTTAAATAGTGAATAGAAAATCTGAGCCTTGAAAATTCAACTTTGAGCTCTCTATTTTCAACAATTCTGCAAAACCCTACCACAGTACAGCTTCCTGGTCCCACTTACTGTGCTCAGCAACTTCACAGAGGAAACAACACTCAGAATGTCAAGGCTTTAAACAGCAGTGAGCACACAGCCCTGAGTTTGCTCCCTGGCCCCATAAAACAATAAAAGGTTTGCCTGTTCAGTGTGGTTCATGCCTATAGTCCCTGCACTTGGGAGGTAGAAACAGGGCAGTCTAAACTGCATTAGAAGTGTGAAGCCAATTTTGTTTAATGAAACATTTTAAAATTGAAGTCACGTTGAATTTATTTAGAAGCACCCACAACCACCATGGCACCTATTCCTCCAGGCCTTTGGTAGTTCTGTTTTTAAATAGCATCTCGCGATCATGCAGCCCACGTTCGCCTTCTTCCCTGGCATGCTCTCCTGCGTGCTGAGAGACTGTATCTTCCCTGGCTTCCTCATCCTTAGAAATGCCTTTGTTTACTAGCTTTTTGTTGTTGCTTTTAAGCAAAGGCTCCATATACCACTTATCATACCCACTGCAAGGATCTTATACTTCCCATTGCCACCTGAGACAACATTTTAAATCTCGGTTATGTTTTACTTGGCTCTCAAGGGTCCACAAAACATCACTTATTTTCACTATTTTAACCACAGCAATTTCTCCATGTCTCCATAGTTCCATTTATAGTCTCTGGGTTTTCTATATAGTTAAACAGATCACAAATCTCAAGTTTGTCTTTCTTCCCATTCTGTGTTCTCTCTCTCTCTCTCTCTCTCTCTCTCTCTCTCTCTCTCTCTCTCTCTCTCTCACACACACACACTTTTCACCTAATTATGTTTCCCTTTTTTTTTTTTTTTTTGCCTAATGATGTAGAAATTGGGGTATAACGAGACTGAGTATCCTTACTTTGCTCCTCATCTTAAACTAGCAGCTTTACCCATAACTATGATGCTAGTGTTACTGTACAGCACAAGTCATCACTACTAAGAATGAGAAGCTCACTGCATAGAGTGTGGCAAACTGCATTTGAACTTAGGGTTAGGGTGTAGGGGTTGGAGTTAGGGTGCAGAGGTTAGGGGTTAGGGTGTAGGGGTTGGCATTAGGGTGTAGGGGTTGGGGTTAGGGTGCAGAGGTTAGGGGTTAGGGTGCAGGGGTTGGGGTTAGGGTGTAGGGGTTGGAGTTAGGGTGTAGAGGTTAGGGATTAGGGTGTAGGGGTTGGAGTTAGGGTGTAGGGGTTGGGGTTAGGGTGCAGAGGTTAGGGGTTAGGGTGTAGGGGTTGGGGTTAGGGTGTAGAGGTTAGGGATTAGGGTGTAGGGGTTGGAGTTAGGGTGTAGGGGTTGGAATTAGGGTGCAGAGGTTAGGGGTTAGGGTGTAGGGGTTAGGGTGTAGGGGTTGGGATTAGGGTGTAGGGGTCGGGGTTAGGGTGCAGAGGTTAGGGATTAGGGTGTAGGGGTCGGGGTTAGGGTGTAGGGGTTGGGATTAGGGTGCAGAGGTTAGGGATTAGGGTGTAGGGGTTGGTTGGGGTTAGGGTGCAGAGGTTAGGGGTTAGGGTGTAGGGGTTGGGGTTAGGGTGCAGAGGTTAGGGGTTAGGGTATAGGGGTTGGCGTTAGGGTGAATGTGACACCAGGACTGTGGAAATGGAGGGAGGATGACCAGGAGGTCAGACTGTGGTGGTTTATACTTGTTGTCAGTTAACAGACTGACAGTCACCTAGGAATTACGTCTCTGGGCATACGGATGAGGGATTACCTAGATTAAACTAACCAAGGTGGAAGACCCACGTTCCTGTAGGTGCACCATGCCTTGGACTGGAGTCACCAGAACTCGTCTCTCTACACCTGACAGTGTCTGCCATGATCCTCCATTATAACTTTCCTGCCATGAAACTCTGTATCCTTGAGCTATGAATCAAAACAAACCCCTCCTGCCTTAAAGCTGCTTCTATTACAGCCAGGCGGTGGCAGCGCACACCTTTGATCCCAGCACTCAAGAAGCAGAGGTAGGAAGGTATCTCTGTGTTCCAGACCAGCCTGGTCTACAGAGCTAGTTCCAAGACAGCTGGCTACACAGAGAAACCCTGTCTTGAGGGTTGGGAGTAGGGTGGAGTGGAGACGCTTTGATCAGATATTCTGTCCAAGCAAGACAAGTAGCTACTAAAAAGGTCAGCTCTGACCGTGCAGCAAGTTTGAAGCCAGAATTGGCTACATGAGACCCTGTGTCAAGCAAATAACCCCACAAATAAACAACAATAAAACACTTCCAAATACCATGTCTCACCCTACACACTCTCCTCCACAGGCACCACAGTGGTTAAAGCACTTGCTGCACAGCCAGGAGGACTGGAGTTCAGATCCTAGTAACCAAGGTGGGCGCCTAATGAACATATGCAACCCTAACTCTGAAGAGAGCGGAGATACGAATATTACTGGGGTTTTCTGGCTTCCAGAATACACGAGACAATGAGAGCTTCAGGTTCAGGGAGAAACCCTGCCTCAAAAGAACAGGAGAAGAGGAACAGAGCACACTCAACCCTCCCTGTTGGCTTCTACGTGTGCAAGTGCTGGCACAGGCTCAGGTACCCTATGTGCATACACTCAGGCAAGGCAAGCTGGCAGACATGTACGTGTGCTCGCTCTCTCGCTCTCTCTCTCTCTCACACACACACACATACACACACACACACACACATACACACACACACACACACACACACTAATTTAAAAAAAAAAAAAAAGGGCCATTGAGATGGCTCAGCCATATCAAGGTATTTTCTGACTTCCACATGTACACTTTGGCATGAGCATGCACATGCACATGCGTGCTCACACACATGCAAGCTCACACACTTGCATGCTCACACACAAAGACTGACAATGACTGACTGACTGACTGAATGAATGAATGAATGAATGAATGAATACGGAGAAAAGTACTCAGGAATGGTTTGGGTAAAAAGCCTTTCTCTACAAGTCTATAACCCCAAGCAAGCAGAAGGAATCTGAACAGTTGAGAGAATTACACAGGGCTTAGCCAGACATTTAAAATCATTCTATTACATCCACAAATGTTTGTGCATGTGTGAGAAACAAGAAACTGTTGCAAGCTAGAGCAGCTGACATTTCCACTCTACTTATTCAAACTGAGGTCCTGCCTACATAGTGTGGAAGAAAATTTCATCTCAGGCAAGAATCAAAAATCACAGGTTTTTGGGAGAAGTGGTGAGAAGAACTGCTCCACACATCTTCCAAAGCCCCATCAGAACCACAGACTTAAAAACAAGTGCCCAGGGTCTTTAATCCCAGCACTCAAGAGGCAGAGGCAGGAACATCTCTGAGTGAGCTCCAGGACAGTCCGGACTATACAAAGAAAATCCTGTCTCGGAAAAAAAACAAACCAAACCAACAAAATCCCAAACCTACACCTCGAAATCTCTATTATCCAAACAAGCTCTGGCCTGAGCAGGAAGCTAATGCACGCAGGGGCAATCAACTGGCACTACAGAGTGTGGGGTGCAGGTTCTGTCACCCTGGGAAACCTGAGGAAACCCTATTTGGCACAAACTCCTCCTATGGCCAATTTCTGTTTGGTGATTTGGATCTTTCATGGACTCGAGGATCACAGAGCAGAGCTGGTCATTACAGAATTCTGTCTTCATATGACTCAGTTCTGACATACTAATCCGGAAGGAAGTGGGGTCACCATTCTCCCAAGAGACTGAGACTACAACACGAATCAAACAATTTTTTATTACAATCCCCTCTGCTAGCTTATAGGCCAGTGTCTCCAGATGACTCGGACACAAAGGGGTTGCACAGATTTACGTGAGACTTCATCCCCGTGTGCTGGCCAAAGAATCCTATCATAAGTCAGGAATTTTAGGAGTAAAATCTCACTTTCTTTCTATGAAAACTAAACACTGCCTGAAAACCAAGCAAGCAGCCAACACTGAGGCTGCAGGGTGTCCGCTCCGTTCACATCTCATATGTTGGATCTTAGCCTCACCCTCCAGTGCATTGGGAGGACTAGGAAAATGTCGTCTGAAGGGTTCTCTGTTGCTAGGATGAAAAGAGCTATAAATATGAGGTCAAAGCAATATTTAAAAAAAACATTCTAAAGCTTCAACCACCTCTTTCTTTTGAAATGGAGAGCCACAGAAGATCAAAGGAGCACCACTGTTTGCTCTCTGCTGCTCTGGGAGACTCCTCCCTTTACCAGGCAGAGTCCCACAGGTTGAACAGCGTGATTTTAAACGTAACAGAATCTCAAGACAAGCTGTACAGCCGCACATGGAGGCCTATGCCAATAACCCTAGCACTCAAGAAGCAGGAAAATGAGTTAGAGGCCAGCCCAGGCCACACAGACAGAGTGTGTCACAATTTTAAAAAAGAAACAGAAAGAGCACGTTGTACAGTGGTTTCCTGAAACACCTGAGCGAGAGCAGCAGAGGAAACCTACACAGCTTCCACACAGCTCAGCACCTCCTGCACTCAAAAGCACAAGGCAGCCCAAGGAGGAAAACATCACGTTGCAGAGACATGCTTCGCCTTGCTTTCTCTGCCAGGCACCAGGAGTCCACGAGGCCTCAGCAGCTTGCACAACACCATGCTTAACCTTGGCTCAATCAGCCTCCTCAGCCGTGAGGAGCAGGCGGGGCAAGGGGAGCAGGGTTAAACTTACTGTTAACAAACTTAATCAAAGCAAGCAGTAACAAAGGGCACCAGAGACATTTCTACTGTATCGCATCCCAGAGGCTGGCCACAAGCCCGGAATTTTCATTACAATTTTTCAAAGGGAGGGAGAAAAGGAGGAAAAAAATGTTTCACAAAAGCCATATCAAGGCCCCAGGCCAGGATGCCGTGCCACACAACCAAAAATCTGTGAGAGGCTAGCTTTTCAGGGAGTCAAAACCCAGCATGTGGAACCTGGCAGGCCTTTTCCATGGTGGGAGGGGTCCTTAAAACCACTACTGTTCTGCACTGAAGTCTCCAAGCTTCACAGATCATTAAAGGTTTCTGAACCACAGAGAAAGGAGGGCAGAGTTAAGGAAATAAATCAAAAGTCCCTCTGGGATGCACAAATGCCTACTTGGAACAGGCTTTCAGCACGAATAACCTCCACATTAACAACAGGGAGGACTTTTCAAAATAAAAGCAGAGGAGGGGTTCGCTTCTGTTATAAGCAATACACTTTTGGTTTAAAGGTTCCATGCGCTGGAATGGAGTGAGGAAGAAAGCAGGTGAATGAAGTCAGAAGAGCATTGTTTTGGGGGCCCACAAACAAGTTAAGAAGCCCTTGCTGACCAGGGGTAGGCTGTCAGGAAGGACCAGGGGACTCTCTCCTTGCCATCCTGCCCTAAAATAGTTTCCCACTAATCAGAAAGAAGTCTCTTGTCTTTCTCGTGAACCACATACAAGTGAAGACATGGGCAAGGAAATCCTGCTATTTTGAAGCAAGGACTTCCCTCCCATTTCTTAGGTTAGTCTCAGCAAATTCAAAACCAAGAGAAGGAGCACAGGAGGTGGCCAGGAGCTATGCAGCTTCCCTGAGCCTGGGTCATCTTTGGCTTTCTGGCAGATAGGTATCCCCGCCTGTTAACTTAAGGCCAGAAAACTGATCTGCTCAAAGCACCTCATCAGCATTCTTCCCAAGCAGAGCCAAGTCCTGATGCTGAGAACCGTCAACAACACACCGAGGCTAATACACGTCTGTGTTAGGCCTCTCAAATAATCAAACAGGCAAAAGTCACCATTCTTAACCCACCAACCCCCAACTCAAATCTTACACATGGGAACAAAGAGACAACAGTAAAAGCCAAAACTACATAACTAAAGTGCCCTGAAGAAAGTCTTCAGTCAAATATTGCTCAGAACAACCTCAGTGGTTTTCCATTTACACTGCAAAAAAGGGAGGATAAAAAATTCCAGAGACTTGTTTGCAAGATAAAAAATAGCATGTGATGGTGACTCACTGACAGACAAGAGAAGAAACCCAACAACAGTCAGGGAGCGTAGACCTCCACACACCTCCAGGAGCACAGCTTGCAGGAGTGTCTGAGTGCTCACATATGAAAGGCAAGCAGGAATAGGCTACTGGCTAATTCTACAGCTAAAGACAATATTTTATTCTTGATTGGCACAATAAACTCACTGAGAAAAATAAACCATGGTTTTCAACCCTCTGTGCAAACATTAAAACAGGAAGGCCTTCTATGGTACAGTGAAACCAGGTACCAGTCTTCCGCTGTGGGACGTAAGTTAAAGGTTCTCTGTCCACTCTACAATGTGGAAGGTGTTGGGTATCTAGGTTGGCAATAGTCTTAAACACAGCAGCTAAACATGCACGTGCACAATGCTACTGGCCACAAGTTCCTCACGCTCTGCTCTGTATGTGCAGCGTGTACAAAACACGTACGTGGGTACGCAGTGGAAATCCACAAGAGGAGTAAGTCTTAAGGCTATACCATTTATCTAAATTTTTCTTTTAAAATAAAAATAAAGAATACAATTCTGCTGAGCCAGAGAAGCTGGTTGTGAAGACAGTGTGGAAGGCTGCAGAAGCCTTTTAACAAGGTGGGTGTTTTCAAGATGGCTCAGCAAGAGGCTCCCTGAGGATAGGCTCACTAGGCCTTGTCTGAACTGGACCAAAAGCTCCCTTGAACTCCAAACTTTGCCAGCTGTAGTGGTATATAAATTCCACAGGCCAGTCGTCAGAAATTACAATCCCACTGAAGGCATAACGGAACAATCATATGTCCAAAGTCAAGAAAACAAACAAACAAACAAACAAACAAACGAAAAACAAAAACAAAACTGGAAAAGGGCCATAATAGTGCAACTTTAACTAGACACTGTGAACACCTCAGGGAGGAGTGCCGCTCAGTGGTTAAGTCCGTGTCTAGTACACGGCAAGGGCCTGGGTTCCAGCTTCAGCACTGCCAAAATAAAACAAAAGATCCATAATCAAAATAAATTTTTTTAAAAAGAGCTGGGGAGATGGCTAAGTTGTTAAAGTAACTGCCATGCAAATACAAAGAACTGAGTTAAAAATCTCCTAAACTAGCCAGGTGTGGTGGTGCACACCTTTAATCCCAGCACTAGAGAAGCGGAAGTGGGCGGGCCTCAGAGTTTGAGGCCAGCTTGGTCAACAGAGCGTGTCCAGGGCTGCTGACATTGGTTACACTAAGAAATCCTGTCCTGAAAAACCAACCAATCAACCAATCAACCAACCAACCAACCAACCAACCAACCAGACAGATGGATAGATAAATCCTATCTCACAAAGCCAAGCAGACAGACGGACATGTTCCCTAAACCATGGACAGCGCTGTGCTGCTGCAGCATCTCTACTGGAAATGAGGAACAGGAGATTCCCGGGGAGTTCACAGGCTTGCTAGCCTGGCTTACACAGCGACTAACAAGAGACCTTGTCTTAAAGACAAGGCAGAAACCGGGTACAGACACCGAGTTGTTCTCTGACTGCCATGTGCGCACCCTGGCTTGTATGTATGTGTGACTGCACACAAACACACACATACACAATTTTAAAAAATAAATCAGCCAGTAGTGGTAGGGAGCCTTTAATCCTAGCACTCGAAGGCAATGGAAAATGGATTTCTGCGAGTTCAAAGCCAGTCTACAGATTGAGTTCCAAGACAGCCAGGGCTATATAAAAAAAATGCTATCTCAAAAAAAAAAAAAAAAAAAAAAAGGGACAGACAGAGAGAGGAACGGCCACAGAGGACTGTCCTATTCGTTTTTTCACAGGGGTTTTCAAACAACATGAAGCAAAATGCTGTGTTACTTCGGTGGTTGGTTTACTTCATTTCCCATTGGTGAATAGCGGGGACTTAAGTCTAGTGTGTTACCTTACTTCTCCAAACAAGGTTTACTGTTATTCTAATTTCCTAAGTGTAATTTAGAATAAGATATTAAAATGGGCTGGGCAGTGGTGGTGTGTGCTTTTAATCCCAGAACGTGGAAGGCAGAGGCAGGAAATTTCTGAGTTCGAGGGCAACCTGGTCTACAGAGTGAGTTCCAGGACAGCCAGGGCTACACAGAGAAAGCCTGTCTTGAAAAACCAAAAAAGAGATAAAAATGAACCAACTATTTAAGGATTATTATTTACAATATACTTTACAAAAAATTCTTTTTAAATAGATTGATCCTATTTTGGGGGTGGTGTTTAAGATTTATCTATTTATATATTCGAATACACTGTCACTGTCTTCAGACACACCAGAAGAGAGCATTAGATCTCATTACAGATGGTTGTGAGCCACCATGTGGTTGCTGGGAATTGAACTCAGGACCTCTGGAAGAGCAGTCAGTGCTCTTAACCACTGAGCCATCTCTCCAGTCCTACAAAAAAATTTTTAAAATATACTTTATACTTAAAAAAAAAAAAAACACAGACAAAACATATTTTTCAAACAGCATCAAGCTAAGTTTTCTTTTCCTTAAAAGAAAGGGGAGGGGTGGAGACAGTGGAGAGATGGCTCAAGGGTTAAGAGCACTGGCTGCTGTTCCAGAGGACCTGGGTTCAATTCCCAGTACCTTCATGGCAGTGCACAATTATCTTTAACTCCAGTTCCAGGTGATCCAACCCCCTTACACAGACATACATGCAAGCAAACATCAATGCACAGAAAAATAAATCTTAAAAAGGACAGGATGTCTCATCTGTCTCCCAGTCTGGCTTTGCCCTCAAAAATGCTGAGATTAGCTAGACAACATCATGTCCAGTTAGATGGGGGTTTGGGCCTCATGGGTGTTATGCAAGCACCCTTCCAACTGAGCTACTCATCTCTGTAAGCTAGGTTTTCAAGTTAGAATAGATTCACATCTAAGTAAACGACTCTATGATACAAAAACATAAGCTCTAAATGGATAGATATATTGATTGACAATCAGTACAGCTATTAAAGTTTGTCTTTTGTAATTCTAAAGACATACTAATACCTTCTGGGTTTTTTTTACCTAATAAAACGGTGGAGCCCAAAAGTCCTAAATCTCTTCACATAAGTCATGCGGGTCAGCAAGGTCAAGGGAGCCCTTGATGGCTTTGTGGATAAAGATCCACTTACTGCCAAGGCTGGACATCTGAGCTTGATCTCCAGAGCCCACACACATGCATGCATTCACACACATGCATGTATTCACATGCACGCACGCACACACACACACTTATTTTTAGAAGTTCATTATAGGGGCTGCAGGGATGACTGTGCTCTTCCAGAGGTCCTGAGTTCAATTCCCAGCAACCACATGGTGGCTCACAACCATCTGTAATGGGATCTTTTGCCTTCTTCTGGTGTGTCTGAAGACAGCTACAGTGTACTCTATAAATTAAATAAATAAATCTTTTTTTAAGCACATTGTGAACACAGTTTCTACACACAATGCTCTGCATAAAGATAAAGCACTCAGGTGTCAGGTGTCAGTTTGCAAGTGTAGGATAAATTCATGAACAAGCGTAGGATACACACTATAAACAGCGAAGGGCCAAGACCTCAGCTTTAAAAAACTGCCTTTTCCTTCCAATACTGCCCCCAAGTTTCCTCCATGAAAATCACACACCTGCTGCATTCACATAAGAGAAACAGTCACACCCTCTTAGCTTACTTCAGTTAAACACTGCCTGTTGGCACGGTGCCCTACACCTGCAACCCCAGGACTCCAGAAGCAAGACAATCTCTAGTTCAAGGCTAGCCTGTGCTATAAAAACCCTGACTCAACCAAACAAAAACAAAAATACTCAAATAAGAGACAGCGCCAGGCCTGGCTACACTGAGGGAGAGCCCCAGGACTTGGCTACACTGAGGGAGATGGTCCTCAGCATGGGAGTCACCACATCGCTGAGAGCCACCACAGCAAGGCAGCACCACAGCACACGTGCTAGGCTGGGAGACTTCAGGCAGCAAGCACAAGAGATAAGCTGTGCGGAGAACAGCGGTCAGGTCTTAAAAGCTCCACATTTGCCTGCTGACTAATCCCTCAAATCTACTCATTTCTTCCCAGGCTGTGCCAGAAAAGACAGCAACATTTGAAGGTTTTTGTTTGTCTGTTTTTAGTCTGAGACAGACATCTGTCTCCTAAGTGCTAGGATTAAAGGCATATAGCACCACTGCCTAGTGAATAAGGTTTTTAAAATATAAAATAAAGTGTTACAACTGTGTTTCTCTTTCCATATTAAATTTTACTTGTGTGTTTGAGAGTGCCTTCAGAGACTATAAGAAGTCAGACCCTTGAGCAGAGTTATAGGTGGTTGTGAGCTGTCTCACATGGGTGCTAGGAACTGAAATTAGGTCTGCTGGAAGAGCATCAAGCAGCGTAACTACCAGCCTTCTTTCCAGACCCACAACTGGATTTCTAAGAAAAGAAATGGAGTGAGAGTTGGAGGGGAAGAAAGCTTTATATTAAGAAACTCTAAGGGCCTGGAGAGATTGCTCAGCAGTTAAGAGCACTGACTGCTCTTCTAGAGGTCCTGGGTCCTGAGTTCAATTCCCAGCAACCACATGGTAGCTCACAGCCATCTGTAATGGGATCTGATGCCCTCTTCTTGAGTGTCTGAAGACAGCTACAGTGTATTCATATCTATCTATCTATCTATCTATCTATCTATCTATCTATCTATCTATCTTAAGAAAGAAAGAAATTCTATGATTGGGCCAAAGAGATGGTCCTGTGGTTAAAAGCACTGGCTGCTCTTAGAGGACCCAGGATTCAATCCCCAGACACAAAAGGCTGCTTACAACTATCTGTTACTCACGTTCAAATTCAAGCCTTGTCTACAGACAAAGTTCCAGGAGCCAGTATTACACAGGAAACCTTATCTCAGAACAACAACAAAAGGGGTGGGGTGGGGGAGAGGAGTCCAGTAATTCTAAGCACTGGCTACTCTTCTGGAAGACTCAGATTTAAATGGCAGCATGCGCAAGGTGGCTCACAACTGCAAGTAACTCCAGTCCCAGAGGCTCTGACTCCCTCTTCTGACCTCCACCAGCACTGCCTACACACAGTGCACACACATTCATGCAGACAAAACATTCACATACAGACAATAAATACATGTCAGAAAAGAAGGATTATACCTTGGACGGTTAGGATTTTGAGGCCGTGTAAGTAGTTCCCAAACTTTACTGAACAACCTCCATTTTACCTAAACCACCATTTTGTTTGTTTATTTTATAGTACTTTGCCTGTTTGTATGCTTGCAGGCCAGAAGAGGGCACCAGATCTCATTACAGATGGTTATAGGCCACCATGTGGGTGCTGGGAATCAAACTCTATGAACTCTGAAAGAGCAGTCAGTGCTCTTAACCTCTGAGCCATCTCACCAGTACCTTAAACCTCCATTTTAACAACAAAATGGCCATCTTGGCTCAGCAGGCAGAGGCAAGGAACCTGAGAGCCTACGCTGTTCATTCTGCTGTGAGCAGTTAAGACTAGCCAGTATCAACACTGGAGGGACAAAGTGAAAAGCAGAGAGTGTTTCCATGTTGTCCCATAGCTATCCCACAGCTGCCTGTTCTCAGAGTATCGACCCAGTCTAGAAGCCCATGCTTTCTGTGTAAGATTAAACATTGTTTACCAAAGGTTATAATCTGAAATTAAATAAAACTTCATGCTGAACACTGGAGTATCTTAATCTCTTAAAGTCAACAGAACTTTGGTGACTCACTCTTCCATCTGGGCAAACATGCTGATACGGGTCACACTGCCTAAAAGACATAATCCACACAGAGTCATTCTGCATATCAGCTGTAGAGTTTGCCCCCAGAAACATAACAGATTTTCCTGCTATCTAGCATATTAAATTTTAAATCTCCAAAACTTCCCATCCCATCCCACAAAGTTAATAAAAACTAGCTGCCCCTTCTCTGGGCAACAAAACCTGCGATGCGAGGCCTGAGCCCTGCACTGAGACACACAGTCTTCTGTGACAAGCTCATCCCTCGTGGCCTTGTTTCACAACAGACTCCTCTTTGCATTCTTCACCCAGGATATGGCGTGTTTCTCACTAAGAGACTGGAATGAGAATGCGATCTGATGACAATATTTGAATACTACCCCTGTACTTACAAATAACAAGAGTTTAATTTTTACTGAGGTAGTTGTTAAAAGCTAAAACTGAGAAGGGCATCCAAGACATCCACATCCATGACAAGTGCTTCCATGCCTTCCCTCTCCAAAGGCTGCCTCTCTCCTACAGAGCTGGGCCAAATCAAACTGTCTTCTTGCTAATCTATGCTGCATCTGAGCTCCTGCCCACACTCCACTGCTGGCAGTAGCAGCAGGCAGAGCTGTACACAAAGTCTTCAGGGGACAATCTCCCAGGAGCCACTCTTCTATCCAAATAAAGCAGCCATGTTTGCAAGGTGAAGAGAGACCATCCTTATATTTTGAGTATAATCATCCTGAGATTTTATAAGAAATGTCAATGTATGTGAAAAACAAGCTATTTTGAGATCTGTATTATAAGATGGTTCCCTGTGGGTGATCAGGATCTGAGTTTATTAGGCCTATTTATTTTTAACATCCAAGGCCAGGGGCCATGTAACTCATCTACACAGGAGCAGAAAGACAGCACTTACAGTCAGAGACCTGGCCTGGAGCACAGCAAATTCCAGAACATCTGGGAGGGAGACCCTGTGTGGGGCAGAGGGGCTAGCCCTGTCTTCTCAGAAGTGCAGGACACTTGGCAGTGTTTACACAGATGCACTAACACCCAGATCCCAGTGTAAACAGAGATCTGCAGTGGGCAGCCTCAGTCATTCTGAGATACTGCTCATTCCAAGTATTTTATCTACTAATCATATATTTTATACATATGTTAAAGAAAGGCAAATGGGGAAAGAGGAAGGAAGAACTGGGTATCTGCACGGCTGTAATTCTAAAAGGATCTGACCTGTTATTCTCTTGGGTACCATGAGGTTAACACGTAATACCCATTCAACTAGCCCTTTATAAACAGTTGGGTTTCCTCATTCACAGCCACTATTCCCACTTCAGTGGCAGCAGCATTCGGAGGAAAGCCAGACCTAGCGCCTGTATAACAAACGCCAGCAACCACGTGTTAGGGAAGCTGGTGGCCATTCTACAGGCATGTCCTTCAGACATGAAGGCTTGTAGTGAATGAAGGGGAGGAATGGGAGTCCTATAGGGTCCTCAAAAGGAAGGAGATCTGCTCCTACCCAGATACTCCTGTGGGCACTCTCTTCTACCTTCCCTGAGTAACTCAAGAGAAGGGACAAGTGACTGAGGAAAACAGTTCAGAATAGAACCACTGTGTGCATGGTGTGGTGGCAGCAGTGCAGAGCTCAGCAGTAAAACACTTTTCTAGCATGTCAAGCGAGGTGCCTAGCACGCACACACGCGTGCACACAAAGACTTGTTTTCAACAGAAGGTAATAGACTGGGAAGAGAAGTCATTTTTATATACTCTTTATAGATATCATCTCATTTAAATTTTCACGGATGGTCTAAGAGCTTGGAGTTTTCACAGGAATCAAAAAGCAAAAGTATCCAATAACCTGCCTGAAGCCCACAGCACGAGTGGCAGACACAACAGTAGTCCAGTGTGCAACAGTTAACAGTACTCTAGCCTTTTCCTTCTTTTTTTCTTTAAAGATTTTTTTTTTAATTATCTTTATTAGCTAGGCAGTTGTGGCACATATATTTAATCCCAGCATTCAGGAGGCAGAGGCAGGAGGATTTTGGTTAGTTTGAGGCCAGTCTGGTCTTCAGAGTGAGTTCCAGGACAGCCAGAGTTAAACAGAGAAACATGTCTCAAACAAAACAACATTCCTTCCCCCGCCCCCCAATAAAACCAAAACCAACCAGACAGAAAACCCTCCCTCTATATGTGTGTGTGTGTGTGTGTGTGTGTGTGTGTGTGCGTGCGTGCGCACGCGTGCACACGCATACACACATGCACGTGTAAAACATTTTGGGGCTCAAGAAGTGGCTTAGAGATTAAGAGCACTTGCTGCCTCTGCAGAGAACAGTTTGGTTCCCAGTTCCCAGTTTGGTTCGTTACTGTCTGTAATTCTAGTTCCAGGTGATCAAATGCCCTCTTCTGACTGTGGGGCACATACATACATGCATGCATGCATGCATGCATGCATGCATGCACGCAAAACACTCGCATACATAAAATAATCTTGAAAAATATTTATTTTGAGGCTAGAGAGATGGCTCAGCAATTAAGAATACTGACTGCTTTTCCTGAGGACCCAGGGTTAATTTCCAGCAACCACATGGCAGCTCACAACCATCTGCAAGTGTAAATCTAGTTCTAGAGGATTCACATACATCCTCTTCTGACCTCCTGAGGCAAAACACCCATATACATATAATAAATGTAAAAAATCTCAGTTCATTTATTTTATTTATGGGGTCTGTATGCCACATGTGTGCTGAGAAGTCTAAAGAGAGCTAGATCTCCTGAGCTCAATAAACAAGGGGTTGAGACACCTGATGTGGGTGCTGTCAAGTGAATTCTGTTCCTCTGCAAGAGCAGCAAGTGCTCTTAAGCCAGCTCTCAAGGGTCTCCCAGGATCCAACACCCCACTTTTTTTTTTTTTTTAAAGGCTGAGAACATCTGTCTCATGCAAAGAAACACCATTTCAGAAACAGTAACTTCCCAGTAACCTGTAAAAATGTGGTTTGAACTTCCCACAGCATCAAGCTAAACCAGACAAAACCTTCAGAGAGATCAGGTGCTATCGTTACTGGTCAGCCCAGCAATACAACACAGGTCTGCTGACCCTCCAAAGCCCAGTCATGCCCTTCTGATGTTTCAAGTCTTTTGGGAATAGCAAAGAAAGAAGCTGACAAAGAAGCCAACAGAAGAAAATGTGGCAAAGTAACTAGATTATAAGAATTTTCTATAAAAAGTTTCATAACCATAAGATTTTTATCAAGGAAGTTCTAGAACACTGTTAACTGCAAAGTTACTCATCTCCTGCAATAGAAATGAAAGTGACCTTTGCCTCCTCTCTCAGTGGTCTGTAATGATTAGCCTGGCTAAGTTGATAGCTAAGGAAAATACAAGACAAGTGCCTCTCCCAGCTGATTAGAACACTTAACAGATTCACCCAGCTACCAAACTCCTCCCAAGCAATCAGAGGGAGTGGGACCTAAGGAGACTCAGCAGAAGAGTGAGAGGTCCTCCAGGGCTGCTGACCACTCTGCCTCCTGTACTCTAGTGACTGCCCACATGGAATGGCTGGAAACAGGGAGGGAATGGTGTTAGAGAAGAAGGCAGAGCCATGGCTGGGGAAGGGAAGCTGACAGGGCTGCTCCACAGTAGGAAAAGGTATCAGTTAACTGAATCCGACCATGACGTGGGCAACCAAGAACAGGTGGGATTAGGACAAACTGACTTTCTAATTAGGAAACTAGGCAGGTAACACTGTCCTAGGTTAAAGGTCAGTCAGTCTGCTTTCTGCTATTCTGTTGAATAAAACTGCCTCGTGTTTCCAATGTTGCGGCGCAAGCACAAGACCCTGGGCTGATTCCCAGCATCCCCGACTCCCACCTCTGTATAAGGTTTTGGTTTAATCCTCAGTTGTACCACTTTTTCTTTTCTCCTAAGCATCAAGATAAAATGATTGCTAAGATTTCTTTTGACAGATTTTTACACTTTACAACTTTGAGCAGATACAAGGGACAGATAAAGCCCAGGGCTGCAAAGCTGAGATAATTGCTAAGGGCTTAATCCCAGTACCTGTAACAAAAAAGATCTGAGATGACAGGTTAAGAATGGACTATCAACTTCAGGACACATCTCACTCAGCCCAAAGAAGACTGTTATTTGAGTCAAGCCACTTTAATTTTTTAAAGTATATAACAAACTTAGAAAAAACGAGATTCTCAGAAAACTTAAGGAGAGTTTCTCCATCACCGCTGCTCTCTGAGCTCCATTACAAAGTGTCTTCAGAACCTGTCCTGGGAAGAGTAAGAAACAGACTGTTTCCACAATGCTATCTTAATATCCATAGTTTGGGTTCTCAAAGGCATTCTCAGTGGCCTATCTCAGCACAATTAGTCGAACAATGATGATTCAAACTTAACTTAGTTACCATTAACTGGAGAAACCAGTTTACTTGGAATCTCAGAACCTTTCTCTCCAGCTATCAGGATTCTAGTATTCTATAGTCCAGAAAAAAAAACTGTTCATTTTTAACAACGAGTAAGAGCATTAAAAACCAAGAGGGAATGAGTAACCATCAACAGAGAGCAAAACAGTAAACTAATAGAAACCTACCATCACTTTCGTAATGGACAGTCTTCATTCATCCCTCTCCTTCCTAAAAGCCAGATTAAATATCAATCATAGCCCTCCTCCCCCTCCTAGGTCGGAGGTACTTCCGGTCACTGGGTCAGGCTTGAAGCTGCCAGCAGGGTGAGGTGGGTGGCCCACCCCCACCTTCCTGAGGCAGGCAACTACAGGTAACTGATCTTGTGCCACTCTTACAGCATCACCTACCAAGGAAGTCTCCTCAGCACACCCTCCCACAGCAAGTTCATAAAAGCAACGATCAGCATTTGACCCTCAGCTTTTGAAACAGCAAAGGAATTTTTTAAAGTTCCCATTAAGCAACTAATAAAAACCCTTTCACTACAAACTGCAAATATTTAAAGCTGGGGCAGTAAAGATTTAAAAGAATTTTCTCTAGAGCACAGCAACATTAATTTAAATAAACGGAGGGGAAATCCCAGCAGAATTCCATAAACCTCTCAATTCTATCCTTTGGCTTGGTCTATGACTTTCGACAATTACCAAATCCAAACTAGCGATAAAATGCCATTTCCCATTCCAGCCACTGGATTTAAAATTAGATGTTAACTCTCTAGCGAGCTAACATCTCTCCCTTCCCCCAGCTAACTCTGTTCTTCCCGTTACAACGCGTTCTTCAGAAGGATAAGCACAATATGTCACTCTGCTATCTTAAAATCACCAGCTGAAGAAAAGTAGAAATCCGGAGGCCAGCCTGGGTCAGGCACAGCGCGGGGTTAAAGGAACCATTTCCTAAGCCCAGATGCGAAGAAGCAGCAGGAGCAGAGGAAAGAGGGAAAAAAAAAAAAAAAAAAAAACAAGTTATATAAAGTCCGATTGTACTCACGGTTTCCTTATTGGGAAGCAGCTCCTTTCTGATTCGGAAGAAGTTCTTGCCGTATTGTCGGAGGCCCTTAACGAAGCGTTTCTATGATGAAAAAGAAACAAGTGAGATGTAAAAACCAAAACCAAAACAGGATGTCGGCAAAGCAAAGATATCTGCAATCAGCAGAAAAGCAACCACAGAAAAGTCTGAGCTCGGGAATATTAGCCAGGCTGGAGGCTTTCAGCGGCACAGCTGGGACCTGCTGGCAGGGCAGGGCAGCCCCCGGCCTGCGGGGAACCACAGGCAGCGGCGCGCGTTTCGGGAAAAGCAATCGGAGCTAAGGCGGCCTCCGGGATCCATAAGCTGCAGGAAGGTGCAAACAACAAACAGCCCGCGTTGCAATAAACCAACATAGCTGCTTTTCACCCGTGGAAGCAGATGCCTTCGCAGAAGTGTCTCGGGCAGATTCGGCCCTCTTTCCATCCCCTGAATGCGGAAGCCCACAAGGAGCCTGAAGCCCCGGAGCCGGGAGCCTCTGGGGTCGAGCCCCCGACCCTCTCGGTCCGCCCGACCCGAAGCCGACTTTCACTTTGCCCGGCTCCACGAGCAGCTCCCACCTCGGATCCGAGGGAGACTCGCAGCTACAGGTAAGGAGGCCGCGCCCGTCCCCGGGCTCCACAAAGCACAGGGCCAGGCGGCCGCGGGCTGCTTGGCGTGTGACCGCGGCGGGGCCGCGCGGGGCGCGGGGCGCGGGGAGCGGGGAGCAGAGGGCGCCGGGGGAGGAGGCTGGAGCGCGGCGAGCCCGGCGGCGGGCGGCTGCAAAAGGCGGCCTGGATCGCCGCCGCGGCCCGCTCGGCTCGGCTCCGCCCCGCCCGGCCCCGCAGGCGGCCAAGCCGTCGACACGGCCTTCCCGGGGTCCTCCCTGCGAGCAGGTCACCTCAAAGGCGAAACTTGCTACCCACCAGGGCCAAGCCGCATGCCCACAGTGAGGCAGCGAAACCCGCGCCGATCCCTCCCGCCCGCCGTGGCCACTCCGGCCGGCGGCTGAGGCGTTTGCTCCCGCCAGGCCCGGGTATCAGCCTGCACTTTGCAAGTGATCTCCACGGAAGCGCCCCAGCCAATAAATCAGCTGCCCACAGGGAAGAGAGGCCTCCCACTCTGGGTGTTGGAGACCCGCGGGACAAACACAGAGAAGGGCCAGACCTGGCCTGCATGACCCATCTACAGCCTCCCACTCTAGTCCTGCAGGATCTGCGAGTTCCGAGTTCTCCCAGTGCTGGATATGACTCATCACTGTCAATTTTCAATATAATTGATATAGTTCAGTGGGAAAAATCTGTGAGGCACAAGAAAGCAGAGCACACTCCTTGGTATAAAGAGCAGACTTTTGGTACTTGACTTCTGCATCAGTCATACGATCAACAGGCAGCCTAAGCTGCACGCAACACCTCTACAGAAACTAGAGCAAGAGCTCAGTCCTCAAGGAGTTCCAATCAGCCCAGAGAAGCAAATAGGTACAGATGGATAGTGGGCCTATAAAGAAAGCAGCAGAGGAACAAAGGGTCGTGGGTGGAGCTAGGAAGAGGAAGCTAGCTCTGCTTTACTTAGGGGACATGACAAAAAGAGCCAGGTGGGCTCCAGCTGGGCTTCAAGTTGACCAGGAAGGACATAGGAACATTCTGGAAGCTCCAAGGAGCACAGGGTATGCAGAGAAACCGACCAGGGGTTGAAGGTGGAGCTTTCCTTGGGGAAGCTGAGGTTGCAGAAGTAGGAAGAGAGCAGCAGAGGCTGGTGGCACAGCACACTGTAGGAGGTGAGGTCCTGAATTCACTTTAGTGAGTTGCTGTACACCTAGCACTGGGAGGGACTTTGAAAACCCTTGCCGGGATGTGTATTAAACTGTTACTGGCTTTTTGCAGGTAAGATAAGTGCACGTGGTCATTACAGAGCACTCCAAGGTACTGCCTGAAAGAAGCAAGGGCATCTCATCTATGCACAGTGCACCAAGGAGAAGACAGACTGCTATGGCCTCTGCTCACACCAAGGCAGGATGGCAAGGGACAGGTTACCAATGGGAGGGGCAGTGTTTGTAGGGTTGGCAGGAGATAGTCTGGGGGTGGGGTGTGGAATGCCAGAACTGTGGCATCAAACATAGGGTTAGTGCCACAGCATACAACAGGTTCACCAGAAGAGAGAAAAGAAGGCTGATTCCGGAACACCCGGATAATGTGATAGAGCTGGCCGATGAGTGCTTTCACAGATGATGAGAAACCATTCAAATCAAAAGTAATTATTAAGTATGTGCTAAGTCATCCCCAGCTTAAGGAGGGTCTATCATGAAACAGATCAAAGTCACCCAGCCTCACAAATCCTTGTTTCCCATCATCCCTGTGAAATTCAGTCTGTTGGTAGCTGTCCTGTGACTGTGCACTTTCCAGTTCATGTAACCAGTGTGCCAGTTCTTCAGTTCTGAGATCAGCTGCTCAACCCTTCCTTCCAGCCCACCGAGTGCAGGTCCAGGGCCTATCCCCAGCCCTCCCTCCCAGAACGCAGCTCACTATACAGCCTGTGACAAGCCTTTGCCAAAGAAACAATTTCAAACCTACAGATTTTAAGCACATTGCAACCCTAGCCTAGGAAGGTGGAAGCAGTAGGTTCTGTAGCTCAATGTTACCCTCAGCGACAGAGCAGAGTTGAAAACAGCACAGGCTACATGAAACCCTGTCTTAAAAACAAACAAACAAAAACTGGCTTTCTCCATCAGCTCCCATTATCTTCCCAGCCCTTAAAAGACTAACCCTTAACCCTGCAGGACGCGCTCATGCTCTGAGCCCTGATTCAAGGCCTGCCCTACCTTTCCATCCAAATGCCTGATATCAGTCCGCTTCCAGGGTTCATTTAAAAACACAGACTTGAATCCCTCTTGCTCCAAAATTAAAGTCCTGTAACCAGCCCACTCATTGATTTGCAGGCTTCATGTACTCAGTCTATAAAAGCTGCAAAGGCAGCTCTCCTATGGCGCTGGGCAGTTGGTATTCTCAAGTTTTTGAAACAAGCGAAGACAGCTATGCTAGAGTTGGTTCATCGTGGAAATAAACTAAGAAATGGAGACAGATTCATAGCAAGCAACATGGTGCTTGCCTACAGTTCTAGCACTTGGGAGATGAAGGCAGGAGGATAAAGAATTCAAGGTCATTCTTCTGTACACTGTGAGTCTGAAGCTGCCCTGGCTCCATCAGGCCCTGCATTAATTAAAAAACAGAGCAAAGAAACCCAAGCAAACAAACCCATACCAACCAAAAAAGACCACAAAAATGTCCACTCTGAACTCTGGAAGCAGAACTGACCTGTGTTCATGCCAACCAACTCTCCTCGTGTCACCCAGCCCAATTATCTTCTTATCCTCCAAATGTGTTTCCAGGGTTTGCTTTGGTCTTTCTACTCCTCAGAAGTCCCAGGACAACCTCCAACCTTCTGTGTCCTGGCTGTAAACTTCTTGAAAGATACTCACTAGTATCTCTAAGGCTGCATCTATGAAGCATTCTGAGAGCAACTGAGAACACTCAGTTGGCTATCTCACAGGCATCTCAAACTAACTACTCTTCCAGAAATATGAACTGACATTTGATGAGGAGCGCAGATCTATTACTGCTGTCCATGCATGACAAACAAGTGCAAAGTACTCTTGGCCTTACTCTAAGGAAAAGAGGAAGTAAAAGCTTCATGTGGCTGTGCTGTTACTTCTCTATGGAAAGCCACAGCCTTAAAACCAACTAGACATCTGCTTCTCAGGGCAGCTTCACATTGTGGTTTACCAGAAATGCAGAGTGGCCTCTAAAATCGAAACAAAGCCAACCCCTCAGAGCACACGGTAGCTGGACAACATCAGTATGTGAGACTAGCTTCTAAGGCAGGCAGCTCCGTCCCTCTGTGCACTCCCCATCTCCACATAAAAACCTTGATGTTTTCAATAGTGATTTAATAGTTACCACACTGACTTGTTTACAGAGAGGAATGCTAAGCCACTAAGTTCATGGCCCTGGTCTGTTTCTTAAGTCTTCCAGCAACTGAATGTGAATTAACACTTCCAAGACCTTGTATGTTATTTCTCTTATTCTGATGGTGTGATGTCAGAATGCCAGGCTGCCAAGGGTGACGGAGAAAGAGTATGTGTATGTTTAAACTGTGCTAACTGGCTGCACTGTATTGCCAGGGTTAAGGAACCCTGCTTATCGCTCCAGGGCTGGCTAGCACTTGCACTTGCATGTGGCTGCTGAGGCTCTTGGGAAGCTGACACTTGTTTCTTTGGTGCTATGCACCTTGGGAGCAAAGCCTCATTGTTTTCTATGTATGCATCCTCACAGGCAGGTGAAGCCCAAGCACAAAGCTGTACTTACCCATGGCAACTCAGTTTACGAGTGTGATACAAGCTTGTCACCGAGTTCCTAGTGAGGAAGACATAACTTCTGGCTTTAGAAAAAATGTGATCAAGGGCTGGAGAAACGGCTCAGCAGTTAAGAATACTTGTTCTTATAGGGGATCTGAGTTTGAGTCTCAGCACTCAGCCAGGTGTAACTGCAGATGCAGGGGAACTGACATCCTCTTCTGACCTCCAAGGGCATCAGGCACCACATGGTAGACTTATATACACACAGGCAAAAAACCCCCAAAAAACAAAAAACAAAACAACCCCCCCAAAAAAAATACAACTAAAAAAAAAAAAAAAAAACCCAAAAAAACTCATTCACATAAAATAAATGAATTGTTACACAAAAAAATTTAAGCATGAGTGCCAATATCAGTATCATTAAAGTTGGGAGTCAGCCAATCTCCTTTCCCTCCCCAAGCCCCCTTCCCTTGCTCCCTTCCCTCAGAGAATACATGGAGCCATGAAGTTAAAAACTCACTGAATGTGAAAACTCTGGCCATCAGGAAAATGCTTCTGAGCATCCTACAGCCAGGACTTAAAGTAAAACTCCTTAAAATTGACATTTTGCCAGGACAGCCAAAGTTACACAAAGAAACTCTGTCTTGAAAAACAAAACAAACAAACAAAACCTCAACAACAGAAAGGGCATTTTGAGGACTGGCTCACATCTAATCCTAACAACCTGACTTCTATCCCTAGGACCAGCACGTTGTCCTCTGACCTCTAAGTGAGCCTTAGGACATGTAAAAGTCCCAATACAAACATTCTGATACCCACAAATAAACAATATTTAAGAAAAATATTTTTAATAAAGACAGATGTTTGAGTTTCATAAAAACATTGTCAAATTCTGACTTGGGATTAGAATAGAATTTCAAGCCATTTTTAAAAAGGCCCTAATCATACTCCTGCCATTTTGTGCTGTGTATTTATGTGAAGCTGTGGTCTCAACATTGATACTATAAAATCTAAATATTGAGTAACTCTGAAAAACCCCCAAAATGCTTAACACCCTGCATTATTAAATACTCGACCAAGATTCCTTTATGTCAGCAAGCATACCCACATGACTAGCATGCAAATATGCCTTTGCTGCTAATAATAGCAAAGTTCACGAATGTCTTTGAGCTGTTATCAGTGCATGTTTGATGTGTACATCTACTGTACAGCTCTGTCTACCCAGGGCTACCCCATCCAGGTGGGAGGAGCTGAAAGGAGCACCCGAGAGGTTCGAGTGCAGTGCAGTCTACTTTCCGGTTTCACAGAGAATCCCGACATGCCTGTTTAATCAGAGCCATTCCCCAAACGGGAAGATGCTTACAGCAGTAAATGCAGTAACATTCATCTTCCTCTCCAGGTTAATGTGTTTTGAGGCTCCTGTGCTGTTGTTTGGGAACACCTGCCTGAGCCCTCAGTACACAACAGGCTCCATGTCCACTGCCGTGCTCTCCTGTCCACCCCGAAAGACAGCTAGCTGGGCCTGGACAAGAAGCTTCCCCGTTACTCCTACAGATAAGCAAACAAAGGGGCAGTTTATTTGTGTCTTGGCAGGGAGAGGGTGGTGAGGTGTGTCTAATGGAGCAGTAAGATGGCTGCACGCTCCCTTCATAGCCACTGCCTCAGGCTCTCTTGCCAGGACCTTCTTGATCCCTACAGCAACTATAGGAGGCAAAGCTTCTAACGGCTCCATTTCAGAGATGAGGAAATTATATGGTAGCCATGGTACCAAATCCTTGATTCAGGGTGGGAGGGTCAAAGGTGGCATACATAACCAGGGGAGCCTAGAGACTGGGATGGGGTGCAGACATTAAAAGCAATGTACAGGTCAGAGATAAAGGTTTCTGTTTTAAGATGATTTGAAAAATATCTGTATCTGGGCAAGTCAAGGTATCTCACTCTTTTACAACCATTTGCCTTTTATAGAAAATTCCTGCCCCCGGGAACAACAACAACAACAACAACAACAACAACAACAACAACAACAGACTCTGAACATCAAACTGGAAATTCTAAGACTCCTGGGAGAACGGGGGTCCTGCAGATGATCAGTTGTGCCTGCACCCTTAGATCACATGCGCACATGGCTCCCTCAGAAATCACCTGACCAGGGCTGCAGCAGGGAAAAGAGCAGAAAAGTGGGGGCTGGACTTCCCTCTGCATTAGCCACTGGCTGAGAGCTTTCAAAATTAATTCCCTCTGGTGAATTTTAACTAGTGTATCACAGTCAGAAACCCGACATGACTTCTCTACTTGGCCCTCTTACATAACAGTTTAGAAAACACTGTAGGTATTAAAATGAGTCCCACTGAGAAAATGGCCTTCTGCTCTATCCTGTTTGCTGCACAGAACTTTATGTTAATAATGCATTGATTCTCAGGGGACTGAAGAGCAGACAGATCTGCAAGTAAGCAACCTACAGTCTCCTGCTGCCTACCCCAGAGACAGTCACAAAAGTGTGCGTCAGTCCTTCAGCCAGGCAGTGGGGAAACTCTACTGTTTCCTACAAGGTAGAAAGGCAGGAGAAAAAGTGTCTTCAATCTGACTAGTGAGGGGTCTGGTAGGAAGAGTATAGCTTGAATCCTCTAGCGATCGTGTAGGTTTGGTTGGAGAAGATAAGGAGGGTATCCTTTGGTTTTGTTAGTTATAAACACTTAGCAGTGGAGGCCAATGGACAGGCAGAATGAAGCCAGTCAATCTGGAAGGACTGCAGTCACCTCCAGATTATTCATGTAATCAATAAACTAGTGATCGAGGCCCACTTGCTCCATGTCATCAGACATGGGGCTGTATCACCTGAAGCAGCCCCTCCCCTCTACACTTTGGAGTATCTCATGTCACGTTGTACCACGTGATGTCCAGAACCAGGTGGGTTAGAGCAGAACTTGCTTGCTGTCCAGGGAGTACATTAGTACTTCACCCACGTTAACATTGGAGGGATTTTAGTTTGCTTTCTTTGTTTTTGTCTGGAGATAGGATCTTCTGTATATACCACCGGCTGCTCTCAAACTCATCATATAGCTGAGGCTGGCTTTGAACTTCTGCCTCTGCCTCCCCCAAGTGCTGGGACTACATGTGTATACTGCCAGATCTGGTCAAGGTTAAGGTTTTAGTGATCTACATAAGTCAAATCACTCCTAACAATCACAGACAAACACCACCACCCTGAAAACAGCATTAGAAATATGTCCTCCCTCAGTTTCTGTGGAGGGAGAGTTGAGGAGCAGCTCTGAGCCCTAGTGTGAGTGAGACATGTGATTCTGCCCGGTCAGATGGTCCGTGGGCTTGGAAGCCTTCAAGACCCCTTCATTCCCAAGCTAGGAAATGACAGCTAGGGCTGTCTGGGTATATCTGTCTGGCCTGTTCTCTTCCTACCAGAGACCTGCTTAAGATAAAGAATAAACAATTTTCTATTTCAATATCTTTGTGTATTGACCTACTCCTTCCCAGGCTATCTGTTAGCAAATAAAAATTACTCTATTTTCATTCAAGGACCACATACCCAGTGGGAAAATGACTCCTTGTCAGATGGGATAAGTAACAGCTGAGTCGTCCTACCTACCCTTACCTAGGACTGAAGTTAGATGACTCTGTTGAGCACACCAAAGCCCTTTCCTTCAGTGTGCTGGCCCAGTCAAGTGAGAGCTAGGGAAACAGAAGACCAACAGGTGCAGAGACTCAGCTGGCTGAATACACCTTGCCAATTATTGGCTACACAGCTACATTCAAATTAAAAATAACCTGGCACTAATAACAGAACCCAAACAGCCATTCTCTCCCTGTGATCTCATTTAAGAGTCTCCATAGAAATGCTCCAGAAAGTGGTTCAGAAATGAGCTGTTAAATGTTCAGTTTTCATTAACAAAGCTGATCTCAGCACAGAGCAAAGGTGGATGAAATAAAAAGAATGTAGCTTGGCTGTTAAAATGCAAAGGAAAAGAGTCATTGCAGTGAGGAAGCCCTTTGTAAAACCTGTTAAAAAAAAGGGGGGGGGGGGGCTTGGGGGCTGTGTATGAAGCCCTGGTCCACTCCCCATCAGGAACAGCAGCACAGGCCAGTACTAGGAGAGTGACGGCTGAAGGATCTAAGTTGATGGGTGTCCTCTGCTACACAGCAAATTCAACAACAGCCTGAGCTACAAGAGGCTAGGTCTCAAGAATATCTCATAAGTATTTACATTATAAAATTGCATTTATGTAAGTATAAATGTATTTATATTGCATATAAATATATACTGTTTTTATAGTCTCCCCCCCCCCCCCCCCGTGTGTACCAGTGACTTACAAATAACAAGATGGCCACAGCACTGAATGGTCACCTTTATGGAGGTACAGAAGTACACTAGCACAACTCTGGGTAACAATGACCCATATTCATACAGACATGTGATTTCAAATCAAACACACCACATCTGTAAGCCATTATTACTACTCTTGACTTCCTGAATCAAGAAAAAGCACCACAGGCTCATTGTAATTCTTGGTAAGGAACTTTATTTTCCCTTCATATGACATCAGCCTGAGTTCCTCACTGAACTTAGTTCAGCTAATATATCACCTCCCGAAGCAAAGAAATCAGCTAGGCATGGCGGTTCACACCTTTAGCCCTGAACTTGAGAGGCAGAGGCAGGCTGATCTCTGTAAGTTCAAAGCCAGTCTGTCTGGTGCTCACGGCACATTCCAGACTATCCAGGGCTACGTAGTGAGACCCGACTCAAAAAAAGAAAAAGAAGAAAAAAACTCACAAAACAAAACAGACTGCGAGTCCAAAGGGAAGGAAAATCAATGTCTTTTTAGGAAATGCAGCCCCGTGGAACTAAAGGAGCACTTCCATTAAAGCCAGACTTCGGTCATCAGTAAGATTCCTGTCAACCAGTGGTCACTGTCTCTTACCCATCACAGGCACCTGTTTGCTCATTCTGTCCCCATGAATGATGGAATGATGGCTACCACACTCAGGCCAGTCCCTAGGGGAGGCTCCGAGATAGAGAGCGAGTGCGAGCCAATCACAGGGCTGCCCTGTTGGCTCCTATTTAGAACAACAGTGCTCTTAGGACACCTCACTTTTGCTGAAAATATTGATAGGGCGCGAGCATGAACACAGCTGTGTGCAAATCACACACACAAACAGATTATCTATCTGCTTATGAGGAACACAAACACACTAATAATGCATTTGCATTCACAGTTGGACACACTGGGCTGCAAGCTGACATTTTTCTGCCCCCTACTTCCCATGTGATGCAGAATATGGTTCCCTGTACTTGTTAGTTGGAGACGGTATTTGAGGTTATGAAGGAGATACTGCGTCACGAGCTGTGGGGTTTCATTTTTGCAGGACAATTCGTCTTGCTAGAGTGACTTTAGTCAGAGGCTGTGAGGAAGTCATGATCGGGGGCAGCCATTACTCCGGGCATCTTGGAGGTGAAGGCAGGACAACACTGAGTTCAAGGCGAGGCTGGGTACACTGAAGTGGAAGTTACATGGGGGATGGTAGAAAAGGTAGCACGGGCAGAAGCAGAGAGTGGGGAGCCTGGGAGTGTTCAGGATGAACAGAGGCCCTGTCTTCTATAACAGGCACACACAGATGCATGTATGCACACACTGGAAAGAGACCCACCATGACACCTGTTAACAAAACCGGAAACCTTTGTCTCTCACGTGTTGTAAGAGAGTATTAACAGGAAGCAATTTTAGCTTCATAGCAATGATCAAGCAGAAAATACAGACATCTCTCACATAAATAAGAAAAAACAACAATTTATGCTTGTGATTAAATCAAGAATGCACAGGGGTTGTTGTTGTTTAAAGGCTGGGCTCTGGCTCCAAGCTTGGTTCTAACAAGGTCCCACAGCCGAGTCACTGACCTGGCCTGGTCTCAACTTCTCATCAAGTATGGTGTCTTGAGTGTCTCATTTACCACAGAAAGTACTAGCTTAAGATTTTTGAGCATTTCTGGGCAGGCATAGTGGCACAGCCATTAATCACAGCTATCACAGGAGGCAGGGGCATGCAGATCTTTGTGAGATCTAGACTAGCCTGGTCTAGGTACCAAGGTCTAGGCCAACCAGGGCTACATGGTGAGACTGTCTTTATAAAAAAAAAAAAAAAAAAAAAAAAAAAAAAAAAAAAAAGGAAAGGAAAATAAGTTCCAATAACAATATGTGGATGCAAGGACCCAATTTTATTCTTTTGTGTGTGTGTGCGCCATAAAAATCCTCCAATTAACTTCTTTCTTTTATCTTTCCTCAATGTAGTTCCTATAAACCGAGAGGGGGAGGGGGAGAGAGAAAGAGGAGATCCATTTCTAAGGCTTGGTTTATGGTGCTTACAGTTCCACCAATAAATCATCTCCTGATCTGGGCTTGGAAAAGCACTGGCCACGGTTTGATTGCTCCTGCCCCAGGTTGCCAGGCAACCAGCACAAGGGGGGAAGTCTAAGAAGAGCTGACAGATAGCCAAGTGGCTGAAACAACAGACTTCTCTCTGTCAAAAATGTGTTTCAGAGCACCACTTGCCCACCTCTGCTCTCTGCTAAACACGACATGACTGTAAAATCAAACTCAAAAGGCCACTGTAATAAAAACACACGTCTTGCCCAATTACCAATTGTTAACATGCAGTGGAGAGGCCCAGATCACACAGTGTACTGCAACAGAAATGAAGTCGGCAGCGTTTGAGAAACCTGATCTAACGCAGCCTTGTCATTTCCAGTCAGGGGACCGGCGCAGAGGAAATCAGCAATCCAAAAGAGCCCCAGAAGGAAAAGAGTGAAAGACAGAGGATGTTAAGAACAACCAAACAACTAAGCTACAGATGAAGGTCGCAACTGCTTCACAGAAACCAAGAAACTCTTCATTTGTTCACTGTGGCCTAGAGACAATGACAGTGCCCTCCCTCTAGTGAACTGCTTCAGGGTAGAAGAAGGACCTCCCGGAAGCCACACATGTTGGTGGTTCCCAAATGCTTGACTGTGAACTGGATTATCAGAGCTCTTAGTATTCTTGGGATAATGTGGATATGACCAGTCTAAGATACAAGAGTCTAAGGAAACATCTGAAGCACCTAGGGCCCGTGTCCTATGCCAGCACACTGTGCCAACTGGTATAACAAGCATCAACTCTGGGCAGTGTGCTGCCATGAAGCCGTGGTACTGAACCTGGTATCTTGAATGTTCTAGAAACTCTGTGGTATCTGGAAGAGGGGCAATTCTTAATCTGTTTTATGCTGTAGATATTTTGTCATTCTGGCCAACCTAAGTCTCCTAAAAACAGTTTATGGTTGTCTAAGCTCATGGGATTTCAAAGGGAGTCACTGATAATAAGATTCCATCACTAAAACGTTTGGTTTTTTTTGTTGTTGTTGTTTTTCTCTGAGTAGCCCTGGCTGTCCTGGAACTCACTCTGTAGACCAGGCTGGCCTCGAACTCAGAAATCCGCCTGCCTCTGCCTCCCAAGTGCTGGGATTAAAGGCGTGCGACACCACTGCCCGGCTCATTAAAACATTTGTAAAGTTTATTTTTCTGTAGGTAAGTGTTTGCCTGCAAGTATGTATGTATGTGCACTGCATTTATGCAGTCCCTGAGAAGGCCAGAAGAGGGCGTCATACACCTTAGAACTGAACTTACTGTCAGCAGCACTGTGGGTTCTGGGAACTGAAGCCAGAACCTCTTGAGAGCAGCCACATCTTACCAGCAAGCCATCTCTCCAGCTCCTCCTAAACACTTTAAAAGGCGTGTGGAGTGGTGTGCGTGCTACTGACAGTGAACAGCAGATCCACCAGAGGGCCTGCCTGCTATGGGGAGAAGTGGTGTGCATTCCCACTGTGTGAGCTCACAGCATTGGCTTCAGAGCATAAGCACAGGAAGTATTTCATCAAAGCAATGTCGCCAGTTCATGCTTGGGGCACTCAGGGATGACCCTCTCTAAATATCACCAATGCACATCCTACCAGGTCTCCAGGACTCTCCTGGTGACCAGACTGACGATTAGAATCGTTCTAAGGGAACCCATCATTTCCAAACCCTGAACTTTAGTAGGATTAATCTGTCAGAGAGGGCTGGTATCTACCTTTCCTCCTCTCTATTTCTTTGTCTGTTTTTATTGTTGAGACAGGTTTCTCCGTGTAGCCTTGGTTTTCCTGGAATTCAATTTGGCTTGAACTCATAGAACTCTGCCTGCCTCTGCTCCTGAGAGCTAGGATTAAAGGTGTGCCTCACCACCTCCGGCTTTCTTTCCTCCCCTCTTTGCTGGTAGGGGCAGAGAGAGGCAGCCCCTCTCTTAGGAGGAAGTCCTAGTGCTCTCAGGGCACTGCATGGAGCACAGCTTAAGGACCCAGGGCTACGTCAGAAACTTTTTAATTCTTTGTTTTCCACCAAATTGAAGTCTTGATGAAATACCATCTGTTAGGCCACTGAAAACAGAATCCAACAACAGATTATACTTTGGACATTATTATGGAAGAAACTCAAGTAACTGAGTGATGCTAGCAAACCTTAATTCCCATCTGTTTATTCACATAAACATGGTTTCCAGGCACTTACATCTACAAATAACTGACAAACGGGAATAAGCAGAACAGAATCTCATTCTAATGTTCATCTAAGAGCTAATTAAAAAAAAAATCCATTGCATTAACCAGGCAGTGACGATGAACACTTGTGTATGTGTATGATGTATGGGTTTTAGTTTGCATGTCTGTCTGTGCACTGTGTTCCTGGCACCTCTGGAGGCCAAAAGAGAGCATGGGAACTCCTACAACTGGAGTTACAGGTGTTGTGAGCCACCATGTGGGTGCTGGAAACCAAACCTGGGTCTTCTGCAAGACATTAAGTGTTCTTAACCACTGAGGAGTTCTCCAGACTCCCATTTTATTTTAAATGTCAACACTTGTATATTGGAAATTATATCCTCATGATGAAAAAAAGCCATACACACACAAACACACACAAAGCAAACAAACACCAAGAAAGAAAACAAACCACCTCGACAAACTATGCCAGATGGCTAGTGATCTGGCTCAGAGAGTGACATGTTGTCTAGCACACAGGAAGTACTGTGTATACTGTGGGGGAGACAGGAGAACAGAGGTTCCAACTCTCCTGCCTGGGCTGCATGAGAGACTAAAACTAAAGTTGCAGGGACATTCTTTTAGATGCTTCATGGGCAGCTTCTGTGTTTTCTTTTGAGATAGTCTCTCACTATGTAGCCCATGCTGGTCTAGGTCACCTGACTCTGGTTTCCTAAATGCGCAGATTACAGTAGTGCTACTATGCCTGGCGGGGGTCGGAGGGCAGGTTTTTTTTTTTTTTTCCAAGTTTTGTTTTACTTTGTACCATTTGAAGGAAGACATAGAAATTCTCTGGAGTACCAAGCAAGCACTGTCCGTATCAACTCATCAGACTTTGGATTAACTTTATAGAACAGTGAGGCCTCCAGAGCTTGTTCCACCTCTGTGATCTTTGGGACCTCCAGGGAGCTTCCCACATTCTGACTTCTGTCTTTACAGTATCACCCCCTTTCTGTTGAGGTTGTCGTGTCTGCCAGAAACCTTGTACTGACAGCCGTTTAATAATTGTCTCTTTAATGGCATTTCCTTCCTGGATACCTGTTGAATTAGCACCCGTCCTGAGAGAGAGGACAACACTCATCTAAAGTAGTCCAGGGCACTGATGGATGGATCCCCTTAGAAATCAGCACTATTTCACTTTTGCTCTCTGTGCTTTAAGCAGTCGCATGCCCACAGAGGCTGTTTCCACAAGACAGAGGACTATCAGACACAACAGAAGAGTGGCCAAAGGGTAAAAAGGAGACAACTGAGTGAGGAGACAAGTTTCTTACTCTGGAAGAATGACAGACCAAAGACTAACAGGACACCAGCCTTCTCCCAGGGTGCTCAGAGGGCAAGCAGGCAGACACTGTGGCCTATGCAATAAGATCTAATCTGCTAAGAGCAGAAAAAAAATTTTCCCTTCCAGGCTTAAGAAAGCACGAAAGAAATGTTCCTTTCAAAAAAAGGAAATGAATCATGCACACATTAAACTCCTCTGAGTCTTTTTTTTGTTTGTCTTCAGCCTTTCAGACTTTTTGATAAAACCTACTATACTGACAAAGCTTCAAAGAAAACAAAACCATGGTGACAAGGGAATCCTACCAACCAGAGTCCCATCTTAAGTTCAGCCACTTTCCTCAGTCCTCTCTCTGGTCCACAGGAAACCATTGCCCACAGCCACTGTAAGATTAGCAGCAAAGGTCTTTCCCAGTCTTGGAAGTCATAGGGAAAAGCCTGACCAGTTACTCCTATTTTCACTGTTAGGACAAGGCCCCCACACAGCAGTTAGTTTAAAAGTCAGTTAATTTAAAAAAACAACCAACCAATCAACCAACCAACCAGCCAACTAACCAACCAGGGGAGCAGTGACAGTGGACAAAAATGCCTCAAGAGCACCTGACAAAGCTTTGAACAGTGCAGGTGTGAGACACGGTGGCATCACGGTGGCACGCAGCTCAGTGTAAGGTGAAGAACAGCAAGCCCTATGCCCGATGCTTTAAGGCAAATCTAAAGTTAGCTAACCAGAAACAGACAAAAATGTCCCCAGCTCCAAGTACTCAGTGTCTCTTCAGAAGTGAGGTCCCTTGCACAGGCACAGCCTGCTTAGCCTAAAGTGTATCAGTGCCCACTGGGCACGAAGCAGAGTGCAGGAGGCACAGTGAAGCCTCCTCAGACGTGGGAGCAAGTGGATTACATACCTCACAGTGTGAGCAAGACACAGCATGTCAGACAGAAACTAAAAAGTAAAGGGGACGACTATTATACTGCTGATGAAGTGAGGCTCTACAAGGCTGACAACTTACCAATGACAGGCTGCTTTAGGGTCATAAAGTTTGAAGACACTTCAAAACTGAGAAATAAGTTAGGCTGTCTCACAGATTGATCTAAAAACAATCTTAAGATCTGTGCTGCTGAAGGACTGGAGACCGAGGAGGCGGGTCCTAAAAGTTCAAAGTCCACCTCACAGTCGGTGACCTGTGACCAGCTTTGCCTGATGATGACACTCGGAGTCCAGGTCTTCTGCGGCACAGAACAGTCAGCACAAACACTGGTGCCTTCTATATATAAAGTCCATTCCATTTTAGATTGTCAGGTGGCCTAGAGGTCTAGGTCATCTGGCTCCTAGCTAAATTCATTTTCTAAATTCATCTTTGAAAAATGGATGACAAAGCTGAAGAGACGGCTCAGTAGTTAAGAGCAATGGCTCTTCCAGAAGACCCACATGGTGGTTCACAATCATCTATAAATCTGGTACCCTCTTCTGGCCTGCTATATGCATAAGAAATAAATAAATAACTGTGCAAGAATGTAGATGAACTTATTTTAACAACAACAACAAAAAAAAAAAAAGAAGAAGAAGAAGAAGGAAGGAAGGAAGGAAGGAAGGAAGGAAGGAAGGAAGGGAGGGAGGGAGGGAAGATAGTTAACCAAGCCTGTTTAGGACTTGAGGCCCTGGATGGCACATTTAGGCTGATCACACCTGTCTAGAGAGAGATGACTAGCAATGCTTGACCATGTGTATAGATTTTAATGTTAAAGTCTGCTTCCCAGAAGACAGCTCAGAGCTGCAGAGGGAGAATGGAATGAGGTCAGCTCACAGCATAGGCTCCACCATGGTGCTCCATTCCCTCCCATCCCACACAGCTCACGGACAGAAGCCTAGCACACATCTCTGAAGCCTATCTCTGCTGAGGGAAAGATTAGAAAATGTCAACATAACTGTATTTGTGAACACACACTTTAGTTTCATTTTTAAACTTATTTACCTTCATACGTTTGTCTGCTTGAGTTTCTGTGCACCATGTGTATAGGGGCCTGTGGAGGACAGAGGGTGTTAGGCCCTCCACAGCTGGAGGTACAGGCAGTTGTGAGCTGCCTGTGCCTGATGCTGGGAACTGAACCAGACCCTCTGTAAGAGCACTAAGTACTCTCACTTGCTGAGCCATCTCTCTAGCCTGTTTAATAGAATAACTTTATTAATTTAAGAAACAGTCTCTGGTCCATTTTCCTTACTAGGGGAGGAAAAGGATGGCATGACATCAGATCCAAATTTCCTGTCAATCACATCTGCCAGCGAATGCAAAGCTTCCCCCCTCCCCTTCCTTCTTTTCCTATCATTTCTTAAGAGTAAAATAAAAGCCAAGCCCACAGGGAGGGGAGCCCTGAATTCTTGGGATCCTGAAGGGAGCTGCACCAGGCTGGCCTCAAACCCACAGATCTGCCTGCTTCCCAAATGCTGGGATTAAAGGTATGTGCCACTACACCTGGCTCCTCAAACCTGTAGAAAAAAATTCTTTTTTTAATTATGTATTAATGGGATAGAGAATTGAGGCTGCAGCACACATGTGGAGGTAAGAGAAACTTTGTGGGGTTGGTTCTCTCTATCCACCTGTATGTGGGTTTCAGGGGTTTAATCTGGGTTGCCAGGCTTATGTGACCAGTGCCTCTACCTTCTGTGCCATCTTGCTGGCTCCTCCTTGTTATTTTGAGACAAGGTATCATTAGGTTGCTCAAAGTGGCTTTGAATTAACTGGGTAGCCTGGGCCGTCCTTGAAGTTTGTGACTCTCCTGTCCCAGCCTCCTAAGTCGACAGGATCACAGACATCCACCACCAGGTCTAGTGAGACCAACGTTTTCTTCACAAACTGCTGGTCTTCTTGCTGGTGTCACCCCACATGGCCTTGGGTTATAGATATGAGAGGGGAAAAGAGCGTGACTCACCAGGTCATCATTTCTACAAAGCTAAGTTTGCCTTAGAATAGGGCCGGGGGTGGGGCGGGCACTGACACTGGGTAGTAGCCACAGAGCTGCACCCCTAAGGCATTCTGTGTGCAGAACAGTAGTCTCCTTAGGGTTTTGGAAGCATCACTCCTGACCCTTGATAAAGTGACCTGGGACAGCAGTATATATACGCTTTAAATATTAACTAGAGGCCTTGCAGTCCTCAGGCCGTGGGCTGCATTTCAGTCACTCTGCTTCACCCTATTCCTTTCCTCTACTGGGCAGTTTCCCTAACCCTCCCTAACTAGTTCTCTGGTCATTTGATATTTTCCTAGGTCTCACTGTCAAGAGAACTATATAGAACACCCTTTGCAAGATCAGCAAGCACTGATCATGGCAGAAGAAGGGAGGGACATGAGGTTCAAGTGTGTGTCACAGCACTAGGCTAGGTTCTAGGGACACAGAGAATTCAACTACAGTAACTTGAGCACAGAGAGAACTGAAAAGACATGCTCTTATGGCCCAGTGGGCAGACTTGACACACTCTCAGCGTCTAGAACTGAAGTGCTGGGAGAAAAGAACGGGTCACTGCTAGGGAACTACACCTGACCAGTACCTAATCACCACATACAGCACTAGTCCTCGGGGCCAGCGGACACAGCGGAGTGTAGTGCAAACTTTTCATTCCAGAACTGAAGTGAAAATTTAAGGGTTCTTTGGAAAGTTGGTTGGATGGTGTTTTGCTGGGGCAAATACATGAAGGAACGTTTTGGTGAAACAGACACAGATAAAAGAATGTTTTGCTAAAGCAAATGCAGGAAAAGACACATGATGAAGGATTCTTTGCTAACAACACACATGTATTGGTCTGCCTTACATTATGCAGTTGAGCTGTATTTGTCAGGACTCCATAGAGACAAATGCACCAAAAAACTTCTAGTGGTGTGCTGCAGATTCTTGCTGCTTCTGAGGACTCAGGCTGATTGGATGCACATGCAGAGGCAAGACACGTGGAGGACACATGATGTTTGGAGGGTATTAAATAGGACTTGAGGAACAGTGATGGAGGCTGAGCTTGGCTTGCTGGTGCAGCTAGCTGTGCAACACTGTAGGTCTTGAGTCTTCACAGATTTTCGCTTCACTGAGAGAGGCACAGCCCAGAACTTCTCTTGGTGTTCCTATTGGCCCTGGTCTCTCCTACTGTTGGCCTGGCTGTCTTTGCTAGATAGTGCCACCGCTGCTGATTCTTGTTTGCTATCCTGACTCTACTGAACTAAACTGTTGGCGGATCCGTAAAGAGTTTGCGAGTGGATCGAGCTCCCACTGCTAACCTGTGAACTGAACTGCTGATTTCCAGACAACACAGACAGGAGCTGCTCCAAAGAACCTTTCTAAACAAGATCACTTCCCTAAACATGTTTACTCCCGCCCCCAACCTTTCTTTCCCACTATCTCTGGTGGGTAGTGGGCTAAGAGAGAGGTTAAAATATTTAAGAACCGGCCAGGCCGGGCAATGGTGGCGCACGCCTTTAATCCCAGCACTTGGGAGGCAGAGGCAGGCGGATTTCTGAGTTAGAGGCCAGCCTGGTCTACAGAGTGAGTTCCAGGACAGCCAGGGCTATACAGAGAAACCCTGTCTTAAAAAACAAAACAAAACAAAACCCCCAAAAAACAAAAAAACAAAAAAACAAAAAACAAAACAAAAAAAAAAGAAAAGAAAAACAAAAAACAAAACAAAATAAAAATAAAAACCATCATTTAAGATAGGCCTTTGAAAAAATTAAAATTACAAAGAACTCTAGAGATAGGCAGTGAGAAATATCTGAGTTTGAGGCTAGCCTGGTCCACATAGTGAGTTCTAGGCTAGCCATGGCTACATAGTAAAATGCTGTCAAAACCTAACTACTACAACAAAAGTCAGTAGACGCAGAAACTAGCCAACTTTGTCAAATAACAGTATCATAGAGATCTTTTCCTGAGTAGACTTTCAAAGCTAGCATCGGACCCAATGAAGAAAGTATTTTAAACCCTTTCTTTCCAGTAGGTGAAAAAACTCAAGAGTATTGGCTTGATAATCCTCAATTGTTTCAAGTTAACTTCCTCCGTTAACCTCCTAGTAATAGCTATTCAGAGGCAGGGACAGTTCATGCCATTTCCTTTTCAGGTATTTTTCTTATGCCTGAATTACTCAAGAAAACAGCTCCTTGCACAAATGTGGAATTCGGAACAAACACAGGTAGTATAGTAAACACTGTCCACTCTGCCTCAGACTCCACCCACCGAGCTGGTAGAGTAGGAAGAGGCTGACTCAGAATCCCACAAAACAGGAAGCAGAGGCACAGCAGGGAGGGTCAAGGCAGGAGGATACAAAACCGCTCACAGCACACCCATCCACTCAGTTACAGGGATGGAATTCAGAGGAGCAGGCATAAGCTTCAAGATGCCCACAGCCTGTTCACTTCATCTCTTCCTGGGGGCTCTTGTGCTACATCTGATCTGGGGCAATATAAGGCGGGCTTTTCCTTCTAAGCCAAGGCCCTACACTCAGATTTCCTCATCTAGCATACAGACACCCAGATGACCATACCATTATAGCACAGTGACCATGGCTTAAAACAACATGGGCAAAGCCTAGAGTAGGCAGCCTCCTTTGTACTCCAGTACAGCACCCCACATTGGACAGAATCTCTCACAAGTATGAGGAGATCACTGCATTGTTTCTTTGGTCCAGAATGATGTTCTCCTATATATTTGCAAGGCTGCTCTCAAATGTTTTATAGGTCTTCACTCAAGAGTGAAATTTCAGTGTGCTTCTCTGCACTGCACATTGCTTTCCTGTGCTTTTTCTCATTTCACTGAGTTAACACTTGTCAATGGGTATTAATTACCTTATTCATTGCAATGTCACCCCCATGAGGGCAAGCATATTTGCCTATTTTGCTCTGCTATAGCCTCAGCATAGAAACCAAGGTTGCCTGGATGGATTTCAATCCGTAAGTCCAAATCAAAAGGGAATAAATGCTTCTTCCCCCTGGCAATCACAGGGCTATGCTGACGACTACTACCTCTATAGTAGAGGCAGGAGCTGGCTTTGAATAAGTTCCATCTCAGGGCACAGCTCCTTTTTCCTACCTCCTTTCTTTCTTTTCTCCCAACACTGAATCCCAGTTAGCAGTCTAGCATGTCTCGTCTGTGCAAGGAAGGCTCTGATGTTGATATACACAGAATGTTCCAAGCACACACATTAAAACTGACTCTGTTCTGTTGCTAAGAAACTGAAGAAGAAAAGGGTTCCCATCCTCTTCATTTATAGAATATCCACTTTGTCTGTGGGAGAACTCCATGCAGTTTCTTAAGCCCCCTTATGTCCTGCTCTCATTTTTTTAAAAGAACAGAGAAGATGACAGCACTGAGAAGTGTATGCTATCTTCATTTTTTTTTTACATGTCCTTGAAAACGAGATGGAAAATGTGGTTTCAACAGCCCACTGCCCTAGTATTTATGAATCTTTCAAGCTGAAGACATCCCCATTGTCCATCTCAAGCAAAAATGAAAAATGTTCAATAAAAAGTAATCTTTGACTAAGATTATTATCCTGAACTACAAGAAGCAATCCAGGGCATGTTTATATCCACTGTGGGGTTCTTTCTGCAACTCAGCTCTGCTCTACCTAGCTCCAAGGTCCAAACACAAAGCACGTGCGTGCGCACGCGAGCACACACACAGGCGCACACACAGGCGCAAGCACACACACACACTTACATCAGGAGCTCTGGATGTACTGCTGGCTTTAAAAGAAAATCAAGTAAAAATATGGCTAAGAGATAATGAGTTTTAGAAAATGGCAATAGAAAATGAAAATGACGTTTGCTTAATAAAGAGGGGAAAAAATAGAAAAACAGAACACGCCTTTGGCCACACTACAACAAGGGAGCTTGGAAATAACGAAGCCATGCGTGTGAAAGGGAAAGCTGTAGCCTCATCTGTAGACTTCACAGAGGAAAAAAACCTTCTAATGCTTGTAAATGTTACTCAAGGATTTAAAAAATATTTCTCCTTACAGCTTGTTAAACAGTAGAATCTTTTTGCAAACTAATTGACAAAACTGACTGCCTTCCACCATCTTTCCATACATATAAATTTTTTTTTAGATTTATTTATTTTATGTATATGAGTACACTGTCACTGTCCTCAGACATACCAGAAGAGAGAATCAGATCCCATTACAGATGGTTGTGAGCCACCATGTGATTCCTGGGAATTGAACTCAGGACCTCTGGAAGAGCAGACAGTGCTCTTAACCACTGAGCCATCTCTCCAGCCCTATAATTGATTTTTTGTTTTTTGTTTTTTGTTTTTTAGACAGGGTTTCTCTGTGTAGTCCTGGCTGTCCTAGAACTCACTCTGTAGACCAGGCTGGCCTCGAACTGAGAAATCCGCCTGCCTCTGCCTCCCAAGTGCTGGGATTAAAGGTGTGCACCACCACAGTCCGGCCCCTATAATTGATTTTTAATTCACTGTCTTATTTCCAAAAGGACTTGACAATAAACTCTGTCCTCTACCCATACTACTGACTTCTTTAAACAAGGGTTTACTTCAAAGGCTAAAGGGAGTTAATCACAGGGAGCAGCCCAACTTTACAGGCAGTTGAAATATTAGGCAAATCTTACCTGAATCTAGCTTGGTCTTAGGCAGGAGGGTCTGAACATCACCTTGGGGCCCATTACAAGCACACTGGACAGAGTGGTCAGTAATGGTCAGCATCCATCTTTCTCTGTTTCCTACTCTTACAGCTGAGAACTTAAGGTGTTCCTTAGGAACAGAATCAACTTAAAGCTGGGTATGGTAATGCCACCTGCAATAGCACACAGGACTTGAGAGTCTAAGGCATGAAGACTGCCAACTCTAGACGGGTCTGAGAAACAGTGTGACCATTTCCAAAACAACAACAACAAAAAAAAAACAAAATAAAAGAACAAGGAACAGACGGAGGGATAACACGCGTTCAGTTTAAAAACAGAGGAAGGGTAGGGTACTTGACACAGAGAGGCTCATGTCCTGTCCCTTAGACATACATCATGTGATGAGGAATACCATTAAGCACCACACACCTGCGTTTTACATCACTGCAGAGTTTCCATAGGAAGGATGATATTTTTCAGCTTAAAATTTTGGTCTAGATGGCTCATCGGTTAAGGAGGACCAGCTTTCAGTTCCCAGCACTCACATGGTGGCTCCAGGGGAAATCATATGCCTCTGGCACCCCCACACCCACACATACACCCATACACTATTTTTTAAAAAATCAGCAGGGCACAGAGTTGCTTGTTTGTCTTTAATCTAAACACTTATGAGACAGAAGGACTGAGAGCCAGTTCAGCTTCTGTGAGTTCTAGGCTAGCCAGAGCTTCAGAGTAAGACCCTGTCTCAAACAAAACATAAAATAACAAAACAAAACAAAACAAAACAAAACACACACACACAAAAAAAAAACCAACCAACCAACCAACCAACCAAACAAAAACCACCAATAACCCTGTAGTCAGAATTTCAGGTCAGGCTTGGTCACACATGTTGAAATTCCATGTTTAGAAGGCTGAGGCAAGAAGACTGCTGAGTTAGTGAGAGCCAATGGGAGTTACACAGCATGACCCAACTTCAAAAAACCAAACCAAACCTGAGAATTCAATACTTTATATCTCAATTTACATGGACACAACTCTAAGCATATAATTTAAATTACAATGTTATAAAACATGTATTTATGTAAAAAGAGGCAATAAACAGGTTTTAACAATGTTCTAACCTAGGGGAATGGCATATATTTAAAATGATAAAACTAATAGATTCATCTTGAATGACATACAGGAAAGATACCTATCATCATCAGATTACTATGTAACATCAACAACTGAGGAAATGGTACCTTCCCTAAAATAAAAGTCACATGCTAAGCCTTCCCCTATGTGTGGATGTAAGATTTAACACCAGGACTCCGAGATGTGAAATCTGCCTAGCTTAGCTACAGCCTCTTCCTCTGAGGCACATTGTCCCCTCCTCTGCCCTCCCAACCCCCCCAGCAGTTTCTTGGATGCTGACTTTGACTCTGTTGTGGATTACATTTTCTGCTGCTGCCACACAAACAGTAAGTAAGATCCACTGTGTTTCACCCCACTAAGCAGCTCTGTCTTCTGGTGCATCCTGATGCCTGGCTGGAAAGGGTGAACAGGAGAACAGCGTTTTCTAACAAAGGCATCTCAAGTGTGGCTGGGGAAGACCCCAGTGTTTGGATTCTGTAATTAGGTAACTGCTTGGCCAGCTGCACTGCTCACTGCACTACAAACACTCAGAAAGTTAGTTTGCTGTGTCCTGTCAATTTTGAAAGAAGGCTATTGATGTGTATCTATGATAACAAAGATTTACACAGCACGAAGAGTTAGAGGTTTTCAAGCTTACGAACCTGTGAATGAATCCATGCACATGATTAATCTGTTACTACTGTGGATTTGGTTACATTTTGTTATCTAGGTGGTTCACCTCAATGGATAACAACAAAGGTGATATAAAATATTCAACGGGAAGCGTATTTCACAATAAAAGCTACAATTACCCAAGATGAGTGGAATCACCCTGCCATAATACTGTGAACAACCAAACCTTCACCTTGACTGACACATTTTGCTGAAAGCCAGCATGAAAACAAAACAACACAAATGCAGCCACAGAGCAGAAAGTCAAAGGCGAGTGCACAGCAGGCAGCGGGACACCAGTCCTATAACCCTGCAAGTCAGCCCAACTCCAACTCCGCAAGGGAAATGCAGGCCTAGAATTTTAACAAGAATTCAATTAGCATCCCAGTATTTCCTTAATCAACAGCTGAATGCTAATTAGGAGCACAGCAGCAAGCAGCAATGGAATCCCCTCAGAAGAGCAGTACAGCTCCAGAGGCTTGCACACAGACTGAATTAGTAATATAGAAGCAGGAAGGAGAGATGTGTCTTCTGCTCTGATTGGGTGCAGTTCAGACTGTGGCCTTTGCATTATATTTAAATGCGTTTATCATGTTTAATTTAAAACTTAATAGCTTAGGATTTGCGTTTTTATTTAACATACAGAATTTTTTGGGGAGAAGGGGCAGGGGTTTCGAGACAGGGTTTCTCTGTGTAGCCCTGGCTGTCCTCAAACTCAGAAATCTGCCTGCCTCTGCCTCCCAAGTGCTGGGATTAAAGGCGTGCGCCACCATTGCCCGGCCAGATTTGTTTTTATTTCCATTTTTTCTCTTCATAATTTCTACCAGTTTAGATGACTTCTTGAAAAGAAATGGTGCTTTTAGCAAAAGGTATGTGAAATTAATTAATCATTAATTTAACCGTCAGACAGTAAAGACAGTATTCAGCCATTTGCTCTGGCCCATCCAGTAGGATATGGAAAGAGTCAAGAATTTACTAAACACTCTTTCCTAAAATACTTCTCTGATCTGACCCAGTCCATCTACCCTGAGATATGCTATTAGGTGAGCTACCAAGGTGATTCTTGTAATTGCTCTATGAATGCAGAATTTGTTTGTAGTGTCTAGTTCAGGAATTGCAAACACTAGTTGTGCTGGCTAGTTTTATTTTTTGGATTTTCAAGACAGAGTCTCTTTGTGTAGCCCTGGCTGTCCTGGAATTCATTTGTAGACCAGACTAGCCTCAAACTCAGGTCCACCTGTGTCTGCCTCCCAAATGCTGGGATTAAAGGTGTGTGCTATTACTCCCAACTGTGCTGGCTAGTTTTATGTCTACTTGATACAAACTAGAGTCATCAGAGAAGAAAGAGCTTCAATCAAGAAAATGCCTCCATAAAAATAGGGCTACAGAAAAACTTGTAGGGCAATTTCTTAATTATGATTAATGGGGGAGGGCCCAGGCCATTGTGGACGCAGCCATCCCTGGGCTGGTGGTCCTGGGTTCTATAAAAACGCAGGTAGAGCAAGCCAGTAAGCGGCACTCCTCCATGGCCTCTGCATCAGCTCCTGCCTTCAGGTTCTTGCCCTGTTTGAGTTCCTGTCCTGACTTCCTTCAATGATGAACAGTGATGTGGAAGTGTAAACAAAATAAATCCTGTCACTTTGGGGCACAGGTTTCGTCACAACAGTATCCTAGCTAAGTTCTAGAGTAAGTCTGATTTGATTTTAGAGCAGCAAGGCTCACTTCCATCAGCCCCAACTTAACTTCACATAGAACATCGGCTCCATAAACTAGGAGAGGGACTACAGCACCAGGGGAGACATCCCACTGTCTCTAGAAGGAGTATCTGCCATGCTGCTGCTGCTGCTGCGGCCAAAGATGAATAAGAACCTGAAGACTTCTTCAAAACTCAAAATCCACCTGCTCCCAACGAGTGTCCTGGAACTCTCAAATACCTCTGCCACCTAAGTGCTGGGATTAAAGGTGTATACCACTAAGCTGGCTACAAAAGTCTAAAATTTAAGGTCAATTTTGGGAAGCATGTAAAAATTCCTACATAATTCATAAATATCAACCAACCATTCCACATTTTAAAGTGCTGGACTGGAGATGAACTTAGTTACAGCAGACAGTCTTTGCGAAACAAACCACAGTCTGCAAGCCCATCACTGGGAGACTTCACCTTCACATCTAAGTGCTCACCCTACCAAGTTTATAAAGTAGAAGCACAGTCAGCTCGGACTAGAGATGGATAGAGCCGGAGAGCCCCTGCCGGCTGGACACAGGCTGCTCCTGCAGAGGAGTCAGCGCCTCCCAACATCCATGCTGAGACTCCAGCTCCAGGGCAGTCTGAGGGCTCTCTGAGGTTTCTTGCCTACAAGAGCATTCACTCGCTTGTGTTCAGGTTTTATTCAAAACAACAACAACAAATCTAAAAATAAAACTTTTAAAAAGAGAAAAACATGTCTATCATCCTAGAACCTGGAAGGTGAAGGCAGGAGGATCAGGAGTTAAGGGTCAATCTCAACTACACATGGAATTTGAGAGCCTAGGACGACATAAGACCTCAAAGAAATACACAAAGCAAAAAGAAGAGCAAACACAAGGTGCAGGTCAGAAGAGGACAATGGTTACAGAGCAGGCAGAAGACTGAGCTCAGCTTTAAGATACAGTTAGGGTCTACACTAGTGGTCCTTAACCTTCCTAGGGCTGCGACCCTTTAATACACTTCCTCAGGTTGTGGTGACCCCCCCCCCAAGCATAAAATTATTTCATTGCTACTTCATAACTGTAATTTTGCTACTGTTATGACTCGTACTGTAAATGTCTGATATACAGGAGATCTAATATGCAACCACCAGAGGGGACCTGACCCACAGGTTGGAACCAATGATCTACACTGAGGGACAGAAGCTGGGTTCTTCATGGAACAGTTGCTTGGCAAAGTAAGGAAATGCAGGTCACCTTTCTGGCCCAGCGGAGGATCTCTGAACTGAGCACTTACAACCATTCTGTGGAAGTCACTTAGTTCCATCAGATAGATACTGAGTTTATGATCAAATTAACATGCTGGAGACAACAAAATAACCAGAATGTTTCAAGTATGTGGACACCAAGAGGGAAGGATCAGAGGGCGTTAGGCTTGTGCACCTATTTCAGCTTGGAGACATTTGTGTAGCTTATTCCCGTTATTCCCAGGGAGAAATTCACCAGAGAAAATATGGTGAACTCAACAGAAGCGGTCCCGTTTAACACAGCTGAGGCTTTCATAGCCGAAAGCAGGCTAGGGTGAAGAGGACTGCCTTGTCGCCACTGTTAGCTATTCAGATTTGATGCAGATGCATCAGAAGCTTCTTCCAACCTATCAACCATCCACTGCATCCTCTCAGTCATCTTCCAGCTTTCACAAAGAAGGGAACCATTAGATCCAGAAGCTCTGCAAGGCTGGGTGACTGCCAAACTATTTCTCAAACAAGAAGCAAACATGATAAAAATGAGCCCAAACCAACGTGTGCTTCCACAGTTAAGAATCATTATCCCACACTTGGAATGTTTGCCACTTTGGAACCCTGTTTTGTTTTCAAAATGAAGCTGGATTCTTTCAGATGCCCAAGGCTCCTCACCGCCCCCACACACACCCTTCTGCAGCAGCAGAGCCAGCATGAGAAGAGTTACAAAAAAGGAACTCTTCTTTCTTTTAGAAAAGCAGAAGAGAGGGCTCTGTTGTGTACTATTCCAGAGGGAACGAGAGGTCATGAGAGAACGGACAGGGGAGTTAGGGCTGGAGCAGTGGAAGGGGGAGCGGGAAGGGGGGACAGCAGGGTGAGCAGCCACCAGAGGAGGCAGGAGAGGATGAGGGAATCCTCAGGAAAGGTGGCAGACAGTGGAGGAGAGGCACTCAGGAGAGATGCAGTTCAGGCTGCAGGAATGGATACTGGAGTCATTATTACACTTGCACAGGCATGATGCCCTGTGACACAGCCGCTCCTGCGTTCTGTGTCCGCTCCGTCCTTTCCTCCCCTCCTGTATCTTCCTCTACAAAGGCAGAATTGAAAATCGTACCAATTGGAATTCTAGCTCCTTCCTATAAAATAGGCTTATGGTAAAAAGTGTGTCAGCATGACCTCTCAAAACAGATCAATTTTTTTTTTTTTTTTTTTTTTTTTTTTTTTGTGTGTGCTTTCCTTTAGCCATCACCTGAACATGAAATTCCTGTGGCTCTGCCTTCCACACACATGGACCTCACCCTAAAGCCCACCAACCAAAAAAATGTATTTGTGGAGCAAATGACAACATTTCAACCACAGTTCCCCAGGTGACACTTGTTCGGGCCCCTGGGAGCCACCTCCTCCCCTCTCCTCACTGCGTCCCAGCCACCACCCTCCCTATTTCTTGCACACACCAGTCACAGAGTTCACCTAAGTGCTTAGACTTCTTGTTCCCCTTCTCACTCTCCAAAGGCCTTCCTGCCCAGTTCTCTAAGGCAGTGTCCCGCCCAGCTGCTCCCACCTTATCCTGCCCACCAGGGCACTTCCCACCACTGGCACATCCTGAGCTAAGATGGTTTCCCTCTCAGGGCACTAAGAAATATCATGCTCTTAGCAATGCTCCTAGCATAGGACCTAGCACACACTATAAATACTGTTGCATGAAAGTGAACAGTATCACAAAAAGCACTTATAAATAATTTTCCTTAGTATGCTTTAGAACAGAACTAAGGAACTTTCCACCAACTCTGTGTATTTCAATTGCATTTGACCTCAAGGGCAAATGTCAGGCAGTCACTGTCATACTGCAAAGACACAGGAAACTTGTGAGCCATTTACAGCAGCCCCTTTTACAAGTCAGCAGCCACGTGTAGCCTGATGAGCTCTGTGGACTGGGAACCGCGGGGTGCGCGTCTGTGTTTATGGGCTCCTTCCTTGGCATCCATCTCCTTTAGTGTTCAATCAAGTCTCCGCTTCCTGCTCTGGAGCAACTGCTTTCAGCCTGAGGTCCTAAATTCAAGTCACCAGCACACTATTCCAGGTTCTGGTTCTGACATGGTTAAATTAGGGAAGTATTACACTTTATCCTGCACCAAAACCAAAATCACACCAACCTAGTTGAGGAGCAACTGTTAAACTCAGAGGAAATTTCCCCATCACCTGTGGATCCTAAGGATACTAAATCAAATCAGGTCTTTCTTACAGGTCTTCCCTGGCGTGTGTTACATTACAGGTACCTCTCGGAGTCAGCAGGGAAGGTGTTCTGCTGTTTTGTTCCTTTGAGACAGGGTCTCGCTGAACTTAGAGAAAAGCCAGGCAGGCAGCAGCACAGCAACCCTCCTGTCAGCTACTGGGGATGCAAGAGTCACAGGCGCACTAGGGACTGGAACTCAGGTCCTCATGCTTGTACAGCAAGGGCTCTTCTCAGCATAGCTGTTCCCTTTTACCATGAACATCTGCTCCCATGGGGACAGGGAGGTTGCATACAAGAAGAACCATCCCAAAGGCCCAGAAGACAAGGCCCACGGGCGATGCTCACCACTTCATCCTCTGTCCAGCACTTCTCGATCAGCTTGGGCACAGGCTTCTTCACCAGGCGCTGCAGGGCTTTGCCGGCATCATAACTGCTTTCATGTAGCTGAGACAACAACGACCTTAGTTAATTAACTGTACCACATAGACATCAAGGCAAATCAATAATGACAAGTCCCATGCCTTTATATTCTCTCTATATATACCCATATTCTTTTAGAGGAATCATGGAAGAATAATATTTTGTGGTACTCCACTGTCAGCTGACCATTGCCTTCCCAACTTAACCCCCATCCCCACTGTTGAGACTGTCCCTTTGTGATACTATTGAAGGTTCAGTTCCCAGCATGATGTCACTGGGAAGTGTTAGGACTTTGAAGGGGAGGACCCATACAGAGAGGACCTACACAGGGAGGACCTATACAAGGGGGACCTACACAGGTTTGTTTCCCACCTACCACAAGATGAGTAGCTTCCTCCTTCACAGAGCCTCTACTACATAACATGTTACCTCAACTATAAGCACAAACGGTAGCCAGCCAAGCAATACCACATATTAAAAATCTGTGAAGTCGTGGGCAAAATAAAAGAAACTTACATTCCCAAGATGATTTAGCTCAGACATTAGCTATAGTAATAGAAAACTGATTTGCACAGGGAAGGAGACAAGTAAAACAGAGAACATTCTGGCAAGAAGAACAGCAAGCATTAAGGCTTGGTGGTGGGGGTGCATGTCTTTAACCCCAACACTTGGAAGGCAGATGCAGGCTGAGGTCTGAGCTCAAGGCAAGCCTGATCTACAGAGGGAGTTCCAGGACAGCCAGGGCTATACAGAGAAACCCTGTCTTGGAAAACCAAACCCCAAAATCAAACCAGACACACACATCCCAAACCCAAAAACTCCAACATCTGTAGAACACACATGGCCTGGCATGGTGCTTAGCACACACACGGGCACTCAGTGCCTTCACTAACCCTGTAAGAAAGATATACCCGTACTTAATCTTACGATGTCACACCAGCTCACAAGTGATGGAGCCACAACTTGGAAAGATGAGTACAGATGCTTACCATGAGGTAGGAGTCAAGACTCAAACTCAACAGAAGCTTCATGCTCCTGTTCAATTCTTTTGTCTACTTTGATTTTTTAAGACAGGGTTTCTCTATGTAGCCCTGGCTGTACTGGAACTCACTCTGTAGACCAGGCTGGCCTCAAACTCACAGAGATCCCCCTGCCTCTGACTCCTCAGTGCTGTTACTAAAGGTGAGTGCCACCATGCCTGGCTCTGTCAGCTGACAGACTGGATCCTTGTCTATCTGTTTAGTGAAGTAATGTATTAGAAAACATTAGAAGAGTCCAAATACAGACTTGCAAAGACCTGACTGTGTTCCTGCAGCTCTGAATGGAGAAGCTGCCCTCAGAGCAGACGCCTTTCCTATCAAAGCTCATAACCCACAGGTTCCCAGCACCAGGTACACAGGAAATTGCTCCTAAGAACACACAGCCTAGTCTAGAAGTGAACTGATACTGAATGTCATTAACCCTGCTTGCCTCTGAGAGAACGAGACAAAGTTTTAGGCGAGTGGATATGTGGCTGCTGGTTTGTCAGAGAACACACTGCTGCTTGCATGAGACACTCAGCTGACTTTCTGGTGGGGTGCTGAAGAAGAGACACCCCACACACTTGTATACATGCCTCCATCTGGTCATGCTTCAGACCACACTGATACACGAGGCAACCACAATGGTAGCCTGACCCTCCTGTGCTCTCCAGTTCCAATGTTCTTAACAAGCAACTGACCCACTGGCAGCCTAGCCTCTTAACATTCCCCAGCCTCTACCAATCTACGCAATCAATACTAAAGAACCACCACCCAATTCTTCCCTGAAACAAACATACATCTGGAACACATAGGGAATCTTGCTAGAGGGACCTCACCTTCTTCTATTATTATTATTATTTATTATTATTATTATTATTATTAGCAGCAGTAGCAGCAGCAGTAGTAGTATTTTTACCACCTTGAAAAAATAACCACATTTAATTCAATTACATGTATGCATATCTCTGCATGTATGTCTGTGCATGCAGGCACATAAATAAACTCAGGTAAAATTGTCATCTCAGGTCCCTTGGAGCTGGAGTTACAGGTGACTGAAAGATGCCTGACACGGATGCTAAGAGTCAGACTTGAACCTTCTGCAAAACCATCATCCACTGTGAACTGATGAGCCATCCTGTCACTGAGAGATAACATCTCAAGGTAACAATCATTCATGCCCCGGTGATAGAGAGCCTGTCTGAGAAAGCTTAAGGCAGTGTGGGTGTGGCAGTGCACACCTTTAGTCCCCGCACTCTGTGTCACACTAGGCTGGGAGAGCATCTCTGCTCTTGCAGAGGACTGGGTTCAGTTCTCAGCGCCCATGGTTACATCTGCTACTAGGGTCAGGATCTCTGAGTCTGAGGCTAGCCTGGTCTACAGAGAGAGTTGCAGGACAGTCAGGGCTACACAGAGAAACGCTGTCTCAAAAAACCAACGGAGAGGGCAAAGGAAGAGAAGCACCACTGTCCCTTATCAATGGAGAAGCTTGCCAGCCTCAGTGGACACCTGAAATGGACGGTTGGACCTATGTAAACCAGTTGTTTCCCTAAATATCCACATGAAGGATAAGATTCAACTTAAATAAAATACATTTAGAGACTAATAACCACTAATAAAATGAACAGTATAACAACATAAAATAAGAAACTTGCATGCCATCTATGACTTGTTTCTCTCTGGAATTTTTCATATAATTAAAAAAGTCAAGCCGGGCGGTGGTGGCGCACACCTTTAATCCCAGCACTTGGGAAGCAGAGGCAGGCGGATTTCTGAGTTCGAGGCCAGCCTGGTCTACAGAGTGAGTTCCAGGACAGCCAGGACTACACAGAGAAACCCTGTCTCGAGAAAAACAAAACAAAACAAAACAAAACAACCACCAAAACAAAACAAAACAAAAAAGTCATACTTTATGTATAGCAATACAATTTAGATGTGACAAAACACCAAAATAGAATGATTTAACTTTAAAGATGTTTTTCCGGTATGAGTGTTTGCTGGAATGGAGACCAGAAGAGGATGTTCGATTTGCTGGAACTGCACCATGTGGGCGCTGAGAACTGAACCCCGTCCTCTCCAAGAACAGAGATGCTCTCCTAGCCCAATGGGACACAGTTTTAAGCAGAAGAAAAAGGAGTGAGAAGCTCAGGTTATAGCTACCTTCCACCCTTCACAGATCTCATCAGAACTGAAGCTCCACCTCCCACAGGGGCAGCGGCTGGTCTGAGTACTAGTGCTGCAGTGCTTGACAGAGCTCATGAGGAAGCCCAATGTCCACAGTCACTGTCTCAAAAAGCTAAAAACGAGAAGTGTTTCTGGAGGCTACACAGATGTCTCAGTGGTTAAGACCACTAACTGCTCTTCCAGGGGACCTGGGTTCAATCCCCAGCAACCATATGGCAGCTCAACCATGTCCAAAATCAGACACTCTCACACAGACATACATGCAGGCAAAACATTAATGCACATATTGTGAAAATAAATAAAAAAATATTTTAACAAAAGTTTCATTTAATTCCAGCACTCAAGAGGCAGAGGCAGGTGGATCTCTGTAAGTCTGAGGCCAGCCTGATCTACAGAGTAAGTTCAAAGATGGTCAGGACTATGTAGAGATACCCTGTCTCAAATAAAAAAAAAGGTGGAGGCAGGGGTGGGACTCAGAGACAGGCTTGGTGGTACACTTGGTAGGCAGAGAGGCAGGTGTATGTCTGTGAGTTTGAGGCCAGGTTTACATAGTGAGTTCTAGGATAGCCAGGGCTACACAGTGAGATCCTGTCTGGGGTAGGGCTCTGCATAGCTCCTAGCTCATTATGTAGCCAAGGAGGGCTGGGACTAGAGTGCACTTCTAGTTCTGAACTGCAGGTAACTCACAGTAGAAAGGGGGGTAGGTGAGGGCTGGAGGGAGAACATGCAACTGTAGTCATGTTTCACCAAAGATACAGTTTTAATATTCTACAAATGATTATGGCCTTCAGAGCTCCATAACAGGTTAGGCTATCGCTAAAGCATGCTGGGAAACACTTGGAGGGCAGGACCTCCTCACCTCTTCCATCTGGACTCACTTTTACTCACCTATACCAGACCCTCTTTTAGGCTTTGGATGGACACAGTTCTGAACAACAGAGTGAGCAGAGGGAACACATGGCTAACCGTGGTGTAAAGTGGAGCAGTGCACAGGGGACCAGATCCCCATCCACACAGATCTCAGCCTACTGAGAAGCTCGATTCCACCTACCCACCATGAACAAGTAAGCTATCTGGAGGAGGAGCTAAAATGGACATTTTCACATATTCCTCATGTCAGTCAGAGTCGGTAAATGTAACCAAAATACTAGCTATCTTATTAGAATCTTTAAAAATGGCCATTAAAATTATTTTCCTTTGGGCTGGAGAGATGGTTCAGCCATTAAGAGCACTGGCTGCTCTTCCAGAAGTTCTGAATTAAATTCCCAGCAACCATATGGTGGCTGACAACCATCTGTAATAAGATCTGATGCCCTCTTCTGGTGTGTCTGAAGACAGCTACACTGTATTCATATACATAAAATAAATAAATCTTTAAGAAGAATTATTTTCCTTTAATTCCTGATAACAAACACTATCACCTAAACATCTCACTGCCTTGGTTTGAAGTTAACATAACAAAGATATTGTTCCTTTTTATTGTGTGTGTGTGTGTGTGTGTGTGTGTGTGTGTGTGTGTGTGTGTGTGTGTGTGT
>JANHMN010000004.1:5621987-5658519 GCA_030674055.1 Rhabdomys pumilio
CTTTAACCCAAGTTAGCAAAGAGTAGCCCTTAATGCTGCTTTGTGAGGATAGGGCAGTATTACTAGTGAATGCCCATGAAATCAAAGTAAGAAGAAGCTGTTCACACACTGTCACAAAAGGGCCTCCTGTGGTACCTTATTTGGGACTAGAAATAGCCACACCCACTGGGGTGGTTTGAATATGCTTGGCACAGGGAATGGCACTATTTGTAGGTGTGGCCCTGCTGGAGTAGGTGTGGCCTTGTTGGAGTAGGTATGTCACTGTGGGCTTAGACTTTAAGACCCTCATTCTAGCTGCCTGGAAGCCAGTATTCTGCTAGCAGCCTTCAGATGAAGATGTAGAACTCTCAGCTCCTCCTGCACCATGCCTGCCTGGATGCTGCCACTTTCTCACCTTGAACCTGTAAGCCAGCCCCAGTAGATGTCCTTGTAAGAGTTGCCTTGGTCAAGATGTCTGTTCACAGCAGTAAAGCCCTGAGATATTTCCTAAATACTCACAAGCACTGCAAAGCTAATACTGTACATTTAAGGTGAAAGAATAGAAAATCTCTAAGGCACTTGGGAAGCAGAGGCAGACGAATTTCTGAGTTCGAGGCCAGCCTGGTCTTCAGAGTGAGTTCCAGGACAGCCAGGGCTACACAGAGAAACCTTGCCTCGAAAAACAAACAAGACAAAACAAACAAACAAAAAAACCCTCTAAGGAAAATTCTATAGATGTATTTTTCAGACTCCAAAGGGGCAGATGACGAGAGGGGTCTTCATGGTTAGCTCATCTGTGGATTCTACCAAACCAATTCCATAATGCAAAGTTCTACACGATCATCCCTGACACAGCTGGAGCTGGAGCTGTTTATCCAGCCATACAGTGAGCACTCAGCCTCTCTCTACCACTTACCAGGAAGCTGGGTAGAAAACAAGATGACTAATACCCGATAGTTAACAAATTGTTGTTAACTATCTAACTAAATAATTTAGTGATCAGAGACGAAAAATCATTCAGCTAATGGGAGTTTTGATCTTTTGTTGGAGATGTGGGTATGCGAGAGTAAACAGGCAAACACACACTCTCTTCTGACTATACAAAACGCTTCACCTAACAGCCGGTCATATTTCAGGAAATCAAGATGTCTAAGTGGAGGTGTAATCTCTGCTGAATGCGTATGAAATTTTACTTATATCAAGTATAAAATAAAACAGACGCTGAGTACTGGAAGAAAAGGTCAACATAAAAATGGCAACAAATTACTCAGAAGAGAAGTTTATTTTATTAAAGGAAGATAACTGAGCCTCCTAGTATCAATTTAGCAAACATAATTCAGCACAGTAGATCATCTCTTTTGTAAATGGGCAGCAGCAGAAACGGCTGAATCAAACCCACCAGGATGAGAAGGCTCTTTTGTGCTTTGTGGCATCAGATGCTGCACATCCACACACACACTAACACTACCTAGCTCACACAGAAACACTGCGAAAGTATCAGGAGCTTAGTGACCCCGAGTTCACAGAGCTCACAGCTCAAAGTGATATAAGCAGCACACAGTGCCTTACATCTATCTGGGTGACGAAGAGGCCAGCCAGCACAGGCGACCTAGCTAGCAAACTGCACGGCAGATGGGGATATGCAGTGGTGCTCTGCCTTAAGAATACACCAAACTAATCATGCAGCCAAGAAACAAAAAGACTGAGTTCCACAGATTCTGTCAGAGCGGAAAGCAAGACAACAGTAAAACATAAGAGGACAAGTGAGCTACTTCAAACAGAGGCAAGATCCAAAATGAGAAGCTAGAGAAAGCTGGAAACAGCACAGATGAGAAAGCTGAAGAGCCTGGACGAACATCAGACACAGGAGACACCAGACAAAAGTCAATGCTGGGTACAAAGAGCTCGCCCCCTGAAGGTCAAGAGCAAGTCCACACAAGCACAACAAAGGTCCAAGTGCCCCAAACACAGCCTCAAAAACACTGCGCAATGAGCAGGGGCTAGAGAGGCGCTAATGGCAGCAATAAAAATGTTAACATGGTGACTATATTTGGACCTTTAGTACAGTACCAATGATTATGTACTTGTCAAGAGACAATGAGTTGGAGGACAAATCCTCAGGTCACCAGGCTCCGTGGCAAGGGCCTTTACCCACTGAACAACACCTCTAGACACTGCCCTTCAACTTTAAAGCCATTTTCTCTCTCTCTCTCTCTCTCTCTCTCTCTCTCTCTCTCTCTCTCTCTCACACACACACACATACACACACACACACACACACAGAGTTGAAAACATATGAGGTATTTTTCCCGATATAAATCACACGTCAAACCAGGAAACAGACTGTAAAGGACTGAAATTTTGGAGCTAGAGGGACAGCTTGCTGGACACGAGCACGTATTGCTCTTACAGAGGACCTGAGTACAATTCTTAGCACCCACATCATGTGACTCAAAACCACTCTGATGTCCACCTCCAAAGGACCCAAGTCCTCTGGCTTCTTAGGATAGCTGCACTTACATGTACATACCTATACACAGACATATACATTATGCACATAATTTAAAATAATTAAAAGAAACCTTAAAGAAATATGACTAAAATCTTACCAATTACTCTTTGGCACAAAATTAAATATCACTAACATTCCAAAAAATGAAATTTAGAAAAGTGAGTCAGGTGATGGTGGAGCTTGCCCTTAATCCCAGCACTCAGGAGGCAGAGGTAGCAGAGACTGAGCAGGTGGGGATCTCTGTGAGTTTAAGGACAGCCAAAGCTGAGAAACCCTGTTTTAAACACACAGCCCCCAAAGAAAAGTAAAAAAAAAAAAAAAAAAGGTTTAAAATCATTTTTGAAAGGCAAGATAATAAAAGCAAAAAGCAGAAAAAGAAAAAAAAAAATCTGTGATGACAGCAGTTATTTATCACCCAGTTTGTGGAAAGTGGAAATACGCCGAACCGAGTGTCCAGGTAGAAGGAAATGGATTTAGTGGAGAGTGACAACAGAACCAGCCCTACTGTTCAAAAGACCAAGTCTGACAAATCTCTACTTACAGTGAGTGACCCAAAGGAAGTCAAGGCCTTAGAAAAGACTGAAAGGCCGACAATTAGAAAGTCTATAGACATTAAAATTTAAACTCAATAAACTAGAGAAAAAGAAGACAAATGTTTAAAAACACAGACTTACCTATCAGGTCTCAAAACATACAAATTTGTCTTTTACCTTGTCTACAGCAATTGCCTATGCTTTCCCACACCTCCAGTTACAGACAGGGAGAGGTTGGTTACCACACTTCCTAAGCAGCTTTCTGCTGTCCCTTCTTTCCAGAGATTTATGGACATGCGGATCACGCTGCCCCTGGCTATGGTAGCCTTGATAAGTGAATCCAACTCCTCGCCACCTCGGATTGTAAGCTGCAAGTGATGGGGAGTTGGTGTGCTTTACTTTGAGATCTTTAGTGCATGCCAACTCCAGCGCCCGAGTGGTGAGTGCGAAGCTCCAGCACTGCATTTCGAGTCTCCAAGTGTCTGTGAGTGCCCAGCTCTACCTGAGTGAGACACCACTGCCTTAGCTTCAGCCTCTGCCTTCCCACTGTCTTTTCCAGCTTTGCCTCCAACATGGTCTTGGGCATGCAATCCCAGTGCTACTGCTCTTAAAGCTGGCAGCTCTACTTAATTTTAAAACAATTCATAAATAAATATTCAGATTTTGATGACTTTACTAGTTCTTGTAAATGTTTAGCAATAAGAAAAACTATTTTATAGATTCACTAATATATTGCACAAAAATGAAAGCTATCCGTCAACATCGCTCATAAACCCATGTATGAAGTCCTTTAAGAAAAATATTAACAAATAGAGCCAGGCAGTGGTGGGGCATACATTTAATCTCAGCACTCAGGAGGCAGAGGCAGGGGCATCCTCATCTACAGAACAAGCTCTAGGTCAGGCAGGGCTACACAGAGAAACCTAATCTTGAAAACTACAAACAAACAAACAAAGACAACATTAACAAATGAACTGAGACAACAGGACTGAGGAAAAGTAATTCTATTAATGAATAGCTCATTACCATTTGAAGGCAATGTCTCTCAGCCTATCAAAACATGACAGCCACTATGTGATAATCTCATCAGAGACAAAACTACCAACCAACAAAATCAACACCCCCCCCCCTTTTTTTTTGGTTTTTTAAGACAAGGTTTCTCTGTGTAGCCCGGGCTGTCCTGGAACTCACTCTGTAGACCAGGCTGGCCTCGAACTCAGAAATCCACCTGCCTCTTTCTCCCAAGTGCTGGGATTAAAGGCGTGCACCACCACTGCCCGGCTTCAACACCCTTTTATAATAAGAATTTGCAGTTGTTTAAACAACTCCACAGACTGAGAGCTCTTTAAAATCATGGATGAGGAAGATTTCAAGAGAAGGCAAGGAAGCACAGATAAGAAACACAAATTAATCGCCTGCTTTTAATCCCAGCACTCAGGAAGTAGAGGCAAAGACAGGAGATCTCTGAGTTCAAGGCTAGCCTGTGCTACAGAGGAAGTTCCAGGACAGACAGGGTTACAGGGAGAAACCTTGTGTGATGATTTGAATAGAATTCCCCACATAGACTCCTGTGTTTAAATGCTTGGCCCAGAGGGGTGGCACTATTAGGAGGTGTAGCCTAATTGGAATAGGTATGGCCTTATTGGAGGAAGTATGTCACTTTTGAGGTGGGCTTTGAGGTCTCTAAGCTCAAGCTACACACAGGTTGACACACAGGCTCCTGCTACCTGCAGATCAAGATACAGACCTCTTAGCTCCTCCGCCAGCACCATGTCTGTCTCAAGCTGCCATGCTCCCCATCTCATTCCCCACAAACCAGAAAACTACCACAACTACCAGTAACCCAGACTCTGGAGAATCCTGAGGGCTGGGAGTGAGACCTCAAATATGCCAAGAGGGGACATTAATCACATTTCTAGCTTCACAATTCAAACTTCAAATCACAAGTACAATCGTGAAAGCAGAATTATTTCATAAGTCTTTTATAAATTAAAAAAACAACAATAAAGCAGTCCTATCAAAGGCTTTCTTTCTTGATAGTATACACATTTTGAGTTCACAGACATTTACAGCTATCTGCAAGCAACATCCAATCTGAGCCTCAGCTTTGCACAAGTAGAGTCTCAAAAGGCTTTTCAGGCCCTGTCATATATTCAGGGTAAAGAGTTTTCCTTTCTATATAAATTAATAGTAAATTAATGATGAAGTACACAGGTACATACGATTTTTGATTACTGGTGTGTTTGTATGCCTGCATGCCCTGGACACACATGAAAGTCACAGGTGACTGCTGGACCTAACTCACTCCATTTTAGAACAGGCAGACATGTTGGGTCCTCAGCTTCAATTTCCCAGAAGGACAGCCCAAGCTTCTCAGGAAAAAAAAAAAACAAAACAGAAAAAGGGCAGCCAATCAGCAACTGCCCTGACATCTGACCAGGGCTGAAGGGCTGACAACAGATACAAAAAAGTCCCTTTCTCCCTTGAAGTAGGAACAAATGTACAAATACCCTATATCATAAGCTCAACTAATCTTGAAGAAAGTGCCCAACCACAACTAGAAAACCCCAACTGGCTTAAGGAGGGCTGGGAGCTTCCCTCAGTGTCACTATTTTGCTTGGATGGTTTACCCCACCCCACCCCACCCCACCCCACCCCACCCCACCCCCAGTCGCATGCTGAATGTTTCTGCAGAATAAACCTTCTTTGTCTTTGCATACTATTCAAGTCTGGGGTCTTCTTCCATTGATTCTCAGACCCTTTCATGTTAACTTAAAAAACTGAACTAAGGAAGACATGAGTACTCCTAGAGGATGGAGAAGATTCTTATTGTAGATACAAGGAAGAAAGCAGACAGAGGGAAGGAGCAGTCCAGGCTGACCATGGTCTGGCTAAGCTGGACCATGAGAGGAGAGGGGGAAAACATGAGAAGACCACCAAAGAGGCATTCTGGGCTAAGAGAAAGGCATGGTCAAGAGAAATGGCTGAATTGTACAGGGGTTGGGCTGGGGGAAGCAGAAGCCCAGTGTCTGGGAAGGAGAGCATTAGGGGAGAGGGTGGGATGAGGTGAGGTGAGCTGGGAGGATCCACAGGGACTGAGTCTTGCTGTTAAAGTAGGCCTGCATCTGCTTTTTTTTTTTTTTTTTTTTTTAAGTGAAGCAACTATTTAAGAATTATTTTATGTATAGGGGTATAGTTATAGCTGAGGGCATCAGATCCCATTACAGATGGTTGTGAGCCATCATGTGGTTGCTGGGAATTGAACTCAGGACCTCTGAAAGAGCAGTCAATGCTCTTAAAGGCTGAGCCATCTCTCCAGCACTCAGCATCTGCTTTAATATGCTAACAGGCACCTTAGCTAGGCATCTGTCCAGGGCTTTTCAGACCTAACAACTATAAACTGTCTGATGTGAGTGCTGAGAGTTAAACTCAAGACCTCACACTTTTCTAATGAGCCGCCTCAATACCACCTCAATACTCAATCATTTTCAACAAGTGGAAAAGATTCAGTGCATGGGTGCTGTACTCAAATCTTACTCTCATAACCTTAGATTAGGACTTGACCTCTCTACACTTAGTTTCTTGTGAAAAAAAAAAAAAAGGTAAGTAACACCACTAAGTATAGTGTTCAATGTCTGCTCAGGGAAGACAACTCAGCAGCTAAGGAAATTTGCCACCGAGCCAATATGCTGAGGATTTTGTTGTTGTCATTGTCGTTGTGGTTGTTGTTGTTGTTGGTGGTGGTGGTGGTGGTGTGTGTGTATGTGTTATTTTGTTTTTTTAGAAACAGGGTTTCTTTGTGTGGCCAGGCTGTCTGTAGACCAGACTGGCCTCAAACTTGAGATCCGCCTGCCCCTGCCTCCTCAGTGCCAGGATTCAAGAACAGCACCACCACCACCACCACCACCACCAAGTCAATCATCATGGTGGAAGGAAAGAAATGGCTCTTGTAGGATGTTCTCTGACCTCCACAACTGCAAAAGTGGGACACTGTTCCTTCCTCAAAAAAATAAATGTTTGTTTGTTTGTTTGTTTGTTTTTGTGACAGGGTTTCTCTGTGTAGCCACAGCTGTCCTGTGACTTAGTTTGTAGATCAGACTGGCCTCCAACTCAGAGATCTGCCTGCCTCTGCCTCCACCCCCCAGTGTTGCTGTCTGCCACTACACCTGGCTTGCTTTACTTTTTAAGGTAATACCCCCTTCGGTGGGTATTGTGAGGATGACCCAAGATCATCTATGTACCCGGGACTCAAATGAACAAGGCTTTAGTAAAGATATTTGTTACTACTGAAGCCTCTCACAATCCCAGGGGTCAGAGAGATTAAGATACAGACCTGGAGTTACAGTGTCTTTCCCTATAAGCTCAGAGACCAGTGGCTAAGGCAACAATACTTTTGTTTGTTTTTTCGTGCGTGCGTGCGTGCGTGCGTGCGTGCGTGTGTGCGTGCGTGCGTCCAAAACAAAGTGTATGAATGCACACAATGTGCATGCAGGAGTTACAGACATCTGAAAAAGCATCAGTGCTCTTAAGTGCTAAGCCATCTCAGCAACCCCACAATTCTCCTGTTAATTTTTAATTTACGTCTATTTATGTAATAAGTTGTGTATATGGGGTGTGTCAGGGGAGGAAGTTATAGGAGGGATTTTCAAAGTCAGCTCCTGTGTAAGCACAGCAAGGACTCTGAACTACAGAGCCAGCATCATTCCTGTATCCTAGCAACACCACAGTACCCTATAGCTTTGCCACACCTTGTTGCATGTTCCTCTTGTGCTCTTTAAGTGACATTGAGACTTACTGTGTTCAGTGCATTGAGAGTGGTGTCATCCCGAGATGCTGCGACACAGCCATCCTCTGTGGAGCCTCCATCACACATCCCTGCAAATGCGGCCATGCTCCTTTGGGGAAAAGGATGGAGTTTCCTTGATCAGCACACATCAATATCTGAATACACAGTGATCTTTAACCCTTAGTTTGCATGTACATTTTCTGGAAGATTCTATTAATACATGCACATTATGTCAGTCTTCAGCCTGGCCAAGAGTCTAACCCTTCCTCTCTAGAGACAGAAGTGTGACTCAAAACAGGTCCATGTTGCTTCTCTTGTTTTGTGCATTCTTATGTTTCAAATCTGAGCACATGAGAAATCTATTTCTCACAGTATGCCACTGATTGTGATATTTTTAAAGTACCCATATGTACTATTACCAGGCATTAATTTAAAACTTTCAAGTCTCTGGAAAACAGGTGAAATTAATTCCTTTCATCTAGAGACCAACTGCCTTTCAGTAAACTAACAGTGAAGAGAGAGAATGGGCCACAGCCACCTACCTCATGTACACTGCCTCATCTCTGCCCCACCGTGCAGCACTGTGGACTGCACACAGCCAAGAGGGAACAGTGGCCCCAAGCTATGCACTTCAGGTTTTGCTACTGCACACTGGTGAGGCTGCGAGGGGTACCCCCAAATCACGACAAAGGTAGGCTCTGCCTGCCCTATTGCATCAAGGGACTGACATTTCTGTTCTCCTTTTTGTCATTTGCATGTTTGCAAGTTCTATAGGATAATCACAAATAAATGACTTTTATTTATGTGGCTTTTTCCCATGTAGGAAAGTCACATGAATGTCAAGTTGGGGTCAAACACTAATGAAGAGGCACAGCAGGGAGAACAGGGTCACAGCAAGGGAACTGTGAAGTGAGGTGAACAACTCTCAACTGTAGTGAGGGGTGCTGATAACCACACGTATAGCTGAAGAGGCTCCTTCTGAAGAGTTCTAAGTCTGATGTGTGGCAAATATCAAGAAGAGGAAAACTGGTAAGTTATTTATGTCAGGTAAGGATCACTAGGGCAGAAAGCAATGTGCAGAGTGAGAAAAGGGCCCATTGCTAAGACGGAGGGAAGGAAAAGATTTTACAGACACCCATGAGTCTGGGTGTCCTAACTCAGAAAGCACTGGGGCTAATTTCCCATTACCTTGCTGCCCTCAGGTACATGAGGAGGTCACAGTCACTGACTCCAGGTGTCCAGACAAGCTCCTCATGCTGAGTCACAGTGTCACCATCTGGAGAAGGAAATGGTTGCAAATCTGGAAGTTTGGCCTGTAAGACAGGGATGAAGAAGTCACCATCAAGGTAGGGTACTGGAGGGAGTTACCACAGAGGCATCGTCTGGACCTGGTACACCGGTACACCTCATGAGCCTCTTTCCTTGAGCGTCAGAGAGGCAAGAGTAAATGTGAATGGTGGAAGTCACATCAAGACTCCACTAAAGGAGCAGTGAGCGGCTGCAAAGCTGACAGTATTATGATCTAAAGGAGAAAGAATCTGACACACAGGTGGAACAAACCCACCCCAAAGTATCACCCAGTGACAGCTCTGAAGAAGAACACGACACAGATCTCCAAAACACATTCACAAGTCAGACTCATGGTGACTCACAGGACTGCACCTAAGGATAGTGTGTTATCACTCACGGTTAAGAAAAAAACAGAGAGCTAACTGAAGTTAACACTAAAACAGTCTAATTAACTTAAGTGGTAGAAACAGCACAGCTGGGGAATAAGAGAGCTGCTTACCAAGAAACGGGATGGAGCTCTCTGGAAGGAAAGGACTGCCTGTGACTTGCTCTGACTCCGCAAAGTGAACTGAACAGTATCTATCAGATGTAACACAAACATCCCAAATAAGAACAGAAGTGATGACCAACCAGCATCTAAGTAGTCAGGTCTCTGGCCTACACTCTGCTAAAGCAGAGCAGGTAAACAGGCAGGGACAATGGCTGCCATAACCACCAGAGACCGGGAAAGGTCAGACACCTGCTGGTTACCCAACATTTTTACTTCAGCAAATGGTAAGTTTGGGCACATTCCTTTGGTATTCACACTATGCTGAAGTTAAAAAGCTCTCACTCAACTAGAGCTCAGGACAGTTTACATAAAAAAGCAGACCAGGGTAGAAGCAAACTCTGGAAATGCAAGGAGATACATATTTAATTTGAAATAGTCTAACAGACACTTGAAACGAAACTCCACATCCCAATCTATACTAGGCAGGCAGCTTATCAGCCATGTGCATGTACAGGAAAGAGTACACAGTAAAGCAAAGACAGGAGCAGGACTGCCCAGCCAGGGGGACACCCTTGTGTCACAGGAACTCTGTCTCCCTCACTCCCATTCCAGAAATGTTCACTTTTAAGGATGGCTTCTGTTTCTGAATGCTGGGTATTCAAGTTTTAAGGCAGTTCTGGGTTTGTTCCTCAGTGTTGCTTTAAAAACATCCACACTCTTGTCCAGAGATGCCACCCTGCAGCACAATCTATGACACAGGTAAGTATTGAATATGACTGAAATTTCACACAAAATGTGCCTGTGGCATTGTTTCTGATGGTGGACAAGTTTTATGTCTGCTCTGCAGCCGCCTGCCAACTCTGATATATCCAAACGCCTATAAAACTCTCATCTTCCCCAAACTTTTGGTTGGTTGGCTGGCTGGCTGACTGGTTTGGAGGCAAGGTCTTGCCTCATCCTGGCACCTGCCGGTATTATCTGCTGGGCCACCCTAAGCAAAGTAGTGATCTTCCAGGCTTAGCACTCCCTTTCATAGCATCTTATTGGGTGTTGTCAACGGCACCCACCCACCAAGGGCAGTTGGTGGCTAGTAAAGGACTAAATAAAGGACTCTGGCTGGGCAAACAGGACTGGTATGGGTAAACAAGCTGCAGCTTCCAGTTTTCTAGAATCACCCTTAATCCCCTTTAACTTAACCTTTCACCCCAGCTCAGCTACCTCTGTCAAGGTACCTTGAATTCTGGATCAATCCAGACAGCCTGTACCAGCTCAGATTTCCCCTGTCTATAAAACCTGTTGGCTTTTCCATCACTTTGCTTTTCTCTCTGCACCCCACACCCACATAGCCTTGGCACTTTGATCCCCAATAAGTCTTTCTTTCTGCCTACAGAGTGGTCTAGCTCTGTAGTTTCTCTGTTCCATCACTTGCAGGTGTCACAATTATTCCAACTTAGTATATAGTGAAAGCTGGGTTAAGATGAGAACAGGACGGGTCTCCATATGGAAAGTCATAGGTACTGGGCTTTGCATACACAGGCCAGGTCCTGTATCAATATAATGGCTCTTTATTAAATTAATTAAAAAGTACTATAGTTGGGCAACAGGACCAACTCTGGGGAAAGTGGGACTAGAAATATGACTGGATGGTAGAAAGGAAAAGAAATGGAAATGGCTTTTAATGATAAGAAACAAGCTCCAAACCAGGAGTGCAGGTTAGCGGCAGCAGCTGCTGCCTCCTCTCTTCATCCATCACAATGACTAGGGAGGGGTACGCTATCAGCAATGGTCTCCAGGCAGGCCCCTTTCTGAGGACATATGCAAAGGTGAGCTGGCTGCACACAGGTCATCCAAGCAGCACTACTCACAATCGGCAGCTCAGACACGCTCTATCACACACAGGGTGGGAGACAGGCTCTGTCACACACAGGGTGGGAAAAGGGAGGGGCTCAAACCTGGATGAGAGACCAGCTCTGAAAACAACAGAAGAAAGGAAGCCCAGAGAGTGAGTACTGCCTACCATTTATATAAAATAAGGAGAGAGACTAAAAGTGGGAAGAAGAAGATCATAAAGTCTCTGAAGTCAATGAGTAACATGTGAGAACAGACTGAAGTGTTCTACTTGGGAACTACTCCAAGTGATGCTAAAACATTAACTTACCTACATAGCCCTCATGGAATATAACTGAAAGGCCAACAAAATTTAACAGCACTCTGCTTCCAAGCAGCTGTGAGGATAACTCGGTGGCAAAGTATGTGTAATGTACATGCAAGGCCCTAAACTCAATCCCAGCACCAAAGAAAGCAAAAGGAAGAGTCCACAGTGGCGTGAGTATTGTTATTCTGGGCTATAAGATAAAGGAATAAAAGCAATTAGGCTAGTGTCAACTATAACATTTGTATGTATGGGGGAAACATACAGACTTACATAAAGGGGGGCAAGATTAACGGAATGTTAAAAGTTTTAAATTTAAATTACAAGTGTCAGAATGAACTCCCATATATAGTTTTACACATACATTAAAAACAGAATCACAGGGGAAGGGGACTAAGGGAGGAAGAAGCAGGGACAATGTTGGAGATTACTGACCTAGGCTTCTCTGGGTGGCCCAGCAGGTAATAGCCATGTATTGTTCTTGCAGAGGACGGAGTTCAGTTACCAGTGTTAGCTTACAGGAAATTTCACTAGGCTCCTCCCAGGGACCTACCTGCTGCCACCAGGTACACCAGGCAGGTGTGGGCTGCCTATAGAAGGACTGCCTACCACCCCAGCTCCTTCTCCCTCTCTCTGTCCTTCTCTGTGCCAGTGCCACCCTCATGGCTTTGCTCTGATCTGTCTGTCTGCCTTTATGTCCACTTCTCTGCCTTTACCCCAGGCCCTCACTCCTCTCCCTTACCACAATAAACCCATTTACACCAGATCTGTTGCTTGGCGTAATTTCCCAGGGGCACATCTTAGCATGGGCCCACCAGGTATTCCCTCACCCCATTATACTTTGTAACACCCAGCACCCACACCAGGCAGTACACAATTAACTGTAAGTCAAGTTCCAGAGGAATTCAACGTCCTCTTCCGATGTCCTGGGGCAGCTACACTCACATGCATGTGTCCCCATAGACAGAAGCATACACATAGAACTCTACATTGAAAACAAATATTTTTGTTTTGTTTTTTTTCGAGACAGGATTTCTCTGTGTAGCCCGGGCTGTCCTGGAACTCACTCTGTAGACCAGGCTGGCCTCAGAAATCTGCCTGCCTCTGCCTCCCAAGTGCTGGGATTAAAGGCATGCGCCACCACTGCCCGGCAATTCTTTAAAAGAAGTCACTGCTTTATTTTCCTTTGTATCTGAGATGTCCACCTATATGTATGCATTTTATTGCATGTGAGTGAGCACATGTGTTGTGTTTGTGGGAGAACACGCAGAGATGTCTGAGAGTGATGCAGGAAATCATCCTCAATTACTCTTTGATTTTATTAATTGAGGCAGGGTCTCTCAATCAAACCCAGAGCTTGCTCTGAGGACCTCACTTCTACATTCTTCTGCAGGAATTACAGGCAGAATACCATACTCACTCGACATTTTCATGGACTCTAGAGATCAGAATGAACTCTGGTTCCCATGTTTACAGGGCAAGTAGTGAGTGTGTGTGTGTATTTGATTTTAATTAAACTAATTTGTTTTTGTGTTGGTGAGAGTGGCGGTGTACCACAGGGTACATGCAGAAGTAAGTTCTCTTCCACCATATAGGGACAGGATCACTAGGTCACCAGGCTCACCTCATCCTGCCAGTCAAATGGCAAGTATCCACTGAGCCATCTCTCAACCCTAAGACATTACTGATTTGAATTGGTGTGAAATATTATAATTATATCTTTTATAAGAGGGCTTTTTTCTCATTGTACTATTTGTAATTAAAATACTGGATTTGTGATACATTTCAATTACCAAAGGTAGGAAGCAGCCTGAGGAAGAGCAGACAAAACAAGTCTCATCAACTCTGCAAAGCTCAGGAACACTGAGGAGGACCGTCCTATGTTCCCACTTTTGTGTGTGTTATTCTCTACCCTAGAAAAAGCTAAAATCTTTATGAAGATGTGATGGTTTGTATATGCTCGACACTATTAAGTGTGGCCTTGTTGGAGTAGGTGTGACCTGATTAGAGTAGGTGTGTCACTGAAGGTGTGGACTTTAAGACTCTCACACTAGCTGCCTGGAAGCCAGTGTTCTGCTAGCAGCCTTCAGATGAAGATGTAGAACTCTCAGCTCCTCCTGCACCATGCCTGCCTGGATGCTGCCATGCTCCCACCTTGATGATAATGGACTGAACCTCTGAACCTGTAAGGCAGCCCCAATTAAATGTTGTCCTTCTAAGAGTTGCCTTGGTCATGGTGTCTGTTCACAGCAGAAGGTTATTTGATTTTGGTAATCCAAAACTTTTCTTTTAAAAAAAAAAAAAAACAAAACAAAAAAAACAAAACAAAAAAAAAAAACAAACTTTTTTTCAGATCTGATATGGAATGTGCATTTTACTTAAATGAAAGCATATAAACCCAAGCCAAGCAAATCTGCTTCTTTCTGGTTTTAGGTGTATCCTCCCCTAGCAATCACTGTTTCTGTCGGGGTAGAAAATACATCTTAAGTCAAAGTCTAGTATGCAGATCCTGCAACCTTGGAAACACACTGGGAGAGAAAATGGGTAGGAAGTACAGCACAAGGGGAGGGAAGAGGGGGAGCAAGATAGCGAGAACTGGGTCCTGGAGTTACAGCACAGCTGCTGCCAAGTAGGACAGACAACCTGACTTTGATCCTCAGGACCTGTATACAACAGAAGGAGAAAATCTATTCCTCCACGTTGTGTATGCCTGAGCACGCACGCACGCACACACACAAACACACACAAACAGATAACTGAGTTCCAAGCCCAGAAACTCCAGTCCAGGGCTAGGGCTACAGTAACACAGGTCATAGGTGGAGAGCTTACCAAGTTTGTACAAGGCCGTGGGCACGACCCCCACAAATCCATACTCCAGAGGCAGTCCTGGTCAGGCCCACCTAACAGCCCATGCCAGGAAGACTATCCTTGAACAAGACCAAAATTAAAGGTCCTGCTACTGTGTATTTCTGCCTTTGTCATAAAATGAGAAACATCTAGAAATACTATCTCTTTGTTGGTTTCTGCATTTTGATAAATGTCTTTAATTTTTTTTTTTTACTTTTCTCTCATCAGAGAGTTAAAATAAGTTCTGAAGAAATGTATGTAGCATATAAAAATGTTGAAAATCTAACCAAAACCCAAAAACAAACAAGGAAACAAACCACAACAACAACTGAACACCAGGAGACATCTGAATCCTTTATGGCCACACAATGGTTGCTGTGACCTGTAATTTCAAGCATACTGGCTATCTCCCCAACACACAGGTCACTCAAATGACAGGCCAGGCTCATCACAATAAGCCCATTTTCCCTGGGGTTTAGCAATGGGCACGTGACTCAACACATATCCGTGTCAAAACTATTGAATGCAGCTCCCATCTGTGGAGAACAGACCAACAGCACAACAATGCCAGCAATGCTCACAGAAGACCAGGCCTGGACTGCCTAGGACAGCCCTGTGGATGGTGTGAACATCTGCAGTGGCCAGAGCACTCCCATCAGAGCTTCCTTCCTGGGACAAGAATCCTAAGCAGAGGAACCTTAGTACACTAAACTATGTCAGGGAGCACAACTACCGAAGATTCAGCTCAACAGTACCAGCCGTCTTGACTCTGCAGCAAACAGTGTTTAGAATATTTCTCTTCTTCCTAGTGGTGGTGGAGAAAAACCTAGAGCCTCACATATGAGGCAAGTGCTTCATCACTGGGCAACACTTCAGTCTTCTTTTTAATAAACGTTTGCTTATTTTTATTTTATATGTATGAGTACTTTACCAGTATGCATTTATATGTAGCATATATGAGCCGGTGTCTACAGAAGCCAGAAGAGGGCATCAGATCCCCTGGAACTAGTTATAGATGGCTGCAAGCCACCATGTGGGTGCCAGGCAATTGAACTTGGGTCCTCTGGAAGAGCAGTATATGCTTTTAACCAGGAATCCAGCTCTCTGAATTATATTTGAATTAAAGTATACAATGACTAAATGTTCATCAATGGATGACTAGATAAACAGTGAAATACATACACACAATGAATAATTCAACCTTTAAAAAAAGGAGGGGCTGGAGAGATGGCTCAACGGTTAAGAGCACTGGCTGCTCTTCCAGAGGTCCTGAGTTCAATTCCCAGCAACCACATGGTGGCTCATGACCATCAGTAATGGGATCCGATGGCCTCTTCTGGTGTGTCTGAAATAGTGTACAGGGTACTTACATACATACAATAAATAAATAAACCTTGGAGAAAGAGAAGGGGAAGGGGAAGGGGGAGGGGAAGAAGGGGAAGGGGAGGAGAAGGAGAAAGAAGAAGAGAAGGAAGAAAAAGAAGGAAACTGGCATACAGTATAACATGGATGAAGCCAGAGAACATTTGAGAATAAAGAAAGTTGGTTAAAAAAAAAAAAAAAAAAAAACTTTTTAAAAATTATTATTATTATATTATAGTATTATTATATAATTCCACATCTATAATGAAGACGGTCAGGGTCTCTGACAAGGACAGCAGTGGCTCTGGAGGCTTGAGCAGGAGAAGAGGGAGTTACTGCTTAATGGATGCAGAAGTCCAGAGACAACTTCTGGAAATGGGGCCTGCGGTGGGGGCGCAATGAGGACACATCTGTAGTGTTACTGAACTATAACCTTTAACACAGGAAAAGACTGCAACCCTTTCTGTTTTAGTTTCTGAGACAGGGTTTCACTATGGAGCCCTGGCTGTCCGGGACCTCCCTATATAGACTAGGCTGGCCTCCAATCCACAGAATTCTTTCTGCCTCTGTTCCCTGAGTGTTGGAATTAATCTTTTTTTAAGTTATAGAAGAAAATTATGGGTTTCACTATAATACTCCATAAAACTGAAGGCTGAGCACATATATTCCAGACCATCCTCACTTTCTTCCTATCCATGTCTCCATCTTCCCACAGTGGCTTTTTGTTTTAATACTTGGTAGTCTGGCCAGGAGGAAAGACCTCTGAAGCTAGATGCAGTGCACATGCCTGTAATCCCAGCACTGAGGAAACAGAGGCAGAGGGATTGAAAGTGCAAGTCTAGTCTACGCTACTAACAGCTTAAAGCCAGTCTTGGCTACAGAGCAGTACTCTGTCTCAAAATCAACAAAATCAAAAACTTCAGCATGGGAGCAGAGAGCACACTCACGACATAAGCATGGAAGCCTTAGTTCAGATCCCAGGAGACACATAAAGAGCCAGGTGTGGCTGCTGCACCTGAGGCAAGGACAGGGTGAGGGAACTGGTGCAGCCTACTGGCCATCAGCCTAACTACAGGGCCAGTGAAAAACTATCTCAGAGGGACAACTAGGAAAAGGATAAAGCAGAACCACTGACAATGTCCTCTGGCTACACACACAGACAGACAGACAGACAGACACACACACACACACACACACACACACACAGACACAGACACAGACACACACACACACAGAGAGAGAGAGAGAGAGAGAGAGAGAGAGAGAGAGAGAGAGAGAGTGAGAGAGAGAGAGAGAGTTGGGGGGGAACTGGCTCACAAAACCTGTAACTCTGGATTTAAAAAGAAATAGAAAATTCTCTACATCAATAATCATTCTTAAGATGCTATTCAAAAGAAGAAAGATGCAACTGAAAAACAGGAAATAAAAAGCGATTAAGTTAGTAAAATATTAAAATATCTTACCTGGTGGCTAGGGCCAACTCGAATTTCCCCTTGGGTACTATTCAGCCTCCTGTAGTGAAGAGAACAGAAGGTTAACACAACTGTTCTGACAAAAACATTTGAAGATTTTTTTCAAGGAAAGTTAACTCACTTCACGTAGATAAAAGACACCTTTGTGTCGTTAACACTTGTTTGTTTACTTATGTGTATACGTGTGTCCATAGAGGGACAGAAGAGGGCATCAAATGGACAGGAAACTGAAGTTAACAAACACTGTGAGCTGCCACGTGGTGTATGGAATCGAACCTGGGTCCTCTAGAAGAACAAACAACCAGTGCTCTTAAATGCTACCTCTTCTCTCCAGCCCCATAGGAACATCGAGATAGGGGCGGGTCCCTGCTATTTCTAACACTGCTTTAGCCATGCTTTCAAGCAAATGTCCTTAGCCTCCCAGCCTTCTGAGAACTGACTGCAGTCTCTTCTGCTATCTACTAATCTCCTGTAGCACTTGTGTGAGGCTGGAGCTCTCTCTCCATAAAGCCCTGGTATCCTCCAAGCTCTCACTATGTAGATCAGAGGGAGTCTGAACTTCTGATCTTTCCTTCCTTCCTGGGGGCTGAGATTGCACATGTGTATAGTGCTGACACAGGCCTTTAATGCCAGCACTCACTTAGGAGGCAGAGGCAGAGGCAGGGACCTCTGTGAGTTTGCATGATCTATAGAGTAAGTTCCAAAACTGCACAGAGAAAGTCTCAAAAAACAAACAAACCATGAACAAAAGCAGAGCATGACTCACCATGCTTAGTATCCTGAAGACCAGACTCAGGGACCATGCATGGCAGGCAAGCAGTTTACCACTGGAGCTACATGACTTGTCTCACTTTCTCATTAAGAGAACTGTTTGAGGGTGGGGTTAGGGAACGTCAGCAGTAGCAATGTCAAAGGGCAAGAGGACAGTAAAAATAACATGAAAAATGTAGTCCCGGTACTAAGATTCTTAGAATGTACCTGGCAGGGAGGTGGCATCCATCCCCCAACCAGAAAAGATCCAGATACCATTATCATAAACGTAAGATATTTCATTCCAGAAGAAACTTCACAAAAATACTATGAGATGTTAAGGAAATCAGCCAGGTTTCCAATGTCCAACCAGCTGCCTGAAGGCTGCACATGGCCCTCCATAAAATGTTAATTTCTGGCAATTGTTTTGTGACTCCAATATGAGCTTTGTGTGCTACAACAATGTGCTGTGGTACAAACAAGATGTGCTCCTCCCAAAGCTCAACCAATCCCTGCCTGAGGTGGCAAAATTGTTCATTGTTGTTTTTGTCATCCTGTGCACCCCCTACCCCTGGGTCACACAACCAAGTCACTCAGTCTGGAGTGGAGTGGACTGGACGCCTCTGAAGGAGACGACAAGGAAGAAGGTGGGCATTTTCAAGAGGGAACAAAACAGAAGCAGGACGACTAGAAAGGGGTTGTGATGCTGACACGCTCACACAAAAAGCTCACTTGGTTTTAGGGTAGGCATGTGTTCTCCTGTTTGACATAGAAGCTTGTAGATGAACTATTCTAGCAGGCTGATGGAGAGAATAACTGTTTCAAGAACATGTCAAGAGTTCAAAGGACCAAGTCACAACTACTTTCTAAAACTAACTGCTTGATTTGGTTTTGGTTTCAGGAGACAGGGTTTCTCTGTGTAATCTCAGTTCAGCTGTCATTTATTGTGTAAATGAGGCTGGTCTGAAACTCTGAGGTCTGTCTGTCCTGCCTCTAGAGTGCACCACCACACCAAACCAATCTGCTTGCTTTTTCACTTGGCAGAGCCACTATTTCCACTCTACCACGCTCATTTCTATTTCCTAGGTAGCCATTACCAAACTAGCCTGCCAAAACCTTTCCACAGACTTCCCAAATGCTTTTCTGACTACAAGGAGCTCCTACTGTACCTCAGAAAGCCTAAACCACAGCTTCTCTGGTGACTTGGATCTACAGCTCAATCTTTGGCCTATTCTAGAATATCTGTGCTATTTTAGGGTCCCTAATGGTTGTACAGTCTACCTACAATACCGCCTTTTCAAGTTCAAGGCTATCGCAGTCTGCATGGTAAGTTATAGGCCTACCATGATTACTTAGAGGACCCTTTCCCAAAAGAACAACAGCAACAACCAGAAGAAGCACACTGACAAAACAGTTGTCTTAGGATGTCCGGACAGCAGCAGACAGTGTTATCTTCACTGTGCTATTACAGTAATGTTTAAATTATACAAAGAAAACACAGCCACACACAGGTATGTAACTAGAGAGGGCAGAAACATTTTAATTCCTATTACATTTGTTGTATTTACTGCTTTTGAGGCAGAGTCTGCTGTTCACCATTGTTATAGTACCACACTGAGACCCAGCAATAGCTGATATTTTAAAGACAGTGTGCAATGTCTTGGTTTCTGTTTTGCTTTCTTGCTGGAATGGCAAGCATGCTATTCCCATACAAAGGTTGGTATGCAATGTGAACATAAATACTTGTTATAATCTTCTGGACTGTCACATGGTACAAGGAGAGAATCAATTCTGGAAACCTGTCCTGTAGCCTCCACCTATGCATCATGAAATGTCCACACACACACAAATAATTTGAAAACAATTCTAAGTGAGAGGCCTGAAGAATGGCTCAGGGGACAAAGGAGCGTGCTGCCAAGTTTGATGACATGAATTGGAAGACATAGAAGGAGAGACCCAACTCTGATCTACACGTGTGTAAAGTTAATTTTAAAACTTAAAAAAGAGCGGATTTCTGAGTTCGAGGCCAGCGTGGTCTACCGAGTGAGTTCCAGGACAGCCAGGGCTACACCGAGAAACCCTGTCTCGAAAAACAAAAACAAAAACAAACAAAACAACAACAACAAAAAACCCACAAAACTTAAAAAAAGAAACCTAATCACATACACAGAATAGTGTCAATGTAACTTTCTTGAGGAGGAGAAAGCTCAGAGGCTGTAGGTGCTGGGGTGGGGAGGAAGGGATAGAACTACCTAGGGCAAAAGCAGAAGGGCTCAGAGCTGGGAAGAAAACAGTTGTATCCTGATGCAGGAGCACAGATAAACACAGAGGCAGGCACAAACCTCCCCCAACAACTGCATGCTCTTCTGTTTGTGGTTCTATGTTTGTTTGTTTGTTGAGACAGGGTTTCTCTGTGTAGTCATGGCTGTCCTGGAACTCACTCTGTAGACCAGATGGCCTCAAACTCAAGAGATCCACCTGTCTCTGTTTTCTGAGTGGTGGGATTAAAGGTGTGCACCATTACTGCAAGGCAGGAGCTAAAGTTTCTAAAAAGTCAACAGACGGAGTACAAATAGACTGAAATAGGAAAGAAAGGCAGACATGAGAGAGGCTGAGTAACAGATACAGCCTGCAGGTCTATTACAGAGAGCTGAGCCAGTAACTGTTCCAGAGTCAATTAACAATCTACTCCAAGGTTGGAGGCAGTGGCGAACGCCTTTAATCCCAGCATTCAGGAGGCAGAGGCAGGTGGATCTCTGAATTACAGGGCAGCCAAAGCTACACAGAGAAACTCTGTCTCAGAAAAGGCCAAAACAATCAACTCCAAGTCATCTAATTTAAAACAATGACAAGAAACCCTGAAGTGTGTGCGTAAGTGTATGAGTGTGTGTGTGTATTCCTCTGTAGTCCACACTGGACTCAAACTGACAGTCCTCTGGCTTTGCCTGCCATGGATCATAGGCCAGCTCCATTATGCCTGCTGACTTCTTTTCATTTTCTACTTCCTAGGAACCTCTGTGATTTGAAACACCAAAAGACCATGGATCTAGCTCAATATGTATATGTGTGTTCATTCTTTTTAAAAACTACCATTGTCTCTCCTAGCACATAGAATTTCTCTGTATGGTTAATACAAATTATAGTATGTTTTGAAAAATAACCGACTTTCGGCCTCTAGTATTCTACAAATCTTCAGTTGGGATATGAAAAACTAACCAGTTGCAGAAGCCAAATAACAACGATGATAAGTCATTGAGTTTATTTTTTTAGTATCAAAAAGAAAAAAGAAATTCATTGTATATGAAATCTGATACAAAAGAAACTGATGTAACAAAGCAGTATCCATAGCAACTACAACTTAATATTTCAGCTCTTTTCAGCTGCAGTGGATTAAATAAGATGACAAGATGTTCCCTTTGAAAAGTAACCTGTTACCATGGAAACAGTTTAGTCTAAGAAGTAAACAGGGAGTGGACAGAAAGAGGCAGAAAGCTTGCATCTGAATTTCAAACAGGGAAAAGAGTCTTTGCCAGAAGGAGGCAAGGCGGAAACCACCAGCCCCAGAGAGGCTTCTTCTGATTTGGTCCCTCAGGTCTGCACCACCCTAGGGCTGGCCTGGGAACGGACAGGATCGCTTCATTATCCCAAAGAAAGGGAAGCAAGAGGGAACAGCAGTCTGTGGATATTTACTACACAGTACCAAGTATTCGCACTCCAGAAACAAGACGATGACTCAGTTCTACTTTAGTTCCACGTATAGTCTGGACAGATCTCTCAGTCCTCAGCTCGAACGGGCAGATGACTACAGCTGTAGAAATAGAAGAACAGCCATAGTATGACCTAGACAGAGGCCTACTGCACAGTCACTGCTATTCTTAGCACTGTGATGGCCATCAGACACAACAGGACAAATTGCAAATCTCACTGCAGCCTCTATCAGCCATGACCGTTTACAAATCGTACAAATGGCTGTCCTGTTTTGAAGAGAAAAACCACCATAAAGATAGGAACCAAGCCTACTTTTAGCTTAATATTACTAGAAACAGTGTGTGATGTTCCTGAGTGTTCCTCTCTCCACCTCCCCTTCAAAGTCATTCCGCTCTCCCTGAAAGCGGATGTCTGCACCTGTACAGTGCAGCCAGTGACTGAAGTGGCCAGACGGCGTTCAGATCTCACAGAGCTGGGGTTATAGGGAATTACGTGTCATGGAACACGGATGCTGGGAATCAAACTTCAGACCTCTAACAGAGCAATGATTGCCGAGCCCTCTTCTACAGGCCCCGATTAGTTTCCTTTTCTTTAGATTTATTTATTTTATGGGTATAAATGTTTTGCTTATATGTATGTCCATGCACCACATATTTGTCTGGTATCTGCCAGGGAGGTCAGAAAAGGGCATTGGCTCCCCTGGAACTGGGGTTATAGATGATTGTAAGCCACCATGTGGCTTTTGGGAACTGTCTCAGAGTGAGTCTCTGGGAGAGAAGTGCTCTAACTACTGTCCTGTCTGTCCAGCAACCTTTCTCATCCCACACCCCTAATTTGCTTTCTTAATTACATAGAGTCTCTGACTGAGGTGAGATGAATCTCAATATAGTTTTGATCTGCATTCCCCAATGTCTAAATAATAAATACATTTTGAATAAACAATGACTCTAATATTCTAAATCAAGCACATCTTAGCTATAGATAGCAACTATTGGCTCTGTTCCAAGGTAATAAAGTCACTGGGGGCAGAATGCTAATCGTTCAAGCAAAATCAATCTGAGAATAGGACTGACAAACTATAACAGGAACGAAGTTCAGCTTTCATTCAAAAACAATAAAGTACAGAGAACAGCCTACACCCACAGGCGTGGGCTCAACACAGGCATGCTGCAAAGGAAGCACAGTGTAAAGTCCTCTGAGGAAGCGCCTGAGAAGCCTGTGACAGACAGTCTTATAGCTCTGCAGGAGAGAGCAAAGCCTGAGGAAGTAAAGACTATTCTCTCGAGAAGCCCCAGCAATTAATTACAGAAGCAATTCTCCCACAGGCTCTTCCAGACTATAACAGTGTCCAGAACTAAGAGTTAGGTATTAGCTAACAAGTAACAAACTCTAGCTACCCTGAGAAGAACCACAAATACAATCTTTTTTGCTTGCTTGTTTGTCTTGCAAGACAGGGTTTCAGGGTTTCTCTGTATAGCCCTGGCTATCCTGGAACTCACTCTGTAGACCAGGCTGGCCTCGAACTCAGAAATCCACCTGCCTCTGCCTCCCAAGTGCTGGGATTAAAGGTGTGTGCCACCACTGCCTGGCCATAAATACAATCTTAAATACACTCAAAACCATCTCCTATCAGAGAACAGGAGTTGAAAACTATGTTGGAATTGGGCATGGTGGCACAGGCCGAAATTCTAGCACGGAGGAAGTTGAGCCCAAGGCTGGAAGAATTGGATTATTATAAAAGGAAGGAAAGAGGAAGCATCTACTTACTATTTAGAAGGAAGACTGTAGACAGCAGAGGAGAAGGAACTGCTTTCAAGTGCTATGACAGCCTCATTCACTGTCTGCCTTTCTTACCTTCCATTCAGTGATCTGCATAGGGCACCTGGCAACTACATCTAACTCTGCCCACTCCAGGCTCTTCCTGAACCATCCTGTCTTCATCTGCTGCACCAATACAAATGGCGTTAACAACCACAGCTTAGCAAAAGTGCATATGGATACATGTGCATACCAAACGTAACAGCTGTCCTCCAGGATTAAGTTGATCTCCTAAGCAAAGACAAGACTTTCCATGCACTGAAATCAAACCACATTAATAAGCCTGATAGCATTCCCAGAGAGAGAACACAGAGCCAGTAAGCAAGGGCTACGGTACACTTCCAAGGTCTCTCTGCCCAATGGAAGAGTCTGAAACGCTCAGGCCACTGCGTAAGAACTCGTTATTGTAGTGCTGTGAACATGGTGGGCAAAGAGGCAAAAGACACCAATTACCTTCCTCATATGTGTAACTATATTGGGCAGTGTTAAGAATAGAAACATCAAATGTTACCAGATATAGAAGGAGGTCTTCTTTAAAAACACAGGGACTAGAGAGATAGCTAAGGAGTTAAAAGCACTAACTGCTCTTCTAGTGGACCCAGGTTCAGTGTCCACCAGCCACATGGTGGCTCATCACAGGCCATAACCCCAGTTTCAGGGGATCAAATGCCCTCCTCTAGTTAGCTTGGGCACCAGACAAGCTTGTGGTACACAGACATACATGTAGGCAAATCACTAATAAACATAAAATGAGAAAAAAAATTTCAGGAACTAGAAAGGTAGTATATGATTGCAATCCCAGCTACGAAGGAGGCTGAAACAGTAGGATTGCCAAGTTCAAAGCCAGTTTAGGCAACTTAGTGAGATCCTGTCTCAAAATACAATGAAGACTGAGTATACAACTTAATGGTAGAGCACTTAACTACCAACAAGCAGTCAGGCTATAGGCTCAATCTTCACAGTAGGAGAAAAAAAGGTTTTCTTCAAGAGGACTAAAGTTAAATATTTAAAAAGAACAAGGAGGAAGCAGACTGGTCAAGTGTAGACAGCTGGTTACAAACACGCCTTTAATCCCAGCACTTGGGAGGCAGAGGCAGGCGGATTTCTGAGTTCGAGGCCAGCCTGGTCTACCGAGTGAGTTCCAGGACAGCCAGGACTACACAGAGAAACCCTGTCTGGAAAAACCAAAAACAACCAAGACAATTCCTCATGTTGTTTTGCTACTGAATCACATCTTCAAGAAACTGGAGATGAGGACTTGGAGTCAAGACAGCACACAAGCACCCCTGCATTGTTCTCATCATCTTTACAGAGACCAGATCCATTGGAAGCTCAGAGCCCACGCGCAGTTGGTCCAATGCCACTGGGTATGTGAAATACCAACACTATCTGGCTTCAGATCTAGTTACTTCTCTTACTCCTGATATCAGTCATTTATTGAACACATTTTGGTTTGTGGTTGTAGTTTTTTGAAACAGGGCCTAACTATGTATTGCTGGCTGGCTTGAAATTCACTTTGTAGACCAGAATTGCTGCAAACTCACAGAGATCCTCATGACTCTGCCTCTAGAGTGCTAGGATTAAAGGTCTGTGCCTCTATGCCCATTTAAACATTATTTATGTCAAAGATCCATCTGTGTCAGGCATGGTGGTACACACGGGTGGCAAAGGTAAGTAGGTCTCTGAATTCTAGGTCAACCAGGACTGCATAATGATACCCTATCTCAGTCCCTCTTATTCCCCCAAATCGATCCATCTGCTAGGCCCTATACTAGGAAGGGAGGTGATAAGACTAAATGGCTGGGTGGTGGTGGTGGTGGTGGTGGTGTATGTCTTTAATCCCAGCACTCAGGAGGCAGAGACAGGTGGCTCTCTATGAGTTTGAGGCCAGTCTGGTCTACAGAGTGAGTTCCAGGAGAGCTAGAAATTAATTTTTTTTTAAAAGGAATAAGTGACCCCTGCCTAACTGAAAAGATAATCACATAACACAAATAAATGTATATTTCAAAGAATGTTAACAGGAATGATCTCTAGTCCAGCTGAGTTAAAGTTAACCCGAGTGTCAATATGATAGCACACACTATTTTAAACACACATGTAAATACCTGTGGCACCTGGATCAGAAACCTTATGATACAGAAGATTATCAACCATGCAGACTTCCCAAAGGCTCATGAATGCACGCCTCTAAAGTAGTCTTCCTTTAGCTGGTGTTTCCTGCCTTCTTCCATCCAACATTTATCATAGGCTTACAGCAAGCATGTTTTTGGTAAGTAGAATATGGCTCAGTTGAGCTCAGGAGACTAGAATCAGCAGCATGTTAGACACCAGGACTGAAGCAGCTCAGAGCAGTCTCAACCAGGGAGTCTGCCCAAAAGACACAACTGGAAGCAGATGGCATTAAGAGGTGATATCAGTGACACACACACAGCAAGTGTGTCCAGGCTGCTCACCAGGGACAGGCTACATGCACATGCACACACATTTCACTCTGATTTACCGTCAAGACTCCATAGTGATGGAAGAAGAGATAACTGCAAGGTAAAAGATCTAAGAACTGTCTGTTCTCCCTGGTCCAACCTCCTAGGTTTCCTCATATTTCCTGATAGTCCCAAGTGCAGCAAGTGGGAAATGAGCCAAACTGGCCGGCATTATCTATGGATCCCCCTGCACAGAGGCCCTCAGCAACCAGGAATAACTGTAGTGCTACCCTTCACCTCCAGACGCGTCCCAAAACCCTTGACAGGAGATGGATATTCAAAAGCAACTTTCCCCAAAAAGGTATTTTCTCAAGACAGGAGAATAAAGAACAAATGCACACACTCAGTGCTGCTGATTTTATTGCAGAAAATCAACTCTGAAACCCAGAGGCCATTCACAGAACGCAGCCAGGAAGTCCAAATCTTCCCATCAAAGCAGATGGCTGTACCAAAACACTGTGAACGCTGGGCAGCCAGCCAGCCAAACAGGTGGACCTGGAACCCAAAAGTTTCAACTAAAAAGGAGGAGGAAGTAAAGACCTTACAACCACAACCACAACAAATCAGTATTCGCCCAAACACTCAAGCATATGGTCTGGTTCTAGAAGAAGCATTATATACTGTGGGAAACACTGGGTATTATTCCCAGACTTCCAAACATAATGTTCAGATTACACCATCATAACAGAAAGTGGCCCTCACAGAAAAAGGAACCAAACACAGAAATATCAACAAAGACCCTTTACCCCACATTACTTCTCTACACAGTATTTCTCTGGTTCAAATTCTACAATTATGTGTGCAAGAATGCAAAGTAATGTTTTAGGAGTATTTTAAATGTTAGTACTGCTGAGCCCTGCCCCAATCAGAGGCCTCTTCGGACAAGATCCCTGTTTCCAGCTAAGACCTCACCAGTCTTCTTCCTTGGTGTCATCAATATACAGTGAACGTCTCCCGCCCCCCAGGACGGGATGATTCACACTTTTCTATCTGACAGTGCTTTCTAGAGTCCTTACAACTACACAAAACCTTACTGATTTCTAAATTGTTCCCAACCCTAAAGGGGAGGGGAAATGAGAGGCAGTAAGGCAATCCCAAACTTCTCTAATTCCCTGTCTGAGTAAAAATTCCATTGCACAAAATCTGCTTATCCTGATCGGTTCCCTAGTAAACCACTGTGACAGCCACCTACCTGGGTGCGCTCACGATCTCTCCCTCCCTCTCTCCCCCAAACCCCCTCTCTCCAGTCAGGAGGTAGCAAAATGAATGAATGAATGAATGAATGAACGAACGAATGAATGGACAACTTCACCTGGTAGAGAGTTACTATATGGTCAGACAACAAGCCCCAGGTACCAACGGTGACCTTGTCCAATCCTTCTGCCTTCTCTGGCACCAAACCCTTTCCATTCTCCTTCTACTCAATGCGAAGATCACACAAGATACACACACACTACAAGGCTAAAACTAACATACAGGAATAAATAAATAAAAGTATATGAGTCTCAGTTTTAACACAGACATCAATGTTTATAATCTCTCAAAGCTGACAAGAAAATTGCCACAAACTCCAAAAAGAATGCTTTGCTCCTTCAGAAAGGCCAGACGAGAAGCTGATATGATACGACAGCTCCTTTTGAAAACACACTAGGATGATACTGGTGCAATCATCATCCACAGATATCCCCCTCATGTGTCACCTCACAGAATAATTTGCTCTAGCAAACAGGCTCTCAATCAAAACAAGTTCCACCCACCTTCAAAGCAACCAATAGCTGCCCACCTACCACCCTTCCTAAAACAGCCAAACAGATCCATTCTGTGGCCCAGCAATCCCTACAAGGCACATGGGTAATGAGGCAGCCTGCAGTTTGCTCTGCAGGTTTTGAAGATAGACAAGCTCTAGAAAATACACTGGGCAAACCCAGGCTATAATCGCACGGAAGAGAGGAAGAGGTGAAGGGAAGGGGGAGAGGACATGGATAGAGACTCACAAAGCTTCACACTGTACGTTTGCTTAATTCTCCTCCTGGTAGACCCCATGCACAGCTCTGATGCTATGCTTCCCAATGCCACCTCTGCAAGGCCAGCTGGCTCAGTCAAAGGCATTAGGAACACGCACTATGAATGCGAGATGATTCATAAACATCTTCAGAAGGAGCTTGAGCAGCAAAGCCAATGTCTTGGTGAGGCCAGGGGACGATCGCCTACCTGCAGGGGCTGAATGGATCATCCATGACTAACACAGGCTCTCGTGAGTTAGCTGGATTCTTGCACCTCTACTTACTGCTAAAACTCTGCCCTTTTCTACTCAAAGTACTCAAAATGGAGGCACATGCAGGCTGAGAGACCTCACAGAGCTCTCACTGAGCTTGTGCTATGACCTAAGCCTTCACGCAGAACGCTGAAACTTCCCTCACACCGACAGGACTGAGCATGTGCTGTGACCCTCCCTCATCCACACACTGTCTCTCCACAACGCAATCAATCTCAACCCTGCTGTTTCCGTAAATAAAGACCAGCCAACAGACTGCAGCTTCTCCTAGCACACCAAGCTAGTGTGCAGCGAAGTGGGGCCTTAGAAAGGGGATTCCAGACAGCCAACAACAAGGAGCTCCATAAGCCAAGCCAGGGAGAAGCGTCTGTCCACAGGAGACAACAGCAAGTTTTCTTTTGTCTTTCCTATTTTTAAGTCAGTCATGTTTTTAAATAACCACTTTTTTCAGCAAACAACAAGAATGAGGAATGAGAACAAATGACTGCACCTGAAATCCAACGCAGAAACAGAAGCATACATACTTGAAAGCACCTCGGCAATGCTTAAGAGAAGCAGCTAAACACATGTCTTTTTTAAAACCCTACGCATTTGACAAAACAACCAAACAAGCAAGCTAGCCACATAGGTATGGCCACAATGGAGACGGCACTAACACAGCACACAAGGAATCCCATGATTCATGCAAAAAGAACCCCCAAATCTCCACGTGATTAAATGACAGCATCTCCTAAGGTAATTAATACGAGCCCAGCCAGGTCTCCAAGAATGAATTGTAACAATAAAAATAGCAACAAGGTTCAAGAAGAGAAGATGTGGGGGTTGGGGTGTAGACTCAGCTGCAGAACACTAACCTAGCACGAACCATCATGGTGGGCTGACACTCACCCTTGGCAAAACAAATGTGCGTGCATATGCCTCTCCCCCAAATGCCTAAAGACCATCCAATACAAACACCTCAGCATTCAGGGAAAAAAATGTAATTTCAAGTTCCCTGATTCACCTTGCTAAGCCAGACTCGCACAGCACTGTCTATGAAACTAGATCTATTAAAACTCATTCTGAAAGATGTCTAAAGCCATGTAAAAAAGTCCACCTCACTACAGCAATACTGAGGAAGTACTCACTCAACTGCCCACAGAGCAGCCAGGAGAGCTTCTGGTACAACCCTGCAGAACAAGTCTGTCTTCTCATCCAGTGTTCATGTCCCACAAAGGACTGTTTGTCATGTAAGAAATAGCTGATATGTAGGTTATTCCCACCTGTAAACTAAAAGATGATTTTTATACCACTAAGTTATAACTTAAAAAGGAAAGAAAGATCACAAAATTCCCTCAAAACATAAAAGACAAGATTAGGGAGGGAAAAAAAAGGACAGGACCAACTGTTTCTCAGAAATGGAATGGAGAGTCAAAAACTTAAAATCTGTCTGAAGAACACAAGTGACCTACATATTCTCAGAGCAGGACACAGTGCTCAGTCCCATGCGCAGAGAGCCCTCTGTCTATTCTGTGTGACAAAGCAAATCCTAAGCTGAGAAATCTACACGTTTTCTGTAGAAAACACGATCTCCCGCATATGAGAAAAGCCTTGGGGCCGAGGATGAGACTCAGTTATCTGAGTGCCTGCCTTGGCACACATGCATGAAGCCCTGGGTTTGCGCCTGAGCACCAGGCAATCCACGCACTCAGGGAGGCAGAACACGCAAAGTGCAGGGGCACTCTCAGCTACGGAAAATCCTTAAGTTCAGAGAGAGAACACACAACCAGATTTATCTGAAATGGTTTCCCTTTGTCCCAACGCATGACAACAGGGCGATGGTCCGGAAGCCCTTCTCCTCACAACTGCTGCAGCTGACAGACAGTGCACAGAGCTGCTGAAAAGGAGCGTCCGTCCGAACCAGACTGGTACCAAAGAGATCCTTTCACATAGAAAAGGTTCACCCGAACGAAGGCCGTGAAACAATTCTAGAGCTACACGAAGGAACTATTACATAAAGTTACTCCAAGTCATGAAAATCTTATTTCCAAAATTACTGTTTGGGTCTGACTAGGTGTCCTGGGAGACAATGAAGGTAAGCAAGCCAAGCTTCTTCATCTGAACCCCGGTGGGGACGCAGGCCTGTTCCTCCTCCTCAAGAGGTAAACAGGTGACTGCCAGATCTTTCCCATGTATGTTTTCCTGACATTTTGTTGTTGGCTAAGACAGGCAGCTTGTGCCAGCTGTCCTGAGGGAGGAGGAGGCATGCAGGCACCTACTTCCTCTTTCTTCCAGCCCATCAGCATTCTGAAAAACAAAACAAGAGCTGCCAGCTTGGCTCTCCAGAGAGCTGAGGCCCCGGGGCACCTTAGCACCTCCGGATGCTCACACTAGTGTTGGCGCAGCACTTGCTGTTTCCTTTCTCTTAGTTGGTGAATAGTTCTTTCAATGTTCTGTCATTTCTAAGAGTACAGCTCAACCTTCACGGAGAGTTTACCCACACACCCTGCACTGTCTTGCACTAGAGTACATCCCTCCAGAAACTTCTTACGGATGTTCTTGTCATGAGGCTTCCCTGGCATGAGTCTGCTTTTTACATCTTCTCCTCGAGACTTTTAGGGACACAAGCAGGCTTCCCTGGAGATCAACCACAAGCCTGACCTAAACGCCTCACACCATGAACCAAAGCCACGCTTCCTATTCAGATTTTCATATATGAAACCCACTCTGCATTTACAGGCTTTTAAATATTTTATTCAATATCTGATGTTTTCTGGCAAAAGTTACTGAAATAATAATATCTGTGCTTTGTGTTATTTTGCTGAAGGCTTTTCAAACATGACAGTAACCAAGACAATGCTTATGTAGCTCATCCCCAAAAGCTATACAAAGATCTCTCATGAGATTAAAGTATGTAGCACCTTGTCAACGAAAGTATGTAACAACTTCTATAATTACGAAGAAGATACAAAAATACCAAAACTTTACAAAAATCACCTTCAGAGTTAACCATGGCCACTTTCACATGACAGATGTAGAACAGACTCCAGGAAGTGAGTCCCTTACGGAGGAACACAAACACAGTGCTAGCAAGAGACGAGGATGCAGGCACGCCAGGTGAAAGACAGAGCCCTTCCTAGGGCTTTCAACTAAAGATGAAGCAGTCAGGTTAAGCAGTTATGAAGTACTAGCTGAAACAAATCAGGACCATAAAAGAAGACACAGAACATAGAACTGAGACATGGCTAAGACCAATTTACTGCAGCTCAACCAAAGACTCCAGTGTTCTGGCTGACTACATAAGTAGGTCTAACTGGTTTTGTTTACCAAGATCTCTAAGCTGAAATGTCTTTCTTTTTGGGGGGATAGGGGTTTCAAGACATATAATACAATGATACCATCTTGCAGAAGACACTGACCCAAAGAAGTAAACTTGGAATGAGTCTTGTTTACATAAGAAAAAGTGAATGTTCCCTGAGTGTCAGGATATCAAAGACTATGAAATCAGAGCTGAATTCTGAGGGTTCAGGTTAGGCTGGCAAATGACCAGAGGTTCTTATTTGCCTCTTCCTTGTAGTTTGTACCCTACTTGAGCAGAAAACCAGACACTAATGGCATGCCCCGGTAGCGCATCCTCATACACCACAACAGGCAGGACGTGCTCCTTTCCCAGCCTAAGAACACCACTCAAATCTATATGGTTTCTCAGCATCCTGCAGAAGAAAGCACTCATTAAACAACAGTCATTTTGTATTTACTTGTCTTACATCATAGTGCACAGTTCCTAGAAGAGAGTTCTTTCCTTTCTTTCCTTTTTTTTTTTTTTTTTTTTTTTTTTTGGTTTTTTGAGACAGGGTTTCTCTGTGTAGCCCTGGCTGTCCTGGAACTCACTCTGTAGACCAGGCTAGCCTGGAACTCAGAAATCCGCCTGCCTCTGCCTCCCAAGTGCTAGGATTAAAGGCGTGCGCCACCACCACCCGGCTAGTTCTTTCCTTTCTAATCTTCATATTGCAGATGTACTTGAGATGTCTGCAACATATACAACTTGATCATTTGCTGATATTTGTGGTTTTAAAATCCCTGACAGACTATGCCACATCTGACTGATGACTAGTGTGATGTGAGCACATACACTTTTACGTACAAAAGTAAGTGAATCGCTTGTGCAATTACTTTGGAACAGTTGCTGTTGCTTGGCTATGATTAATTTTCTTATGTTCTGACTTTCTGAGGGTCTATGACTGGTCTCTGCTTAGGTTCGCCCTCTCCAACGTCCTCTGTTCTGCTGGTCCCTTCCTCCTCCCATGTGCTCCCTCTTTTGCTTTGTCCTATAAATATATTTATATTAGTTAAATCTAAACTCCATGTACGAGAGAAAACAAACATTATTTGTCCCCTCCCTTCCCGTCTTCTACTCTTGTGTCCAATTTATATTTGGAAAACTTTAGATTCTACACATGAGAAATGAGTGGTGCTTGTCTGTCTCCATTATGCTCTGCTGTCCATTACCTCCTCCCTCCCCCACCCCCCATCTCTCTCCCCCACCCCTGCAACTCTAGATTTTATGAAAGAAAGCACATGATGCTTGTCTTCATAGTAATTCCCTGTAAGATGTAGACTCAGCAAAGCTTTTTTTCTCCCACTGTGAAGACTCTGCTGTTCCGTTTGCTGTGCAGAAGAATCCTATCCCATCTAACACCATTCGTCAGTTTCTATTATTTATTAAGCTAGTGGAGTACTTTTCAGTTCCAGGTCTCACACAGAAGCTTCATGTGCACTGGATGACTTTTGCATGATATGAGAAACAGGGAGGAGTCTCACCCTTCTCCATATTGGATATCCAGACTTAGCAGCACCTTGTTGGAGGAGCTCTTTCTTCTCCATGTGTATCTGCATCTTTGCTAAAGACCTGGAGGCTGTGGCCAGCCTCTGAGCAGTGCCGCGCGGTTGCTGTTTTATGGTGCTGAGGTCTACTTAAGTAAAGTAGCAACACCTCCCATAACCGCTCCTCTGTTTAGGGTTGCTTTAGTGACTTAGGATACTTGTGCTTCCACTAAGTATTAAAATTACCTTTAATTCTGTAAAGAGTATCAATGGAAGGGGATGAGAAAGAAACTATGTCTAGACTGTTTTTAGGAATACAGCCATGTTCACAGTATTAATTTTACATTCCTTTTTTTGGGGGGGGGGGGGGGGGGGGATCTAAGACAGGGTTTCTCTGTGTAGCACTGGCTGTCCTGTGTCCTGGAACTCTATCTGTAGACTATGCTGGCCTCGAACTCAGAAATTCACCTGCCTCTGCCTCCCAAGTGCTGGAATTAAAGGCGTGCACCACCACAGCTTGGTTCATTTTACATTCTTATAAGCTTGGGAGGTATTTTCTTCTAAGTGTCTTCTTTAGGATTTTTTTAATAATGGTATTATTATTTACATATTTATTGTTATTTATATGCGTACACTTGGGTAATCATGAAGGCCAGAAGAGAACATCAGATCATTAGGAGCTGGGGTTACAGGTGCTAGAAACTAAACTCGTCCTCTGGAAGAGCTTTATGTGCTCTTAAAAGAGCCGTTTCTCCAGCCCTAGGGTAGTGTTTCTAAATTTTCCATTGTAAAGTTCTTTACTTCATTGATTAGGTTGATTCCTAGCATGTAGGGAATTGCTTTCTTTGTTATTGTGGCACGAGGGGTTGAACACACTGCCTATGAGTTGCTAGTCTAATACTTTACCACTGAAGTACATACATAGCCCTATTTTCTTTGAAAGATTAATTAATTTAATTTATATGAGTACACTGTAGCTATCTTCAGACACACCGGAAGAGGGCATCAGATCCCATTCTAAATGGTTGTGAGCCACCATGTGGTTGCTGGGAATTGAACTTAGGACCTTTGGAAGAGCAGTCGGTGCTCCTAACCACTGAGCCATCTCTCCAGCCCATAAATAAATCTTTTATAAAAACAAAACAAAACCCAAAATGAATGAAGCAACAAAGTCAGCCACTGTAAGTTAAATCTTGGTCTGTCAGACCCTGGTGTGCAGCAGTGCTTATTTTAGCCTCAACACTCAGCACATAGCTATTTGCAACTCTTATAATCTCCCCACAGAGCCTGTAGTAGTGAAACTTTAATCCCAGCACTCAGGAGGCAGAGGTAGGTAGAGAGATCTTTGATTTCAAGGCCAGCCTGGTCTACAGAGTGAGTTCCAGGACAGCCAGGGCTACTCACAGAAACTCTGTCTTGAAACAACAAAACAATAACAAAGGTATCCAAATGACCTTCATCTCCTCTAATTTGGGCTTGGCCTCTATTTCATCAGATGAAACCAGAGCTAACCTGCTCCCAGTTACTTGGTATACTAACAGATGTTTTGCTTCCATTTTGTTGTGATAAAACATTCCGATAAAAGGCAACTTCGGGAAAGAAAGGTTTATTTACGCTTACAACACCACATCACCACTGAAGGAACTTAAAGGCTACTTGCCATTCCACACAAGCAGCAATGCAGACCAAGGAACTCAGATCATAGCCAAAGAAGTACAGCAGGAACCATGTAGATATACCTAGCTAGCCTTCTTTTTCTTGTCTTTCCTTCTGTTTTTTATTTAGGCTTTTAAATCAATTTTATTTATGTGTACTTGTGTTTTCCTATGTGAGTTTATGTGTTGCATGTCTGTGGCCGACAGAGGCTAGAAAGGGCATGAGATACATATCCGACCACATACATGGTTGTGAGCTACAATGTGGCTGCTGAGAAATGAATGTAGGTCCCTGTAAGCAAAGCAAGCATTCTTGACTATTGAGCCAGCCATTCCTTTATCTGGCTTTGTTATACAGCCAAAGATCACCTGCCCAGGAAATGGTGCTCCCCACAATAAACTGGATCCTCCAGCACAAAGGAACAGTCACCAAGTCAATCCCCCACAGGCATGCCCATGAGCCAATCTGACCAGGTAATTCCTCATCTGAGGCTCTCCTTTAAGATGACTGAAGTCAAGCTGCAGTTAAGGTTAACTGGGCACAGTTAACTTTAGGCTGCGTGTCTTTGGTGTATCTCTTGTAGCCACACTGCCCTTTATCTAAACAATTATTCTGTTATGGCTCCAACAGGGTGCTATCCATCTCCTAGCCCTAGTCTCACCAGACCTTTGTGAGTGTTTCTTAATTTCATTACCTGAAGCAAACTGAACAAGAAGTATCTAACTTTCCAAAGTGACTTATCTTTTTCAACACACTATGGAAGGCCTGACAAAGTCTGCATCAAGGAAATGCTCTCCCAGTAAACTGAAAGCACAGATGGACAGCCATGCTGCGTCCTTCCCCTTCCTCTTTCCACCCTCACTTCCATGCCTGTTCTTGGCTAACAGAAGTAAACGCAAACAAGCTGCACTGAACAGCAAAGGCACAGACTGAGGTATGGAAGCGCCGAGGCACTGTTTGGAGTCTTGCTAACTTAAGCACAGACGTGTAAATGCACAAGCACACACACACACACACACACACACACACACACACACACACACACGAGTGAGAAAGGAAGCAGGTGAAGTGACTGACTGACTTACCTTGTCTCAGGGTTGTAGCCTAATATGTAGAAAAATGAGTCCACTCGGGCTTTAAATTCTCGAGCCGCAAATATGTCAGAAAAATGGGAGATGTTACACTTCCCTCTGAGGAAAAAAAGCAAAAGACAAAACACATGTTTAAATTAGTAATTTTGCAAATCACAAAGGCAGCAGGAGTGAGGTGGGGTGAGAGAAGCACACAACTAAATCTAGAGTGTATAAAAAACATAGACAGTGGCCATGCTTGGTTGGAAATTTTTGTTTTTATTTCGTTTTAATGATTGCTTCATTATGCCCCATAAAGTACCACATAGGAGAATAGCAGCATCTCTAAGTGTGACTGTCAACCAAAACTGAACCATTCTATAGCCAAAACCTGTGCAAAACTACAAAACTGCAGAAAGCCACACCCAGGCACCAGAAACTCAAGGGAAATGATAGAAATGGCATGCTGTTAAGTGGGCACACCTTCCCACCGTGCGTGCCAACACACACACACACACACACACACACACACACACACACACACACACA
>JANHMN010000004.1:5669726-5682513 GCA_030674055.1 Rhabdomys pumilio
ACACACACACACACACACACACACACACACACACACACACACACACACACACACACACACACACATCTTGCATAAGGCTTATTCTGCCAAGATCCAAGAAAAACATTTGTCCATTTTATCCCAAGGTGAGAAAATTAAGAACATGACCAAGACAGCATCACCAGTTTAAAAAAGACCCCAGGGCCGGTTTGGAACCTGGCATGAGCTCACTGAAATGAGACACAGTTGCAAGCTCACCCACCTTTGCAGCGCTGACACATGCCTGACCTGATGACTCGCCCCTTGCAACTATCAAATGCTGCACCTTCCCTACGTTTGGCAGTAAAAATGTCTCTAAGCATTACTAACTCTGTATGTATGGACAAAATGAAGTCAGTCACTTGAATAACATAGACCTAAAAGATTTTTATCTGTTTTATTTAGGGTTTAAATACCAACAATAACAACAACAACAACAAAAACAAAAACAAAAAAACCCGAAACCAAAGCCAGAATGATCCCACTAAACCTGCCCAAGCACTCTGGAATAAAGGACACATTTCACTAAAAGCACAGGAAAGCTTGTCACCATGAAATCCCAATGTAACAACCCATGTCTGTGTGACTCTGGTCACTTTCTAAGATTCTGAGTTTTTCTTTTGTCCTGGAAAGTGAGAATAATTTAAAGAACTTGTAAGAATGTAAAGGGAGCATCTGAAAGCAGGTGAATGTTTAAGAAAAAGCCCCATCGTCTGTCAGGAACCTGTGGGGAGATGCTGGAGCCATTCTCCCTCCAGATCCAGAGAGTTCTGTGTAAGGGGTGGTGCTGGCCTCCAGCAGACATCACAGGCTCACAATGATGAGCACTTCCCAGCAGCTCCATCAGCTGTACTCCAATAGTTAAGCAGCTACACATTTCTGCAACACTTGTAAGATGCCTGAAAACATGAATTCATCAGAAACTCTTTGGATTCAATGACTGACAACTATAAATTTTTTTTTTTTCTGAATCTAGCAATAGATACTGGAAACCACTAGTCAGATGTGCTAGTTCTACATTACCAGTTACCAACTGACCCACACGCTCATTAACTCCAGGTAACAACACAAACACCTACTCTGCCTTACTTGTAAGCAGACCTGCAACTCTCAAGGAGCTGACGCAGTCCTGCCCATTGGCCAGGGGGCGGCAGTATTGTGTCAAAAACATGAATACTTAAGCTCATACTTCCACAAATGGAGCACAAGATAGCATCAAATGAAAGGACAACTGTAAACATATGTGTGCATCTGAAATGGCACCATGCTTCTAAGTAGGCCAGTGACCTGATGACAGTAACATTCGGTAAAATAATGCAGGGGGCTATTTCACAGTAGTGAGCTAAACTGTAAGATAAGACTGTAGTTCCGTCTGTACCCACTAGTGACTTAGCAGCCTATGGGTCTCTTAAAAAGGGAAGGAAGGGATGGAAGGTCAATTGATTTCCAGGGTCTCTTCATACGTTTGGAACTTTGGTGTGTCTGCTCACTGGCTTTACTTGTGCTACTATCCTAAGGTTACAATGTCTTCTCTGGAGGACACTGCAGCAGCAGCAGCTCTCGGGTTAAAGGCCACACCACACTGGGGGTTGCTGAACCTTAACTGTGGGAAGGCCTCCTCTGATTCCTACTCCTTATAAGTTAATAACTTGCTCAAAATCACCAAAAATTAAAACCAAAAAGTAAACCCAGGAATCCTGTGGCTTACCACAAACTACCTGGGTCTGAATCCTGGTTTTTTATAATGCCCTATGCTCTTACTCTGCAAATAACATGCAGCTTCAGCTTTCTGAGTCCCTCGCTCACCAGGCTGTGAAGACTGGGTCCATTCATATGGAAGCTGAATAATGTTTACCTCTCAGTAAACCTCCATCACTATCACTAGTCTGCAGAGGAAGAGAACTAGCCACAGGTTTTGCTTTTCTCAGACTCAATGCTCTGGAGCTGTGTGCTTCATCACTTTAAGAATTCCAGAAGCAGATCAAGTGTTTCTAACGGTGTGCTCACGATTTACTATTGATACAACTGAACACTAACATAAATCTCACAGAACTTTATTGCCTTCACTAAATATTGAACCAGTAAGAGACACCTCCAGGATGAAGGCTCCCTGGGCAGTATTTCTAAAGGAGAAAGAAACAGTAGGAAGTAAAGGCATCCCACTCACTATCTTAGATTCACACAGCAATCAAAGTCAGGAGGTCAGACACCACAGAGCTAACAACGCATCAAAGGAGGCTATGGCTATGCTGGCCTGGAGGAGGAGGGTGTGCCGGCAGGCTAACACTGGGATTTACTGTTCTTCAACTCCTCCACCTCCTGTTAACATTCCCAAGGGCTAGGCTTGCAGGTGCATGGCATGATGTTTTGGCTGTGCTGCCCTGAACAGTAAAGACACACAGAGAAGATATATGTAAAGAGAGATTTGAAATGTGAGACAATCACAGCAAACTAAGGCCATTAGACACCTCACACAGCACTCTCGACTGTCATGGTTAACACAAGGTAACTTGAGTGGAAAAAGGATAGACAACAATGTATTTCTGTGAGTGTCTGCACAGGTGCCTTCAGAGGCCAGTGAGTGCCCATGGGCTGAGTAAGACAGACCCACCTTCACAATGCTAGCGTCATCCCATCAGTTTTGGGCCTGTACAAACTAAGTGCAAAGCAAAGGGAAATTCTGGAGCCTCGAGGGTGGTGACCTCAGCCCTACAGCATCAGCTTCTCAGGCTCTAAAGTCTGCAGACCCGCTGAGCCATGCTACCAGCTTCCCCAGGTCTCCAGTGGGCAGGTGACCCCAGGTAAGACCTCACTACCTCCATAATGATGTGAACCATCCCTGCCACACCTGCCCTCCCCCTTCTCTCATTGGTTCTGTCTCTCTGGAAGACACTGACTAATGTACTAAAAATTAAACACAGGCTTTGAAAAAATTCAAACTTTGGGTTCTAAGGCTCAATTTTATAGGACAGGCAACTAAAAATTAACTAATTCTCATCTAAATAATACATTTACTCCAGGAGCTATGGTAACACCAGATAAACATAATCACAAATTTTCTATTTGATCCAAAGGATATCTCTCATTACAGGGAGAGAAAATATTTGTTCAGTCAGCTTAGTAAAAACTGCTTTGTTTCCCTAAGTTCCTACCGAAGCTTTTGACTATTTTAAGAACTTCTTTTATCAAAGCTCAAGCCTCAACAAGCTTAAATTTGGCAACTTACTAATAATTGAGTGGCAATTGACAATAATGGTGACACCTGAGTGGAGGACCAGAGAGGGAGCCACAGGATGTATAACAGAGCTGGGGATGTATACAGGATGTTTAAAGCTGGGGTTCTGAATGAGAAGGGACACACAGCTTATACACTGAAGGTCTGGTTCGCAGTTGGTGGACTGTTTAGGAAAGGTTAGTAGGTGTGGCCTTGCTGGAGGTGTGTCACTGGGGGGTGGGTCTAGCCTCTGCCTCCCATTAGCTCTTAATTGTTTTCTTGTATAAATTAGTCATGGTGTCTCTGTACAGCAACAGAAGAGTGAAAACACCCTGACCACAGGGCACTAAAATACTGGAAGGTGTACAAGCTGAGTCTTAACATCTCATGATCACACTGTCACATGATTTTAAAAATTAAAATGACCAACTCACGGTTAAAGATATATCTCAGAGACTGCTCTTAAATTTGATGGCAAAATATTCTGAAGATTTGTATTGGTCAACATCAGTTTTATGCCCTGAATCTTCTTAATCCCAGTCTGTCCCTCTGACACAGGGTCTCTGGCTGGCCTGGAACTCACTATGTAGACCAAGCATGCTGGCCTCAAAAATCACAGAGATCCCCTCTTGCCTCCTGAATGCTGAAATTAAAAGTGTCACCATACCCAGGTATTGAGTAAATTCTTAAAAATTACTGAGGTCCTCCCATCTCAATTTTTTTCTTTTTCTTTTAAAATGTGTGTTACTGTTTTGCCTGCATCTGTCTGTGTGAGCTGCCATGTGGGTGCTGGTATTTGAAGCTGGGTATTCTGGAAAAACAATCAGTGCTCTTAACCACTGAGGCCCCCAGAGGTTTCTTGTTGTTGTTTTCTGTTTCTGTTTTTGTTTTTTGAGACAGGGCTTCTCTGTGTAGCCCTGGCTGTCCTGGAACTCATTCTGTAGACCAGATTGGCCTTGAACTCAGAAATCCGCCTGCCTCTGCCTCCCAAGTGCTGGGATTAAAGGCGTATGTCACCACTGCCTGGCCCCAGAGTTAAATTTTAATTTAACAGAGACCAAGGCAATCAGATGCCTCCTAACTGGAGTGACAGGTAGGTGTGAGCCACCTGGTATGGTGCTGGGAAGTGAACTTAGGCCTGGGAGAGCAGTGTATACTTAACTACTGAGCTATCCTCCCAATCCTGGTTTTGTTTAGAGACAGGTTCTCACTATGTAACTTTGGCTGTCCTGAAACTCCCTGGCCTCAAACTCACAGGGATACATTTGGCTCTGCCTCCTGCTCCCTGAGATTTAAGGTGTGTGCCACATGTTCAGCAAGACTATATTTTCAACCAAATTAAAAAAATGAACAGTACTTTTAATTTCACTTTCTTCTGGAGCTGGAACTTTCAGGCCCCTGACCTCAGCTTTTCTGACGTTGACTGGCCTGAAACATCTTGTTCCTGCCTTCAGTGGTCCTACAGTATCACCATCTGTGAGATGCACTTGTGAAAGAATGTGGTATCCTGGAAATGATGTGACTGGCAGGCCCTGGGACCAAACCCAGGTGCTCTCCAGATGAAGCAAAGGAGTGCCCAATGGTCACTGCCAGACTGCAGCAAACAGTCACATCTATTTTAAAGGAGCCTAGCAACACTGCCCGCCCAGTTCCAGGAGTTGAGCTCTCTGTTCTGCTGCTTCCTGAATTGTGCTTCAAGACGGGCAGGCCTGGTTAACACCATAAAATAACTTCCAGAGAACAAACATTTGCATTTAAGACTTGCAGGGTTAGAAGTCGCTGTTTAAGTTAAAGTTTGCCCACATAACAACAGAAATCTAATTACAGCTAACGATCCTAACTGGTCATAAATAATTCAAATAGCTGGTTAAGAAAGGAGAAAATCAGTAGAAACACTGAAAAATTACATTTCTTGTTTTTATGTAAATTAGTTTTTGTTTTAGATATCTTAATTATTTTTTTCTTCTTCCTACTTACTCAAACCAAAACAAAGACTGTAACCTCTAATACCTGTTGTCTATTTATAACTTTCCCATTTGTACCATTTTTCTAATACAAACACGCCCTGAAAGCGTATCTTAGTCCGCGTGTCAGACAACAAAGGGCCACTGGCTGCTGCAGAGGAGAAATGGAAGCAGGAAATGAGAAGGCTTGGTTAATCCCTGGTTAGTGTATTCAGTCAAGTGCAAGCAGAGCTGGAAAAAAACGCTTTAAAAAAAAAAAGTGTGGAAGTAGGGATGGCAATGAAAAAATCCAAGAGACACAAACACTTTAAATAGGGATTTTTGTCAAAAAACTTCTCCATCATGTTCCAGCAGTAATGTCTTAAAATGATTTTTTTTTTTAAATCATTGAGCTCATTTTCGAAAAACCAGTTTTAGTTTTAGGTTATTCTTTAATAATTGAGCTATAAACTTACATAAAATTACTTGTAATGGCCAGGCAGTGGTGGCACACGCCTGTAATCCCAGCACTTGGGAGGCAGAGGCAGGCGGATTTCTGAGTTCGAGGCCAGCCTGGTCTACAGAGTGAGTTCCAGGACAGCCAGAGCTATTCAGAGAAACCCTGTGTCAAAAAACAAAAACAAACAAACAAACAAAAAGAAAATTACTTGTAATGTTGAATAACTTTGAGACATACACCAAATTTGTGTTATCAGCCCAGACACAGGATAGGGACCACTTCCATTACCACAAAAAGGCAACTCATAGAGCCACCACGGCTGTGCTCAGATTACTAGAAGGTGGTGTCCTGATCTCAATTCTCCCCTCTGCTCTCCCCCACACTGTCTCTGTTTATAGGAACAAACCACTCCATGGACATGCTGTGCACCTGTCTCCACCAGGAACGCCTGCAGACAAACCAAACTCCAGGTAAAGGTCAAACCAACTGTCAGGTAAAGATGTAATATGGTCTCTAGAAACTTCCAGAGGTAATAGTGAAAACAACTGGCAATAGTAAAAACAACTGGCAAAAATAAGTGCTAATCCATTTTAAGGCATTCTTTCATCAAACCACATAATCAGTATTTAATGAGCACCTGCTAGGCTCTGAGTTTCTAGAAACGGTCAGTGAGAAGAGCTGGGATGAGGGTGTCCAGAGAATGTGCAAAGCTTGCATTTCACAGAGTAGCAGGCCAACTCCTGGGCCCTAGTTCAGATAACCACTAAGTGTGGGGAGGCCAAAGAAAAAAGTCAGGAGCAATAAAACGTGCCATTTAGTAACCACAGGACACCAGGCAAACAACACTTATTTACACTGCTGTTAATCTCTTTGAATATTATGTTCCTTAAAGTTAGTAGTATTCTCACAAGTTCCCAAGGATGGAAAGAGCGAGCTAGAAAGATAGCTTTGGCTGCTTCATGAGTGAAAAGAGGAGGATGTAAGGAACCCTAATGAATCCTATGATCAAGCATTAAAACTGATGCCATGGCCCTGTGTAGCCCAGAACACCACCAAAGGGCTGGATACACCTCTGGAAGAGCAGTCAGTGCTTTTAACCACTGAGCCATCTCTCCAACCCCAGTGGCACACACCTTTAATCAAAGCACATGGGAGGCAGAAGCAGGGGGACCTCTGTGAGTGAGTTTGAGGCCAGCCTGGTCTACAAAGTGAGTTCTAGGACAGCTAGGGCTGTTACACAGAGAAAGCCTGTTTTGAAAAACAAAATGGAAAGGAAGAAAAAAAAAATGACACCTTGCAAATGACAAGAAGTCAAATTAAACCACTGTCCAATATTCTGTAACTACTGTCCAATAGCCTTGTATTCTCACTAATGTGCTAATCTGAATGCCCACTACTGCAGGAGATATGCTGGAATCTTTGCAATGGTCTAAATATTCATCAACAGAATTAAAACAAATTGCAATTATCCTCATGATGAGATACTGTACAGCAGGGAAAAATCAACATACAACGTGGATGGACTTCACACAGGTACACAAGCAAGCACGAAATCCTCCTAGCAGATGTTGTCCCAAGTGAGCAGTGCTTGTCTGCAAAGCACAGAGTGGCAGGCCCAGGGGAAGCAGTGAGAGGAGGAGGAGGAGGAAGAAGAAGAAGAGGAAGATGAGGAGGAGGCAACATTCACAGAAAACTGAGAAACAAGTACAGCCTTCAAAAGCCTGGGAGTCATGACAATGAGAAAAGAACTGTTCAAAGTAAGCGGAAGAAAACCCTTTCTCTACAAAGATACAGGAACTCAGGAAACATATGAACACTAAAGACTACACAGCAATAATGCATCAGTGATAGCTTTGAAATCTGACTGATCTGCAGGTTATGGTAACAAGGTACTTTTACTTATGCACGTGGGGAAAGCCCCATGGTACTTGAGAATCATAAGGCATCATGTGGCACCTTCTCTTCAAATAATTCAAGAAGGAAAGTGGTCTTTGTGTTGGACTTACAACTCTTGTGTAAATTGGTGTTAGTCAGATAAAGGACTGGGGAAATGAATTCTAATTATTATGAAGATAGACAAATGGACACTGATTATTAAAATCCATTTTGAAAACAGTCCCACATAAAAATGGGTAGATAAGTGACATGTAGGGGCTGGGGATGTAGCTACATGTTAAAGTGGTGCATAACCGTAACGATAAATGCACGCATGATAAAGATAGCTCAACTACTTAGTACATGCTGTCAAACTTATTGGGAAATCATGAGAAAAATAAAGCTCTATTCACTATCCATACTCTATTCCAAAGTTATTCTGATGCCCTCTTCTGACATCCACGGGAGGCTGTACAGCCCTGGTGTCATCCCTAACCCCGACCCTCTCCTCAGTAAAATAAAGCCTTTTAAACGTGAAATACTGAGAAAACATAAATAAAACATAACCCAACAGAGATGATGCTGTACAGGTTGGCAGGTCCATATTGGTAAAGTTGCCAGATCAGATCATGCTAGAAAAGCAGACTCACTTCTACAGAGGCACACACTGCACACACACAGGCACACACTGAGCAGAGAGGCACACACTGCTCACACAGGCACACACCGAGTACACAGGCACAGAGGTCCACACACAGCACACGCAGGCGCAGGCGCACACCATGCACAGAGGTACACACAGGCACACACTGTGCAGAGCCTTGTGGAGGAAGCCTGGATAACAATTATCAAAATAATAAGTACATTCATCAGCTGTTTACCCAACAGTACTACCCACAGTAATTTATTCTAAAAGTATTTTAAACTATATTTCATTTTATTTGTATGAGTGTTTGCCTGAATGTGTGCATGTGTATATTCCATCTGTGTGCAGTGCCCAGAGGCCAGAAGATGATACCAGATACCCTGGAACTGGAGTCATAGGTCAACCGTGAGTCACCTGACATGAGTCCTGGAAAGTGGTACTTTCACTTTCCAGGTCCTCTGCACGTGCTGGGAGTGCTCTTGATGGCTGACCCAGCTCTCCTGTCTCTCTAAAAATATTTTTTTGCACATAAACAAAATAACTATAAAAAATCTGATATCCATAGCTATTTGAGGTTATCCCTGACCACTCTCCCTAAGACTGCCTCAAAAAGAGGAGAATGGCCCCAGGATTGATTGACTGAACTAATCAAACTGTAAAATAGCTAAATAATAAAATCATACAGACATATATTTTCTAAAACAAGGAATGAGGCAAGGGCCTCATTAGTGGATGCCACCACTAACCCTGGCATTCAGAAAGCAGAGGCAAGTGGATCTCCGTGAGTACAGAGTCTGGTCTACACGGTGAGTTTCAGGCCAGCCAGAATTACAGTGAGTCATTGTTCAAAAAACAAAAAAAAGAAAGAAAATGAAAGAAAAGGGGGAGGGGGTGAGTCGGAGAGGAAGACATTTTTGCAGGTCAGGAAACTAGTTATGCAACAGTGTGCCTATCTTACAAATTCATTTATGCACATGCACTGAGACACATGAAATAAGAGCACGGGAACCATTTACAATCACCTATATGAGGTAAGGTTTTAAGAAATAACAATTTAGGCAAGTAGAGCCCCCAGAATAGGATAAAGATGTCAGGCTACCTTTTAGTAATTTTAGCACATGTGTACAGGTATCTCTGGTGAAAACTAACTGGAATTTTTAGCATGCATGTATACATGTACTTGTGCCATGGCACAACACGGGGTGCCAACAGACAACTTGTAGGAGTTGGTGCTACCACCTCCCAAGGAGTCATGCAGACTGAACTCGGGTCAATCATGTTTGATATTGAGTGCTTTCACCTGCTGAGTCATCTTACTTGCTGTCAAAATTAACTTTAAAAAACAAAACAGTCTGTTTAGCCTCAGCCACGGGCCTTTGTTTTCTTTCCCTCTTACTTTGGTATATTTCTGCTGCTTCTTTCAATATAGCTGTCCATCCATCCAGTAGATGACAGACAATATCTATCAGTCAAAACATAAATCCCTTATGCCATGTGTGCATAGAACTGAATCTGAGTTTGGATGCTCAGAACCCATGTAGAGAGTCACATTTGGTGACTATGCCAGTGATGGAGATGCACAGACAGGAGGAATCCCAGAGAACACCCCCCCCCCCCCCCCCCCCGCTAGGCTCCCAGGACTCTAGGAGAGAGAGCTCTAGGTTCAGTGAGACTCCTGTCTCAAAAAATAAGTGCCGTGCTAAAGACGCCCAGCACTGACCTCTGGTCTCCAGGACATGCACCCACACACCACTGTGAAAGCCGCTAAATCTGTAACGCATCCTCAGCTGACTGGACAGGGAAGCTGCACACACCCTTGTCCCCACCCGTGATCTATTGCTTTTCAGAGGACCTCATCTCTAAAATGCTCACACATCTATGAATGTAAAGTGCACAGCAGCTTTAACAATGGGATGTAAAGAGTCTCTTACAGAGTAAGGTATGCTATTCAGAGCTATCTTAGAAAACAAGCTCTGAATGGAAATCCAAGTTGCCCAAGCCTGTTCACACGGTCCCTTCCAGGCAGGCTGTGTACACACTTGGGGACAGGGAAGTCATTAATAGGGTGCTTGAAACCTTCCTGAAAGCAAGCCAGGAGCACGATTTTTATCATACCATTCTCTGTCTATGTTTGCTATCTCCACAAACTCCTCTTTAATTACAGATTACATCTTTCTAAGAGGACAATATGACAGCAAACTGATGATGAAGGGTTGATGGCAGTCCTCTTCACATCGGCCTGATAGCATTTCTATGCCTGCATTGTATATGCTGACCTTGTAAATCACATGCTTACTGCCATGCACAATGACCAAACAGTTACCTAACAGCTAAGGGTATTATCACAAATGGATTGAACTAATCTTTGACTATATGTTACTGTCCACACTGCCCCACGCTTTGGGGCTAAATGCTCTGGTCCGTGGGTCAGGGTCTAGCAAGAGAGAGAGTGGGGATGGAGGGGAAGAGACACGAAGAATGGAGACAAGACAGAGTGTGTGATCAAGTCTCTTTTCTCTAGTCTCATTTACTGAAAGAAAATCCTGGGTATTTATATGCTTTGCCACGTGCCTTGTAGGCGTGGATCACAATCGCCTTGCAGCTGGGGGCACTAAACAGCAAAACAAGCTATGTGGGATAAACAAGATGTTTATCAGTGTGCTCAGCTGTTGTAGGCTGTTGAAAAACAAGTCTCTTATCAGGGTATATGGCTCGAGATGGCTGCAAGGCTGATGATAGCTGCTTTCTGCTAGGAGTCAGCTCCCAACAAATATATGCTCCAAAAATTAAATTCCTTTATAGTTTTCTACCTTTAAACCTAAAGGCAGGTAACACTGAAACTGAATGCCATCCACAGGCCCCTCACAACTGCCATGAAATGTCACTTACACTACAGAGTTCACATCCAATTACTGAACACAAGCAGCCAGACCATCTATCACTTACATTAAAACAAGCAGAAAGCAGCAGTAAGGCTGTTGGAAGCCATCACATGGTTTAAATGGATTTCTCACCTTTCAAATATCAAGGGGTTCTCTTTCCCAGAACAGCTCACCACGGGGTTGGCCTTTTAACAAAGAGAGCTTCCCAAGTTGAAAGAACATTCAGCAGATAGGACACACAGCAAAGCCCAGTTCAAAGCAAGAGACATCTGCCCCTTGTGTTAAAATACAAAACAGTAAAGGCTCTTTTATATTAAAAATAATAAATACATGTAAAAGGAACGTTCCCCCCCCCCCCCCAAGAAGTCAAGTATCAGCCTTGAAAGAGTCCCTGCCTTTGGTAACTGCCCACAATTTAAGGGAATAGTCTAGAATCTATTCATTTCCTAATTCTTGAGAACAAAGAAACGTATCTTAAGCCCCTTGCTTGGAGCCCCCAATCAAAGCACCAGGAAGCATACAGCTGTTACTCACACACTAACCAGGATTAGCACCTGAAGCAGCCCCAGAGCCACACAACATACCCACACTGTCCATCTACTAGTGTTAAACAAGGACACTGAACATGGGTCAAGACCATTACCCTGACCCTTTCCCAAAAGGAAGCACTAAAAGTCAGCTCCCGTAATTAATACACAGAACAAGCCCAGCTAACATGGTAAACACTCATAGTCTATAAAGTGAGGGGAGAAACAACCAGGAGAGAAGGTCAAGAAGTCACTGTCTCCCCCCAGTGTCCATGTCAAGAGAAAGCTGTCAGATTCTATGTGGCAGTGAGAAATTGCTGGAACATACAGTAAACCGTGCCCACAAAAATGGGGTCCCATGCATGCCACAGCAGAAATCAACATCTGGTAGCCGCATTTCAAATGAAGGTCTAAAAAGAGGCTTCTGGTTTCTTTCTGTCTATCCTGCAGAGGGAGTACACTGCACACAGTAAGAGGACCCTATCCCTCAAGAAAGCCTAAGAACAAGAGAGTGACAGCAGCAGCCTTTTTGGTTCCAACTATTCCTAGGGCTAAAATAAAGTCTTGCCTTGGCATGTTAATAGGTATTTTGTATGGCATTGTCTATATTAGAAATTATTGTGTTCTAGTATTACAATACTTGGTACATTTACATAAAACAAATTAGATGTATCCAACAAATATATCTTAAATTGCTGTGGTATTTACAATGGACTATCACTTATTTGAAAACTGAAATTTTCAAGCTCTAATTGTTTGATAGAATATTACATCAGATGAGTATATTTAAGAGAAAGAAAAATGTTTTCTAAATATCCAAGTCCGTCCACTGACACAGCTGCTCCCTTGGCTCAATGTAAAATTTCCCTGGAAAGCTAACCTACTTAGGTTTCAGTGTTTTGGACACTCTGTAACAATCAGTAAACTCAATACTTTATATAAACCTGCTGCCATGGGTCAGAACTGCTCACAGCATAGTCCCATTATCCACCAGTTTTATATTACCCTGGATATCTATTTAAGAAAACAGGCAGCTGAAGAGATGGCTCAGCAGTTAAGAGCATTGACTGTGCTTCCAGAGGTCCTCAGTTCAATTCCCACCACATGGTGGCTCACCACTGTTTGTAATGGAATCCAATGTCTTCCTCTGGTGTATCTGAAGACAGCTACAGTGTACACACACACACACACACACACACACACACACACACACACACACACA
>JANHMN010000004.1:5682523-5740675 GCA_030674055.1 Rhabdomys pumilio
CACACACACACACACACACACACACACACACACACACACACACACACGTATATATAATAAATCTTTGAAAGAAAAAAAAAAACAAACCAAGAAAACAGAACTAGGAAAGAAGGCTCTTGTATGAACCTAAATCTGACAGGAAGCAGTGTGTATTATCTGACCTGGTGTAAGCTGGGCTATTCTACAGGGAAACCCACAGAGTAAAAAGAGCTATGGTGTACAGGGAAAATATTCCTCTGTCTGACTCTGCCTTGTGGTTTGTACCTAGCTCTTCTCTTATAGCTTTATGCTCAAATGCTGGCAGCCAGGAGAGATAGCATATAAGATTTAGAAATTAGTATTTGTGGTCCTGGGAGTAAATAAAAAGGCATTTCAACAAAAGCTAACACACCAAGTACACTGAGAGGATGGCTCCAAGGACAGCATAGTTTGTAGACATTCCTCACATAAAAACAGATCAATAGTAAGTCAAAATAAATGCCTGCTGACAGCACAACCAAATGAACACGGATGTTTACATGAACTCTGCACACAAGTAAGGACAGGATAAATTCCCATCGACCACCACGCCTGGGAGAAGATAAAAACAACACTGGAGACTGTGACAGTTAAGGAAGAAGATCCCAACAGGCAAAGTGTAACCTTGCGTCGAAGGGAGGGAGGACTGGCCAGGCAGACAGGTTAGACAAAGTAAGGCTAAAGGAGCATACAGAATCTGGCAAGTTACAGCCTCAACAGCAGCCCGTAACACACCCTGTCAGTGCAAGGCCTCACTGCAGGGGAAAAGCTGTAAGTAATAGAAAGAAATTTCAATAGAACAGGAAAAATAGATTTTTAAAAAAGGCTCCAGTAAAAGTCAAGGATGAAAGAACTGGAAATCAGAGTCCAAGCCAGCACTTCTGCGGTTGCTGTTTTGTGTTTTGGTATCAGAGTCCAAGCCAGCACTTCTGTGGTTGCTGTTTTGTGTTTTGGTATCAGAGTCCAAGCCAGCACTTCTGTGGTTGCTGTTTTGTGTTTTGGTGATGACGGTGGTTTTATTTTTGAGACAGGGTTTCTCTGTGTAGCCCTGGCTGTCTCTGAAATCACTCTGCACACCAGGCTGGCCTCAAACTCAGAAAATCCTCCTGCCTCTCTCTGTCTCTACCTCTGAGATTAAAGGAGTGTGTGCCACTACTTCTGGGCTTTGTTTATTTGTTTTCTTTAGTTTTCTTTTTTTAAGCCACAATACAACTAAGGAAAGTTCTGAAATTAAAAGGAAATAATATTATTCAACCACATCAGTCAAAAAATTTAGGAAAATTAAATTTACTAAAAAAAGAGCTAGAGAAATCTGGTGTTACAAAGCAGAGCCTAACAAGCTCAGCACCAGGGGAGGCGGGGACTGTAAAGTACAGGCCAGTTTGGGGGTACAGTGAGAATCTTTTCCAAAGTCACCTAAAATCAGTAACTAAAAGAGAAGAATACATGTGCTGTTGAGAAAGCAAAGAGAAACTTATGTGCATGCATGCAAACATTCTAAGAGAAACAAAGTATAATGCATAATTTCAAAACAAAGGTATTGTCAAATAGACGGCTCAAACAGTAAAGAACCTACATCAGAAATTAAGGAAAAAACAAACAAACAAACAAACCCACCAGGGCTGGAGAGGTGGCTCAGTGGTTAAGAGCACTGCCTGCTCTTGCAGAGGTCCTGAGTTCAATTCCCAGCAGCCACATGGTGGCTCACAACCATCTGTAATGGAATCTGATGCCCTCTTCTGGTGTCTGAGGAGAGCAACAGTGCACTCACGGACATTAAATAAAATAAATAAATCTTAAAACAAACACACACACACACACACACACACACACACACACACACACACACACACACACACACAAACTAAAAAAAAAAATCACTTAGAAATGAAAAACCAGAAACAAGAACCAAATAAACAGAAGATGAAGAGGCTGAAGAAGGAAGGAAAGCTGGCCGACCTCTATTCAGTTGGCCTGACTCCCGTGTGCATGCTTCAGCACAAGATCACATACACACACATACACACATACAAACGGTAATAGCAACTTTTGTTTTTGAAGAAGGACACAAATCAGTCAGATATGACACTATGATCCTATAACCCTATCTTTGAGGATTATAAAGGAATTTCAGTTGGACACCATCTTTACACTGCACCCAGCCCCTGCCCCCCAATTAAGTGCTACAGTGAAAGGTGTATAATCCCTGTACAGTAGTCAGGAAGTTCATGACCATTCTCAAATACTCTCTACTAACAGACCAGACCTGAGGGGAAATCCGTGCATCTAGATGACAGCAACATGAAGGCTAAGAGAACGAAATCATCACTGGACTTTGACAGCAGTGTTCTGCACCAGTGAAAACACGGGTCAGGCGTGCACCACGACAACGGGCTGAACCTCTTGAATACTAGCACCAGCACTAGTAATTATTACTCTACACTATTCTGTAGGAAATGAGATAAAGATAAGAATTATAACATGTTCAAACTCTGCCACCTGTGTCCTGGGAACGGAGAGAGCAAAGGTGGACTCCAGCTGACGTAGACACGAGCTCTGCCTGTCATTCTGGACTGAAATGAGGACTCTCATGAGGACTACAGTGCTCCTGACCAGTTTACCCTAGAAGTTACAGATGCAGTCTCACACCATTCAGTGTAAGTAAACAACAACAACAACAACACAAACAAACACCCAGCAGCAATGAACCAAAAACTGGATTATGCTTTTGAAATATCATTTCCCAGTAAAAGAAACTAGAAAACTTCGTGGAAGGGTAGTTTTTGGATCTACAGTAGGCATGTGCAAGGATGGAATACCTTCACAGTCAAGAAAAACTATCAAACTCCAAGGTCAAATAAAGACTCAGAAGCCAACCCCAGAGGCACCCTACTAACCATGATGGGGTAATCTGGCTTCCCTAAGGATTAATGATTACAAGTATTAACAGAAATCCACCAATCCAAGAGTACTAAGGTAGCATCTGGAAAGCAGATAATAAAGGGGAGAGACAGTCTTCACCCGGGCTGGCCTGGGCTAAGAAATGGCGGCAGCAGGAGCACTGACTGCCACAGACTCGCTCCAGCCAATGAGTGAGAATGAAACACTCTTACAACTCTGCAACTTCTGAGGGTTCGGTGGACAGACATACAATAAAATCAGATAGTACGTGGCTCCTGACAAGCACACAGTGCAGTAATGAGGAGGTGTGAATGAAGTCAGCCATACAGGCTCACAGGCCTGAAAGCTTGGTTACCAGACTGGCACTACCAGGAAGTGTGGCCTTGTTGGAGGAGGTGTGTCACTCACTAGGGGTGAGCTTTGGGGTTTCAGAAGCCCAGGCTAGGACCAGGGTCCCTCTCTCTGCTGCCTATGAACACAGATGCAGACTCTCAGTATCTGTCCAGCACCATGTCTGCCCCAGGTGCTCACATGCTGCCCACCATGACCACGACCAACAAAACCTCTAAAACTGGAAGCCAGTCAATTAAATGGCTTCTCTTTTATACGAGTTGAGGTGGTCATGGTGTCTCTTCACAGCAATAGAACACTGATTAACACAACTAACTATAAATTCTGCTTAGATAGATCAGATCTAAGACTATCCAACATCTGGATCCAGCTACCAGCATACAGGAAATGCAAAAGATGAAGGCACTATGCAAACTGTAAAACTCAGATGGCCAAACCCCTTGGTTATCTACAAAAAGGAAGGGGAAGACTTGACAGATTATTATGTAACAGATTTGAAGGACTTATCATAGACCTGTTGCCTAGAAAGCCATACTCAAAAATGAGACATAAAAAATGACTACACCAGGGTGTCGGTTAATTCTGTAGGGAAGAAAGGGCTGTTACCACATGGGAACAGGAAGCCAGTAAAGGCCTGGGAGACAGTTGCACATCACAGTGATTCATGAACTACACAAACGCTCTGCCTGTGTGTTTGCATCTCTGTGAGTACAAAGAGATTTAGAAAATATAAAAAGACAAAGAGAAGTAAGCAGTGACCTGACCCCACACTTCACCTGAACTCTGCTTCTGAGAAGCATTAGCTAGAGCTCTGCAGGAAAGGGGGCAGACACCTACACGAACAGTCCCACCAGGGCAAAGGCAAGCTTCACACCTCAGGGAGCTCAGGTCTCCAGCTGGAGAACAGATGCCACAGAGGCCTGTGTGCAGCAGACAGAAGATGCCAGTGCTGACTAACTTCAATAATCCATAACTGTGTGCTAACAGCAGACCTACCCTTGCTTCACTGTCTTTATTTTTGAGATATTACTTCACAAAAAGGCTGGCATTTAAGTCCTGGTCCTCCTATTCTATCTCCTGAGGGCTGGAGCCACTATACCCAGTACCACTTCATTCTCATGAGCCTGTCTTTAAAATCACCCCTAATGACTTCTACCCTAAATACATTTCATGCAAGATTACAAGAGGTTCATGTTAATTTCAAATCTTTTTAAAGTCATCTTTCCACATATTACCTGCATGAAAATAAGTCATGTTAGCTCATAAGGACAAATTATGATGCAGCTCAAAATTTTAGTTCTAAGTCATTAAAATAGACATATAAAATCTGTTGAAATCGAGTGGTGGTGGCGCATGCCTTTAATCCCAGCACTTGGGAGGCAGAGGCAGGAGAATTTCTGAGTTTGAGGCCAGCCTGGTCTACAGAGTGAGCTCCAGGACAGCCAGGGCTACACAGAGAAACCCTGTCTCGAAAAACAAAAAAATAAATAAATAAATAAATAAATAAATAAATAAATAATAAAATAAAATAAAATAAAATAAAATCTGTTGAAAATGTTCATTTCTGGGCTGAAAAGATGGCTCAGCAGTTAAGAGTACTGTCTGCTCTTCCAGAGGTTCTGAGTTCAATTACCAGCAACCACATGGTGTCTCACAACCATTTGTGATGGGAATCTGATGCCCTCTTCTGGTGTGTCTGAGGACAGCAACAGTGAACTCATACATAAAATAAATAATTCTAGAAAAAGACAAGAGAATGTTCATTTCTACAAACTAAAGCACACGGTCTCTTACAGAACTCTGGTCTGCTCTCAGCACTTTCTGCATGGTTTTCATGTGAGATAAATCTCTAATCCCAGGAATGGCTGTAACTCCTGGGCTGTATTTAGGGATCTGGTTCTGAAGGCCGCAGTCATAGCACAAAGTGCCAGTCCCTACACAGCCATCATTTTCCCCAGTAACACAGTTCCTTCAGTACTGGGGCAGAGCCAAAATCAACAATCAAGCAGCCCAGTGTCAGTCAAGTTATCACAAAGCTCTGGCCTGTGTCTCCCTGCCTGTGACTGCTTGTTTGTGGACAGCCGGTGATGCTGAGTCACTGCAGAGCCATGGTTTTACAGAGTACAGTTAAAACCCTGCAGAAGTTATCAACCGGCTTCAACAGTTTCTAGCCAGTCACTCTCCATCTCTGCGTTCATCTCACAGTGGACTGGTGACAGTGCAATCTGTGCGCCACATCTGAGTCACAGTAGCCTCAAGGATTAGCTGTGCTGCATCTATAGCCTCAGTCGCTATTTGTGACCACAATGAGACCTCCTCACTGAAGACCAGCGTGGAGAGTAGGAGCCTCTGCCATGGAGACAACACCTCATCTTATGAACAACAGACAACAACCCTACAAACCACATGCCTACAGTATTTGTCACTGTGAAGTTTCCAAAACACAGCATCACGGAGTTTTATTTCCACCTGAGAATAATCCTGAGAAGTAAGCAGGGTGAGTGGTATCTCTATTTTACAGCTATGAAAACCAATGTCCTAACATATTAAACAGCTTGTCTCAGGAGCACAGCTAACCAGTGTAGAATTAGAAAGAAGAAACCGGCTGGGTCCCCCTTTTCTACGAATGAGCTAGTTCTCAGTGAACTGACATTACCTCATCACAATCATATATAAAACACAGTGTAAACTGGAGATGGAGACTCACAGTGACATGAGTCTATACGCCACAGGGTAGAAAGAGCAACACACCAGTCAGCCAGGGAAGCCAGAATTACACTGAATGGCTACACTGAAAGTTTGCCACATCTTATAAGGCCAGCAAGCATTTTTTTTTAAAAAAAGGAAATCAAAAGACAGAAACTGCAGTTGATTTTTTACTTTTTATTTATTTGTTAGAAAGATGGAGCCTCATATTACCCAGGCTGGCCTCAAATTCCTGGGCTCTGATCCTCTTGCCAAGTCTCTCAGTAGCTGGGAATGAAGTGGCAATTTGTCACATGGGTTTAAGGTTTATAACAATGTAGCCAGCAACACAGTAAGTGAATTAAAAATGAGTAACACTTAGAACAAAAGAAACCCAAAATCTGAAATACTATCCTGGTTCTAGATAAATCTGTCAAGTAGTAGAATTTCTTAAAAACTAGAAAACTGTGTCATGGTTAATCATAATCTATTGTGTTTCCATAGAAACAAGAGATTTCTAAAAAAAATAAAAAAGAGTCTCAAAGACTACCATCGATTAGATTTCTGAACATTCTTTAGTAGTAAATTCCTCATGGCACGGAGCCATCCTCACTTCCCAGGAAACAAAGACATATTAAATAGCTGTCTGGTTAAAAGTCATCTACAGTGGTGGACCGCTTTAAGCTAATCTCCTTCACCTTTACCTAAATAGGTGTCAGGCACTCCACCTGACAAAACGGACTAAGGTATTTCCCAAATTAGTAACTGTTTGCTAGATTCTAGATTAAACAGAAAAAAAACAAAAAACAAAAAACAAACAAACAAAAAAAAAAACAACCAAACAGGGGAAATTACCTTTATTAATATCTTAAACTTTGCATATTAAACCTTTCATATTTCTCTGTTTTTTAAAGCTAATTAACAGGAAAACAGCTGACACACTGAACCCCCACTCCAGGCAATAGACCCTCTCCCAGGGTCACTAACAATGGCTTCCTATAAGAATCATCTCACCTATCTGCTTGTTTACTACACAAAAGCAAGCAAAAGGGGAGGGGTTAGAGGTGGAGAGGAGTGTAGGTTTAGGTACAGGCATACAAACTCACCAGCTCAAAACACAGAAATCATAACAGTTCTCCATTAACTGTGCAAACCACTACACGATCCTTACAGCAGCATGAGCGATAGGGAATAGCATGAGGAGGAAGGCAAACTCCAGGAATCATCAAGTTTCTATTAGCTCAGGGCCTGTAGACAAAGGTCCCAGCTCCCCCTCGGCATCTGCCAATTTCCCCAGTATTTTCTGGACACAGGCACACAGCTGACCATGAGTGTGTGGAACATCTGACAGAAGGGAACAGCTACCACAGAGAAGACAAAACAGAAAACATTCACTATCTGGCCCTTTAGGGAGAAAATCTGCCAGGTCTGTGTATAAAAAGCATCTGTCTGGCCTGGAAAGATGACTCAGTGGTTTAGAGCACTGGCTGCTCTTATAGGGGACTGAGTTTGGGTCCCAGTACCTTGTACTGGCTTACAACCTTATCTAACTTCAGTTCCAGGGGATCCAACACCCAGAAACACATATGGTACACAGACATAATACACAGGTAAATCAACCATGTACATAAAATAATGATTTAAAAAAAAAAAAAAAAAAAAAAAAAACCTGTTAGAACAGGCTAAGTAAAATACTTCATGAGTTTAATCCCGGCATTGGTAAAGTGATTTAGGATTATAAATTCAAAGGCAGTGATCTATTGTGAAATCTTGATTCCAAAAAAGGAGAAAGTGTGGCTAGAGAGTATCAGCCTTTAGGAGTTCTGGCTGTTCTTACAAAGCATCCAGGTTCAATTTCCAGCAGCTACATGATGGCTTACAACCATCTCTAACTCCAGTTTCTCTGACTTCTGTGGGTACCAGGTACCCACATGGGATATAAGCATACATGCATATACGCAAGCAAAAAACATAAATATTTTAAAAATCAATCTTTAAAAATTTTCAAGGAAATCCCAGCACTTGGGAGGCAGAGGCAGGCAGATTTCTGAGTTCGAGGCCAGCCTGGTCTACAGAGTGAGTTCCAGGACAGCCAGGGGTACATAGAGAAACCCTGTCTCGAAAAACCATTAAAAAAAAAAAAATTCAAGGAGAGAGAAGAAAAAGCATCCATCAACAGGTATTATACAATCATCACTGGACAACTATAGTAAACATGGCAGCTCTCTCTAGAGGGGCACAAAGTAGCCTCCATCTCACAAGCACTTGGATGTAGGAGAATACAGTTTTACTTCAGCAGACTGAAGACTGGCCTAGACAAGAAGTGACCCAGGTACAAAAGACCCTACATCAGTATGTCAGATGCAAGTCAACTTGACAAAGACCTAGAGAACTGCACTGGCGTTGTTCCTCTCTTTGAGGGAACCAGAAGGACTTGTGATGTAGCTGGTTCAGCCATAGAGCACTTGCCTAGCCCATACAAGGTCCTGGGTTCAGTTCCCAGGAAGAAACCCAGTTTGAGTAAGAAAAGGAATTCCCTTCAGAGAGATGAATGCAGGTGACACAGCATGAAAGCAGTGCTGACACTCGATGCTGGTAGTGCTCAGTGCACTCAGGACCACAGAGGAAACGCCAACCTCAGCAGCCCTAGAGACCACAAACATTACTGGACAAGGCACATGCTGGGGCATGAGTCTGTCAAGGGGAAGTGAACTGGTGGTCACCTCCTACCACTCTTAGCAGTAGCTGAAACCGCAAGTACTTAACCATTTAATTCATAATGAAGAACACTTTTAATCTGACATTACAATTCTCAAAACCAACTGTTTACTTTTTAAAAAACATGTTTACCCAGGTCTCTCACATTATAACTCAAACAAGAAGCCAATGCAATGAAAAATATCCCAGGTCCTCTTCTAGAACTCAACTTCTTGCTCTGACACCATGAAGGTAATCCCATTTCCTTAAGAGCGAGCAGAGGAAGTGCCATTTCATCCAAGTAGTAAGCAGGATCACCGAGGGCCTTGCTCTCAGTCCCTGCAAATATGCGTGGGTGATGCGTCTACCCAGATAAAGCAATAAGCTTAGAACTCCAACTGCCACTAGAACAGTCTAACTAAGCAAGCTGAACACTTTAACGTGCACTTTAAACTACTAGGATAAGTGTGCGGGAGCCGGTCTGCTGCATCCTCCACCTGGACAATATCTGTGTCCTGCACTGGCTCCACCAACCAACCAAAATGCAGCCACATTCTAAAGCCAGGCTGGCAGTGAAAACAACTAATTTGCAATGTGGGTGGACCATGTGGACAGGCAGCACACAAGAGATAACAAGACACTTCCCTACCCACCATGGGCAATAGACAGACCCAACAGATCTCCCCAACCCTCCAGTCTGAGGCAGCATAGGACGCTAGCTAGTTATGAGTCTGGCAATGTTACACGTTACACTGTTCACACAAAGCCAACTAAGGTCACCTTGTCCAGGGAAACCTCAGATCCCCCATACACCACAGCCTCCCTGCGGTGCTGCACACACCAGGCAAGATGCCGTGCACACGGGCCACTGCCACTGCTCTGTACACGTACATGCCAACACTTTCTTTCTCTTTCTGCTTTTCCTTGTGAGTCTGTCTTCCCACTCATCCAGCTCCTATGCAGAGCAGAGAAAAGACTTTAAACTCTTCTGTACTGGGCTTGGCCTTGCTTCCTGGTTCTGGAAACGTCTCTAACTCAGTCATGCCCTTGAAGGGTTAAAACAAAAACACCTTCCTTCAGCAACAATGCTACTTCCACCGAAGCTATGATCATCACCGAAGCTATGATCATCACAACACTGTCAGTCTGCAACACTGAAGCCATTTTATCTCCCTTTACAAAGAAAGGATTCTAAGCTCCCTGAGTAGATGCAGTGGCCATGCACACTTGTGCAGGCTTCTACTCTCCAGCCCTTGGCTTCTTACTTATTCCAGCATCCCTCTTTAGTCCCCAGGCTAGGCCTTGAACTTACAGTCCTTCTGCCTTAGCCTCCAAGCAGCTGATAACACAAGCCTGTGGCACCTGATCTAGCCAGCCTGGCTTTCTATTTAATTTGCATCATGAGACAAGAATTTACAGTTAAACACAGGGCAGGGTAATGAAATATGTCCAATGTGTGTGGTGTTTGCAAAGGGTATCACTGAAATAATTTGTCAGCTAGGCATCAACAGCTGAAAAACAGAAAGCAAAGATAAGTAAGGATGGGGATAGTGTGTGTGCCAAGGAATAACTTAAGGAATATACAAAGACAGTTAGACAAAAGAAAATCACAAATCTGTTCAAGAGCACAGTGAAGTGGAAGGAAATTGTCCAAAGGGATTCTCTAGCTGATTTTAATACAAAGCGCCTCACAAATCTCCCTACACCATGGACAAATCACCAGCCCAAGCAAATCGCACAAAATGAAACACTGGGAGGGAGCCTTTAATAACAGCACAGCCAGGAGTGGGCATTGATTTTTGTTCTCAGCAGAGGGGGGATGTTTTATCTGCAGCTTCACAGCTCAGTGACAACACCGAGAATTTAACCACAGTACCTTCCTGACACACGAATCCTCTGCCATTTCCTGTCCCTCGCTATAGACTCCTTGGCCTCCTACTCGAGCCACTGTGACCATAAAACTGTTTCAACTGCTACAGATTAAATATGGCTGCCGAGACTCACCTGCTTCCTGCTTCTCCTACAAACCTGTGATTATGCACCAGATCCTTTGTACATCCCAGCTGTTTGTTAACAAGTCTGCTTGACAGTGCAAGTGAAGACTACCAAGATGGAAACAGCAGTTACAGTATCATATAAAAAAACAAACCCCAAACCTTACCCAATCATGAGAAACAAAACAATGTACCTTTTTATTGCCTCTTGTAAGTGGAACTGACACTCGACTCAATCTCTCAACAACCAAAACTATGACATGCAGGCTTCTCCCAACCTAGCCAAGAAGACAGTATGAAGCAACCAAGTCACCTCATATCAGGGACAAGGAATGTTCAATATTTGGGGTGGGACAAAGGAATTGAATCTTAAATACCTCAACAAATTAATATTTTGGATTATATATTGATCAACTCAACAAAGCTCAGAGCTATTAAAAATCTGATTGTAAGCTGGGTGGTGGTGGTACACCTTTAATCTTAGCACTCAGGAGACAGAAGCAGGTGGATCTCTGAGAGTTCGAGGGCAGCCTGGTTTATACAGTGAGTTCTAAGACAGCTGGAATGATACAGTGAGACCTTGTCTCAATTAAAAAACAAAGAAACAAACAGGAATTTGACTATAAATAAGCCTTACATAGCTGAGCTTGGTGGCCCATGCGTTTGATTCCAGCACTTGGGCTGCAAAGGCAGCAGATCTCCGTGAATTTGAGGCTAGCCTGGTCTACACAGTGAGTTCCAGGACAGTCAGAGAGATACCCTGATCCATCCCCCCACCCCCACCCCCCAAAAAAAAACAGGGCAGGGAAGGTCAGAGAATAAAGCTTACACACAGTAGCAGTCAAACACTAGCTAGTGCAGCTGACCATGCAGCAACACACTGTGGCAGGCAAAGGCCAAATCACTTCATACAAGTGAACACAGTAACAGTGGCAAAACAAAGAGCAAAGAACCCATCACTGAAACAGTGTGGTCTGCGCATGACATGGGCATGCTCCCAACAGCCTGAGCTAATAAAAGCTATCCGTTTTATCACAGGCAACTATTTACTTCAGAAATAAATATCAGCCACCCAAATTGAATTAATGTTGGTACTAAGGATTCTTTTAATTTTGAAGTGTGAATTGGAATTAACTAATAAATGGCCTTTTACAACTGTATGAGGGATGTAAGCACAGAGATTACACTTACTTTAAATGTTGGGGAAGTTAGTAGAACCAAACCAGCAATTCTTCTGGGAGCACTGGGGCGGACTTAGAGCCAGGGCCTGACCTGCTGGGCAAGCAGCCTATTACAGAGTGCACCTGCAGCCCGCTCGGAAACAATGGTTTTCTATCTGTGATATAGATGCTTGTTCTTGCACTTCACTCAGTCAGGGAGTTATCAACCCACATGCCCACAATCTCTTGGGACACTCTTGGGAAAGATACCAATCCCTAAGGCTGACTCTAGGACTACAGAATTCTTTTTCACCGTCACCGCCACCGCCACCGCCACCGCCACCGCCACCGCCGCCGTTTCAGAAGTGAACAAACTGAGGCTCAAAGAAATTAAGTCATGTGATTAAGGAACAAAGCACTACCAACAAGGCTGAGTCGATCCTATAGCATCAAGAGTGGACTGTGTGACTTTAACTGCTATGGGGCAATCATTTCAAATGAAAACCACAAGTAACGCTCAGTCCATGGCTCTCACCAGAGAGAACTAAGACGCAGCAGCTGAGCAGAGAGGAAAAGGCAGGGGATGGCAGGCAGGACTAAAGGGTTCTGAGGGAGGATCATCCACCGCAGAGGAAGAGGGGCCCAGAACCCAGCACAGCAAGGTAAGAGAGGAAAAGATGAGGTCAAAGAATCAGGCTCTTTTCTGGATTTCGCAAAGCTACAAACTGAGCGTATCATGTATAAACTTGCAAGTAAATGTCAGCCTCCAAAGACTGAAAACACACAACTCTTCCACCACTGCCTAATCCCATTTCCTTTGTTTTTGATTTTTGTTGTTGTTGTTTGTTTGTTTTGTTTGAGACAGGATTTCTCTGTGTAGTCCTGGCTGTCCTAGAACTACCTCTGTAGACCAGGCTGGCCTCAAACTGAGAGATCTGCTTGCCTTGGGAGTGCTGGGATTAAAGGCATGCAGCATCACTCCGTCGACCAGGAACCCCATTTCTATGAAGCACAGCTCTACGAATGCTTCCAGAAATCCTATTGAACTCATTAAACAAACATTTTAAGAAGAGTTTTTGTCTCCTATACAGCTTATAGGCTTTGTAACCATCAGTCAACATAAAGCTGTCCCAAGAAATCTCTCTTATGATTTTCACAGGCTTTCTTTAAACACTGTCTCTAAACAGTCAAGTAAAATCTATTGCCATTGCTTTGAAAATAGCAAATCAATGCTTTCCCAGTTTAGGTAACTAAAATAAAGGATTAAAGTAGACTGATCCGTATCACTGACAACAAGAAGCTAATCTAAAGAACCAAAACTACAATTTCATGTGACATGAGTACCAATATTTAACTATTTCCAGGCTAAGCACACTGTGAGAAAAACTAGTGTTAGAGACTATGGCCCAGATGCAGAGAACCTAACAGCACCCCTATGCCTCAGAAAGCACACGGCTTTAACAGAGCCACCAAAAGTCAAACAGCAAGCAGAACGGGTTCTTGGACAGGAGAGATGGCGCAGGGTTAAAAGAGCTTGTTCTTAAAAAAGCCTGGAGTTCAGGCCCCAGCACCCACAATATCATCTGTAACTCCACCTTCAGAGCACCTGACACCCTCTGTGCATGCACATATATACACTCACATACATAAACATAAATAAAAAATAACATATAACCTTTAAAAAAAAATAACTGGTGAGCTTGGTCTGCTGGTGTGTGCCTCTAGTCAAAGCTAACTGGGAAGCAGAGAAAGGAGGATGACTTGAGCTCAAAAGTCAAGCAACTGCCTGGGCAGCCCAATGAAAACTTTCTCAATAATAACAACAACAACAACAACATAATATAATAATGAATGGTGTACAGGAGCATATAAACACCTATAACAGTTAATACTGATTGTCAATTTGAAGGATCTGGGATGTCTGTAATTGATTATTTAGATTAGGATAATTGAAGCGAGAAGATCACTCTGAATGTGGGCAACGGCATTCCATGGGCTCCAGTCCCAGATTGCAGAAGCAGGAAAGCTAGCTAGCTGGGTGTGATATTCACTACTCACTACTCCTGACTATGGATGCTAGGAGACCAGATGTCTCAAGCTCCTGTCGTCAGGACTTTCCAACTACAATGAACGACACTTTCCTGTGGGCCTTCCTTACTTTATTCAGAGTGTTTTCTCATGGCAACAGATACAATAGCGTGTCTTTCAGAACATCCCTAAAAGGTGAAGGAAAGTAGCACGGGGACAGTGGAAAGACAACAACCTAACACAAAGGAGCTGTGCTTTGGCCTGAGGCACTGAACAGGAGACTGATAACTCCACACTCTGCTGTGTGCATCAGCTTCTTGCTGCATATGCAGAGAAGGAAAATTATGACACAGTGAATGTTATCCTATAAAACTAAATAACAAAAATAGTCTGTTAGCAAAGACGTCTGGTGCATCACAAGAAGAAACATTAACACTGTCTGCAACCCTATAATCCATTCTCTCTTAGCAGCTCTCTCATTGCAGTATATTAGATCTGTGTGCCTGCAAAATTTATGGGGGCTCCACATGGGGATGGGGGTTCTGCCAACTGGATCCAGCAAGAACGACTTTGGCAGCATGAAACACCATTAAAGAACAATCAATACAATTAGCTTATGCAGCAGCATCTGACTCAAGGAAGACTGATCATCGTGTTATCGACTGTTCTCCAATCTACACTGAGAAAGAGCATCCAAGGACTCCACTAATAATGAATTTATTTAAATCCTCAGTGGATGCAGAAAAGCAGCAATACTGATCATCACTAAGGCTGATATAGAAAGTTTACTAAAAATCAATGCAAAACAGGCAAATTTAAAATCCATTCAGCAAATCCTGGTGAGTACCACAGTAAATAAAAGTGTCTAAACCGACATCATACTGATTGGAGCAAATAAGTAAATCAGCCTAAAGATATACCATTATTTCTCAGATATATAAAAAGAACACTATGTCTAAGACTGAAGTTTCACAATTAAGCAGTCAGAATGCCATTGATTTTCCCCCTTAAGATGTAAATCTTCTGGCTCTGAGGATTTTACCCACTATAGCAGTCCCTACCTTCTGTGTGTGCTTAACATCTCAAGAAATCTAAGGCTTCCATGGGAATCCTTTTTTTTGGGTGGGTGGGTGGGGGGAGAGGTCCTGATTCCCTAGTGACTTCAGCAACCATCTAAGTTGGCAGTGTTGTTTCAAGTGTTCCTCCTGGTTCTGTTACACTTGGGTGGGGAGGGAGGAGTGGTAAATAAGTCTCACGTTTCAGCCTTCCCACACTGACACTTCAGGCACGCACAGCCACACCAGCTTATTTTACTTATCAACAGCAACCTCTACAGGCGTCGACCACCCTCCCCAGCTAGCACTCCCTTTCACACACTGCAGCCCACTACTAAGTGATTCTTCTGAAGCAATGGCTTTAAGAGCTCAGCTGGATTCGTTTCTACCCTTCAAAAGCTCTCTCCTGCCCATGCCATCAAAATCTTATCTAGTGCTGCCTCTAATCTCTGAGACCTCAGCCCCATCTCACATTTCATCTCTAGCTCAGCACCACTTACATGTGCTCCTTGTGATATCCTGCATCTTCTCACAGGAGTAAACAACACATTCTATATATACTGTTTTTAGGATGCATGTATGTTTCGTTTATTTATATCATACTGACATGTCAAAAATGTACAGCTCCTGGATTCTAATCCTCCTCACAAAACATGCCCACATGCTGTAAGCTGCACAGAGAACTCTTTTCTTAGTGACAGGACAGTAACTCTGTATTGCACTTAAATCATATATTCACAGTATCTGGTACTATCCATGTATGTGAGATGACAATCCCCCCTCCTGCATCATTTTCTAGTTCAGTCTAATTGGGTTTCTTTAATGATAGTCTTGGGTACTTCAGTCAAAACAATAAACACCTGACTTCTAGAAAAGTTACTATTGAAGTCCTCCAAAAAGGAAGAGAGAGGAAGCCAAGCATGCACACCGTCCTCAAATGGGGAGCTACAGCACTTAGAAAAGCCCTCCTGGGCACCACGACTGCATCCTGCTGCACCTCGTGCATCTACTCTGCTCATCAAGTCACAGAGGGATTATCAGGGTACAGGCAGGAGAGGCAGAGCCATCCTCAGCACCAGCCCACTCAAGGGCTTCTTGACTAGTACTACAGAAAAGCCTTACTGTCAACAGCCTTCTACAATGTGCTCCCTGAAGAGGGCAGCGGCCAAAACAGTTTAGATTTGTGGGCCTGGAGTCCCAAATGAGCCTTGGGAAAGACACATTCCAGGCTTGGACTTAAACTTACCCCCTTTCCCCCATCTCAGTTGCCAACATCCATACTCGCTGCTGATTGCCAGCTCCTGCTCCTTGCAGCAGCCCAGCATGCTCTCTGCTGGTGCCAAAATACCCTCCACCAAACCCCACTAACTTCTGGAGCTGTCCTAGAGGGGTAAGGCAAGTCCCGTATTGTGCTTCCTCTGTGCGTGTACTTATTACTCTTTAAAACACATAGCATACAGCACATTTTTAAAGGGGCTCTGGGAAGGGAGGTAATATCCTATTTTATACCCTATGGGATATAAAATACTGATAGCTTTAAAAACGGGATTCTCCTTACCCCTACAGGCCCTCTCCCGGCTTCAGAAAGGTGCTGTGGCGGCTGTGATGCCACCGGCAGAGAGCATGCTGGGGGGTCACACAGAGCAGGAGCTGGAGATCTGCAACAGGCCTGGGAGTTGTGGACCTAAAAGAGAAAACAGTTTTAAGTTAAGGTGCCCAACACCTCCATCCTGGTTACTAGGGGCACTCAGCACACAAGCAGGTCTGCAAGGATCCGTTAAGAGCAGAGAGCCACTGAAAATTTGTTCCGAAGGAGTTACCCTTCCCACATTAGTCAAAGCTGCTTTTGTATCTCAGTGTCAACACCTGTATGGCCCCGTCTGGCTCTGTATTTTAACCCGGGTCCATCTTAAGAGTATGGTGTGTGCCCCTCAAAATAACCAAGTTAAGATGTAACACAGCGCCAAAGCATGGTAACAGTAGCATGCTTGGCGCATCATAAATGCATTCCAAGGTATCAGATATATAGGAGAGAACCGTGAGCAGACAGACATACTGAGCTTTCAGAAGAGCTTCTTTGGAGAGATGCTGGAAGCATGAGGTATGCACTTACAAGGAGAAAACACTCAAGGTGTTAGGGTGGCCAGAAGTCAGAAATCCTGCCACCTCCCGAAGCTCCTTGTCTAATTCTATAAGGCTGAAGGATAGACAACAGCTTAAAACAAGAAAACAGAGTGTACTGAAATGAGTTTTAATTTCCTCAAAATGTTCCAAAGATGAGCATAATTAACAGGCAAACCATGTCAGGTTCAAGAAAGCTATTTCTTCCAGTAGCCAAAAAAAAAAAAATCAGCTTTTAATCCCAACATTTGGGAGGCAGATGCAGGTGGATCTCTGTGATTTTGAGGCCAGCCTGATCTACATATTCAAGTTTCAGAACAGTCAAGGCTAAACAGAAAAACCCTGTCTCAATATCGCTCCCCACAAGTCATTTAGCATGCACTAGAAGTCTTTTAAAAAGAAACCCTAAAAGCACTTAAGCCAGCAAAAGAATAATGAGCACCTTCTGAAAGCCAGTACTGTCCCTTAAGCACAAGCAACGTCTCAGACAGAGCACCAAGCTTCCAACAGTCAAGCACACATAGCGTAAAAAGCCCAACTTCTCCAACTGCGTGTGGTGCTAAATGATCTTTAAAAAAATTCCACAAGATTCAAATACTTATAAGAACTTGTTGTATACAGTTATTTAAGAATGAATCAAGCAAGCTTTACAATTACATCATTCTTAGTGCCTTGCTACATGTAGTTTTTTTTGTTTTTTTGTTTTTTTGTTTTTTTTTTTTTTAAACCCCATTTTCTGTGGAGTCTCTCCATCCTACCACCTCAACAGATGGCATTAGGAGCCATAACCTCCATGGCTCTAGGGCACAGTAAAGTCCAGGTAGAACATGTCACTGTGTATAATACAATCCAGTATATAGTGCAGTCAACATTTTTCACAATAAACAAAAAATAAAACAGAATATCTAGTTAAATATCTTCTGTCAGGAATTCAATTAACCAGAATTCAAATTCAAGCATCAAATCCTCCATTCAAACTCTGAGTTTCAACTTTTAAAAACCTAGCAGAGCAATTCTCAACACTGTATTATTTGTTTTAAATATATAAACAGTTCAAGAAATTATAATATTCTAATCATGTAAGAAAAACCGGTCTTTTAAAGGCAAATTATTGTCCATATGAATCAGAAAACACAGATGATATCTAAGCCTAATTTTTTCAGTAATCTTTTCTGACACTATGAGTTTATCATTAATGCAAAGATCCAAATATACATACAAACGGTAACTTTCCAGTTATACGGGATCACGTTTCAACAAGACGTCAGCAATATTCTTACGCAGTAGACCTCTCAAAATATCATTGCCTTGAACTTTATAAGCCCCTTGAGAAAAACTAAAATATATAATTTTCCACACCAAAAATTTTCATGAAGATAACTTGTTCAATAAGTTATATCTAGAGGTAAATATTTTAAAGAAATACATACAGTTAAGCAAACTTAAATTGCTCCTTGAGAGTCCTAAATCCAACTGACTTAGGAGAAAATGAATTATCTACCTTCGAAGTAATTATGTACCATTAAAACTTTAGCTCCAATAGCGTATGCTGCCCACAGCTGACAGTGAAAACAGACCTCTGAGGGATGAGGAAATGGGTGAGATCTGAGACTTACTCACAAAGCTTCATTTTGATTTTTGCTTCTCTGTCCATTTCTAACTTGACACCCACATATTACAAAAAGAATGTGGTGACTGAAAAAAATTTAAGATTTCTGTAAAGAGCTGTGTGGCCAGGTAACAGCCCTACCCAAACCAACAGCCTTACCTACCCCGGCCAGGAGCTTGGAGCCTCTGACTATGTTCACCCAACTCCACACTAGAGAACTGCATTCAGGCTCACAACTCTTGACTGCAAACTGCATGTGTAAGACTAAATCCCTATACAGACTGATAGTATCATAAGCCTAATATCTAAGGACCTTTAAAAAAAATTAGAAACAAGTACAGGTGCCTTAAAACAGGTATGGCCTCTAAAAGAAGAGTTTGACACCAATTCACTTTCTTTACCTATGTACAATTACTATACAACATTTTAAAAAACAAATAAGGAAAACAAATCACAACATAAGGAGACAAATAATGTCAGAAACACCAATATTTGAGGGGGCAGACCCTATCCTAGACAATTTGTATGCTTGATTTTCCATCTAAATATGAGCTGCTTGCAAGGTCACATGCAAGATATATCTACCCATCCTAATACGATCATCAAAGGCAGCAACTAGTGGAACAGAGATGGGAATCAGAAAACTTCAAGTCAAAATTCAAACTACCAACCTACTCAGTCTACCAACATTCACCTCAGCCCCAGACTAAACACCCCAATTTTTGAATTACACATGCTCGAGTATGCAGATTTCTGGTCCCACCCCAAATCACTGAAAAGAAGGCTCTACTTTGATACTGACTCAGCACTAAAATGAGTAACCATTTCCCAGATGCCCGTGCACTGTGTATTCTTTTTTCTGTTTGTTTTGGTCTGGTTTGGTTTTTCAAGACAGGGTTTCTCTGTGTAGTCCTGGCTGTCCTCAAACTCAGAAATTCACCACTACCTGGCACATTGTATATTCTATGCTACAATCAAACAGCCAAATAAGACTCAAACAGCTGTATATAGTACATAAGTCTGATAATTCACTGATATGTAGAGCCTTGGCTGAGGATAAATTCTCTGCAACTCTCTTCTGCTGTACTGCCACAGGACTCAGGAATAAAAAATTATGGGCAATAACATATTTTGGGAGTGACTTCTGTGTACTAGAGCTCAAAGAGAAATTTCCCTGCCCTCCAGACGCTCAGACATAACAAGGAAAATGATTTAAGGTAGTCAGAGCCATGAGAACGGTTTCTGTACGGTATGCAGAGAATGTAACAGCATCCACAGTTCAGGTCACTCAACGAACAAGTCACTGGAATACTGTTAATGAGGTTAAGGCATATTTAGACAAGGTTTAATCTTAAAAAACGAGTTTTCCAGTTTTTTAATAAATCAATGGTATTTACCTAAAGTACTCTCTGCAATAATTACAAATCCTCCCCAGAAACTTCATTTGGTATAAATAATCCTACAATTACCCAATCTTGGGAAAACTGTACCATCCTTCTTTCTAAAGTATGGACAATGGCAACAAGAACTCACACAGCATTCCCATCAGAATCAACAGAGCATCTCTGAGTACTAACTTCTCTAGGAATAAACACACAACTGGAAGTCAGTGCAACAGGAACTCCTTGGTACTGAATGCTGAGTCAAAACTCACTTCAACAATGCACTGTTAACTCTCTCAGAATCCACAATTATTTCTAGGTAGAAATTATTTCATTTATACTTAAGACTTGAGACTATAGAATATTAATACTTTTACTAAAAACAAGTGCTCCTTTCAGAAAAAAAAGCTATGCCTTCCTCTCTATCAATCTTATCTGGTGTTCTCCAAAAATGGCTGATGATTAATAACACCACAAATTCTACAATTAGAATGTAAGGTTGCTGAAGGAAGAAACAGTATTTTGTACTTCTTCAGTGTCCTTGGTTGGGCTCAACAAAGAACACAGAATAAGTTCCCAACAAATGCTAGTGGGAGGGCTAATCGTGAATATTCCTAACTGCAGTTTGGTATAAAATACACTTTGATAATCAAGAATAAAACAAATCAAAACAAACTAGACCACATAAAGTGACCTTGGAACCCTCTGGAAGGGCAACAGAAAGAAGAGTTGAAGATGTTATCCCAGGTCCTTTTGGTCTATTCAATCTTGCCTAAGTGGACCAATCCTTTCCTGAAGGGAAATAATCTAGACTATTTAATAAAATAATCTAGAACCTAGTGGAAAGGAACGAGTTTCAGGAGGACATGGAGGAAGCAGCTACTAGTATGCTCTGGGCCTTCTGCTCTCTCATCTGCTCATGCAGGCTGACTTGCCCATGCTGGCTCCAGTTTTACTATCATAAATGCAATTCTTGATTCACCCTTTCAGCTCTGCCCCTCTGTTGATTAGCATAGTGCCTCAGTTTCCCCCAATTCCTAATTCTTACTGAAAAATTAATACTTTCAGGCCAAGTCAACAAAGACCTACCAGTACTGGAAACTACGGTGCAAAGCATCTTTATTTAATTGATTGCCCTTCCTCCTGCCTCTAGGTCAGCACACGCTGCCCATGTTGCCTCTTTTGTTCGAGTCCTCACTTTTGTCTACTTCTTCCATGAACAACTCTAATTCACATATTTAAACAACAGTTTTCTTGCCTTAAAAATAAGCTAATTATACAAATATAGCATAAAAGAATCAATGTTTCCCAACAGAACGCACAATTTACTTCCCTGAAAATGCTACCTTCAGAGTATTTTCCCCTTGAAGCCACTCCCACTCTCCATTCTTGGGAGTTCTCACTTTTCTCTAATAATCCTATGCTTGTTGTCAAACCAAACACAATGGACAGGAGGTAGAAGAAGGAACATTAACCTTCTAAGACCCGGCTCAGGTAAGAACTCATGCTCTGCACTACCATGGCCTACGTCTAGCCCTGTGACCGTGTGGGCTATCAATCTACCTGGCAGTGTAGATGGCAGAGCCTTGTGTGTTCTGACAATGTAACATTTGCTAAAGCAGAAGCCATAGAGCTCATCTCTGTACACAAGATGACCACAAAAGTTATACAAATTTGGACATTTCTGAGAATGAAGGGAGAGGCTATTTACATAGCCTGGCATGCTCTATACCACAGACTCTAGAGAAACACCAAAGCAAGCCCTAGAAAACAACCCAGGTCTCCATAGAAAATCCAAGCCCTCTTCCCTTCACACAGTGAACCAGGTCATAAAACACTGCCCAAGGCTCTCAGAGGTCAACACACAAGTATTCTGGTCTAACTGACTAGTACATGTCTCTAACCTCATGTCTCAATTCATTGGTTTTACAGTCTTCAGCAGTATTCCCATAAGAGCATCACACAGCACTCCTACAATCTCAGTACACACCTTATTTATACTCTAACCCTACCACAGTAGAGGCAGTGTTATGCTGAGAGAGCACATCTCCTAGTATACACCCAAACCAAAGTAGAAAAACATCGCAGCATGCAATATCTCAAAGCTAATGATTTTTTAAAGCTATTTTTCATTGTTCTGTTTTGCCATGTTGCTTGCTATGGGACAAAATCAACTCCAATCTCTTCTTTTTAAAACTCTTCTAATAAAGGGGGGAAAAAAAGCCTATTTCCACAGCTTGCCTATCTTCCTTCCCTACAGTCTGGGTAAGTCAGAGGAAGAAGTCATAGTTGGTCTCATCTCGTATAAGCTTTTCCTAAGAAGTACACAGAACTGAGGAAGGAGAAAAACTATATTTGTCCCAGGAGCAAATATCTCATCATCTCTAATATTCCTACATGACAATGAATACGGAATCTCAAAGAGAAAGACAAGAAAGACTGTGTGGTTTTAAAAGGGACCAAAACATGCTGCCCCCTATGTCCCACTTGCTTTTGCAGTTAGCGTTAGTATTTTAGTACTGACAATAGAAGCTACATACAGCTTTTACTGCTGTTAATATCCTAAACAATTACCATATCCTCAGCAGGAACCTCTGCCCAGAACAGCCACTATCACACTGTAATTAACATTTCTATAAGAGATGCTGTTCAAACATGAAGGTGAGCATGCGTGAGTGTGCGCACACACAGAGAGAGAGAGAGAGAGAAAGAGAGAGAGAGAGAGAGAGAGAGAGAGAGAGAGAGAACGAGAACACACAGGGGCTCAGAATCTACTGCGACTCTAAAAGAAAATTCTTTACACTTTCATTCCATAGCTGTATATCCCACAGTGCACTGTATTTGGTTCAGCAAAGTCACACACATAGATAATAAACACAGAAAGAGCAGCAGCTGCAGCCACTACCAAAATAAAACTCTTCTGGAAACAAGGTCACTTCCCAAAGTTCAGGTATCAGGCAGTATCTGTAAAAAAAAATCTTCGTAAAAAAATATATTAAAGAACAAACATTTCCAAAAATTGAAAACATCTGACTTAAAAGACAAAGCTGCAAAGCCACTTTGCACAACAGACTTACAAGCAGCCTAATAAGAACAAATCTCACAAGTACACGCACAACTGACCCGCTTTACTGTCAGCTCTTTGAACTGAAATATCACCCGTGTAAGAACAAACACTCTCGAGTAATGAAGTATTTGGGAAAGGAGGACATCCACAGATACAAATGTAATACATTCTCTAGAAAGTTACAGAATTAGGATTGCTCTGCACTGTAGGCTATGATTCAGTCTGGAAATAAAAGGATCCCATTCTAAGATCAAAACGAGTCAGACAGTTCACAAAGGATACTGCTTCAACACTATCTTACACATTAGTTATATGAGGAAAAGACATTAGTAGTGCCGTTTAACTGTGTTGCTCGTAAATAAATCTTTGAAAAATCAAAATATTAATGTTTGAAGAAGAGGTATACACATGGGTCTTAGGTACACATATTTACACAATACTGAGCCAGGAAAAAAAAGAAGGAGGTGGGGGTCTATCTGTGTAGCAGTGGCTGTCCTGGAGCTCCTAGATCCAACCATCTGCCTCTATCTTAGCACTGGGATTAAATGTCTGTGTCACCTCACATGTCCTGAGTATGTTTGTTTTACAAATACCCAGGGATTTATTCTGAACCCAAAGTGTGTTTAAAAGGCCAAGATTGTGTCAGGAGCACTATCCAGACAGCCTTAATTCTAGACTAAACTCCCTTCTCCCAAATTCTGCTCCTGGGAGACCCTTAAAACTGTACAAGATATATAGTCCACTCCAACCATCGAGGTGAAACTCCAGTATCCCCAGAAGCTGGTATCTGGTTCACATTTTTTACTCATTAATCACTAAACCCGCTTTAGGCTCTTCAGAACAGCTGAAAGCAGAGAAAGCACTTTAGAAGCCAGAGAGGATCTGAGACTGTCACAACAGCTACTCAAGCTAGAGTGAAGACTGCAGAAACACTGTTGTCTCACACAGAGAAACACTGCCACAGTGGACAAGGCAAGCTACATTATTTCAGTGCACAGCCCAGAGGCAGGCAGCACTACCCCACACTGGTTATCACACCAGGAGTGCTGGAGAAGCAATCAAAAGTGACAGCCTGTGGAGCTAAATACAGAGAGGGGGAGAGACAAGAGGAGGGAGAGAGGAAGGAGGGAGGGAGGAGGAGAGGGAAGGAAGAAGAGAGAAAGAAAGAGGGGGAGAGAGAGGGAAGGCAGAAAATGGGAAAATGCTTACCAGTTTGAAGTCTTGGATGCTGCAGATGAAATACGGTGTGTTTGGGCGACGACTCTCGATATACACACAGTCTTTAAAAGAAAAAAGAAGTTTTTTTAAAAATAGTAAAAGACAAGGCTTTATAAGACTACTACATAAACAAATAGCTAGGTAAATGAATATATAAACATATCGATGGCAAAGCAAGTACCTTTTAATAGTGAAAACAAAACCTTTCTCTGGGTAATAAATAACAAGTTATAGACAGCATTATAGTAATGGTTCTTTCTGAACACGCTTCTGATCATTAAAAAAAAAAAAAACTAATAAAAGTCTCAATGGTTCTGTTCAGGAAAAGGAAGCTCTACAAAACTACCCATATCCGGATGGAGAAAGTTAGATAACTTTTACTAAATTTAACTAAAGATTATTTAACTAAAGATTACACATGAAGCTAAACAGTGGTGGCGCACGCCTTTAATCCCAACACACTCGGAAGGCAGAGGCAGGTGGACCTCTGAGTTTGAGGCGAGCCTGGTCTACAGAGTGAGTTCTAGCACAGCCAGGGCTACACAGAGAAACCCTGTCTCAAAAACCAAAAGATTACACATCAAGACAGACAGGTGGCCCTTGCCTGTATTCCTAGCTCTGAGAAGAGGGAGGGAGGGAGGGAGGGAGGGAGGGAGGGAGGGAAGGAGGGAAGGAGGGAAGGAGGGCAGGCATACACTTTAAGTCCTATCAAAAATCTTTTAGGTAGACATTCTTTGGAGAGAGAAACAGCTTTGCCACACATGCTATCTGGTTTTCAATAAGTACTTTTTGAGGAAATAGATATTTGAAAACACCATCTTTTTTTCTTAAGATTTTATTTATTTTTTATATATGTTACATATATTGTCACTGTCTTCATGCATACCAGAAGACGGCGTCAGATCCCATTACAAATGGCTGTGAGCCACCATGTGGTGGCTAGGAATTGAACTCAGGACCTCCGGAAGAGCAGTCAGTGCTCTTAGCTGCTGAGCCATCTCTGCAGCCCTGAAAACACCATCTTAAACATAACCTTTTCACCCACAGAATGAAAAAGGATGAAAACTATTCTAGCCGCCTATTGATAATTTACTATCAAGTATTTCTTGACTGGAAAGAAAACCAAGGCAGCCAATCAAATATGGAATGCAGTAAACCAAATATTTCCTTCAGAAAGAAGTGCAGCGCACTCTCCTCAGTCACACTGGGCATGGGAGGACTTGAGCAATTATTTCTGACATTCACAGCAGCTGAGCGGAAAAGGCCGCTTTTTACAATTGCCTGTAAGACAATTATTTACTAAGAAGTAAAAGTTTCCCAGTTACCAAATCTGGGAAGTGGGATAATGCCTACAGGTGCAAAGGCCAATCATCACATCAGCTCCCCTGCCCTTCAGAATGTGCACCTGTAAGGACAACTGCCTTCTGACAACCTGGGCAAAGCCCTTTATTTCACCTCCATATACAATAAACGTCAAGACATAAAAAGGAGCCACAAAAGCCATTTCAGAAAGAGAAGAAGTACGAATCTATGAAGGGATCAGAATTCCCGATTAACTTCTCCGATGAGACCATGAGCCCTTGAAGACGTGCACCCATGTGGATCAGCGATACGTTACCCGAGCCATAGCTCAGATGATAACTAACCCTGCTACTGCACTTGGCAGCACCCATCTAACACATTAATCGTCTCCAGTGACACTCTCCCCACTGTCTGATCCTGTTCTTCATACTCCTTGTTTGTTATAAAACAGCAGCAGCATAATTCTCTACACTAAAAGCTGGAGCTCTCTCTGGGAACAGCGGTGTGGCTCACAGAGCTGTAATCTCACCGCTCAGCAGAAGACTATAAGACCTGCCTCAAAATTTAATACAATTTTGAAATAGGTCCACAATTCTTAGTTTCCATGTTGTTGGTGAACGCAGCACCAGTAAGTAGTTCAACTCTCCAGGCAGCAATTACATACTCACTCACCTAAGCACCGAGCACCGTCTATGCACCTTCTCCTGCCTTTCTCCTTCCACAAAAAGCCATACTTTCTTTTCCTTTAAATTAAGCTACTTGTTCACTGCCTTAAAAACAAACATGTTAATGTCCTAAATGAGGTCCAGAGATCTGTTCCCACAGAATCCACCTCCTCCCCTGGGATACATCCTCCAAAAGAAAGACCAATTTGTCTGTGTGGTCTGTGACAACTCTATCCTTTCTTTACCATTTCTGACCATACATTGCTTACAACTGAGGGGCAGCAGAGGTCATACATTCTCGTGGCTCCTCTCTCTGTAAAGGAGTGGTAAGCACTCCTTAGCAATTCACAATACTGAATGTCCCATTATCTGGCAGTCATGTGGTCTGCACTGTCCTCCTTCCTCACCATCATCATCATCATCATCTCCAGAGCTCTGAAAACAGTACAACAGCAATCCGTGTGTCCAGCAAGGACTAACGTGTGCCATTGGTGTGCTCACAATCAGACAAGCCTGAAGTCAGAACAGATGTGGGACACAGGCCCAGTTAAGTCACAGAGAAGGGCTTTATCCTTTTATCATTAACAGGGCCATAGAAACCATAACATACCACCTCTTCCTCTGGAATGTGAAGCACTATGGACTTATATAGTAACAAGTTTACATCAGGTGTGGTGCATGTGCTCACACAGAATTCCAGCTCCAGAGATGGAGGCAGGGCAATCAGGTGGTCAAGGTCAGCCTTGACCGAGCAGTGAGTCCAAGAGTAGTCAAAACTATCTGAGATTCAGTTTCAAAAACTCTACCCGTTGCAGTCCCCTCACCCCTAAAGAGCTTTCCAGAGAAAGGAGAGAACACTTATGTTCTGCCACAACTAGACTCAGGAAATGCTTATCTCTAAACACACCGTGTATGACAGCTAAGAGCGGAGAAAGGAGAGCTGCTGCCACCCGTGTTCCTTGTCGTGCTGAACCTTGACACACACAGACTAAAAAATGCTGCCCAAGGGAAAGGCTACCACATGAGGGAACAGCCTGGAACCTGACCTGTAGAATTACCACACTTACTTATTAGTGCCCTTTTCCTGCATACAAGGTATCTTTTTTAAAAATTTAAATAATTACCATGGTAAACCAAACTGATTCAAAGCTGTGAATTTACATAATGGTTACAATATCCAAGGCTGGTATCTGTAGAACCTATATTGTATTAGAATCTCAGTATTCTGAGACATGTAATGTAAGGTAGTACGTTCACTATCAGAGCAGGAAACAAAACATTCTGTGGACATAAAGAATAATAAATCATGGGTCACGTAAGATCATGAGTCACATAAGTTAATTTTTTTCCAAGCTTAGTCAAATTTACCATTCTGGGTGGGTAACGTTCTGCTTTAACCAGATTTAGCTAATGTATTATTAGTTTTTTTAAGTGACTTTTTAATTTTTATTTTACATGCATTGATGCTTTACCTGCATGTATTGGGTTCCCCTAGAACTAAAGTTACAGTTAGTTGTGAGCTGCCATGTGGGTGCTGGGAGTTGAACTCAGGTCCTCTGGAAGAGCAGCCAGACTCTTAACCACTGAGCCATCTCTCCAGCCCCACTAATAAGTATGAAGCATTACTGAAGAGTTAAATTTTTTCTTCCTACAAAACAGAATGATCCAACTTAAGAAATGCATCCAAAGAAAGAAAGAAAATGCACTCTAGGAAATAATCTGGAATTCAAGTCTCAAAGGAAGTAATTTTTCTTTTATTGACCTTTGTGCTCTCCTACTCCACTCAGCCCCCAGAAGGGTAAACTGAGGCCAGTCATTACAAGTATTTTCTCTTTGGTCTCATTAATCAAGCAACTTATTTAATAAAATAATTTATATAAATGTTTATAGCGAGCATAAAATCCTTTGTTTTTATTTGTAGATCTTTCTGTTTGTTGTTGCAGTGCTGGGGTCCAATCTAGGGCCTTGAACATGCTAGACAAGCATCAACCTACATCTCTAGCCCCAAAGTAGTTAATTTAAAAGGGTAAGTTAAGAACAATGTCAAGATATCCACAGATGGACTGTGTGTGCCTGTAACTTTCTAAAGTCAAAGTGATTTGGCAAGACTTGTCATGCAACTTCCAAAAGCATGGCTCACCTACAAGCTGGTTGGTCCTAAGAGTGATTTAGTCAGCTAGACTGATGATCCTCAGAGTGACAAAGCCTGCAGCCAACAGAAGCACTACAGACACCTTTTGTTTTTAAATGTTGAGAGCCCCTCTTCTTTGTTGTTAAAAGCAGCAACTCTGCTGAGCAGACAATGCACTCCATTAAACACACAATGCACACTCTCAAAATCACTCACAGGAAAGCAGGCATTCGCCAGAATGAGCCAACAGTTGCTGTGGGGCAAATATACATTGTTTTAATCTTAAAATCAGCATGCCTGAAATGGGCCAGAAAAAATAAATGAGGCTATTGCCACCACTATCAATTATTCTGAAAAACAAACGATAACTAATGTTTTCTTTAGCAGGGATATCTGAAAATGAGACTGGGGTTTGTACTGAGTTTTATACCCTAACACTGAGCCTCTGCACAGAAGCACATCACATGGTGACACTTGAAATGCTTGTGACTAGGAGCATCAAAACCCATGACCTGGGAGAGGATACTGAACAGGGATATTTCTGCTTGTTTCTCATAACCTCAACATAGCTTTGTGTCCAAAAATCAATGCTGCCATCTGCAAACAGAGCCCTCACTGAGCTGAGGAGGGAAGTCAGCCAAACGTGAAGGCAAATTCTCAAGGCAAAGAAAAGCCTCTGCTTTTCCAACAGTCAGCAAATCAGCAGGTTTATGTAAATCGAGCAGGGAAGCAAGTTCCACAAGGGTAAAAATCATAGCCTGCCACATCAGGCAGTCTGTCATCATGTACACAAAGCACCTATCAGCATCTGTCCTGACAGGCTCCTCACTAAGCAAAGTGGACACTTACTTCACCTCCTAATTTAGTAAGTGGTCTGTGAGCCCTCGCATTAAAGCTGTGTTACAACACACAGGCAATGTTCAGCGGCTGCTCGGCCCCATGTGGCATCTTCCCTCCATCCATGTGTTCCCACCTATTAATCTCTGAAATACTCTCTTCCCCTTGCAAAGAATAGCAGTGTCACTCTAATAGAATTTCAAATAGAACCCCTTCCTTGTGAACAAAGCCTTTCTCACAAAGAGATTTTCAGAGACACAGCTGGGTATCCCAACAGTGGACATAGGAAGCTGACCCTCAGGCGTCTCTGTTCTCCTTCATTTCTCTTCCATGCTATTCCTCTATCCCTGACACTCAGAACCATTCAACAAGGTGAGCTGGTAAAATATCGCAAAATTAAGTCCACTAGTATCTCTCTTGTTAATGTAAGTGTTTGCCAATTCCAACACAGAAAAAAGGTGTGTGTGTGTGTGTGTGTGTGTGCGCGCGCGCGCGCGCGCGCAATCATCATGCTCTACCATACTCCCTTGAGGCAGCATCACTCCCTGAACCTGGAGCTAAGCTTGCTAGAAACAACACTAAAATCCTGGTGTCTGATTTCAGACCCGAGGCTCTGGTACACTGTGGGCCTCCAGCAAACAAGCCCGACCACATCCTCAACACAGTCAACGGCAGCTGCACCGCTTGCTTCCACCATGTGATCCACTTCTGCAGAACAGACACTCAGAGCTTCTCTGAGGGCAGTGAAGGAAGAAGTGAAATTAGTTACCTGAGGCCCTAACCAAACACTGAAAAAAAAGTCAAACATTCTGTCACAGGTAGAGAGAGGCTGGTTTTCAGCTGTGTGCTAAACAGAAGAAAGTAGCAATGTGTGGGAACAGTGGACAGCTTCGGAGGGAAGACACCACCTTTCTTAGCTTTTGATTTGACTCTCAACCATGACCAAATCTGATGGCCTCATCTTGGTTAACTCAGTAGAAGCTATGAGCTGCTCCATTGTCTATGAGCTTCCTGATAACTGGATCCATAGACTGCAATGCCTATCAGCTCTAAAACTGCAAAGCTTACGTGGGCTCGTGTCAACACAGAAGAGCATAGTGACGAAGAATGGGAAAGACGATTATAACAAACTAAAGTGTTCTCAAATTGAGACATGTCTCTTTTCTAGATATCAGGGGGTCTTCCAGTACATCAAAATCTCTAGACTGGGCTAGGGAGACAGCACAGTTGGGAAATGCTTGCTTTGCAAGCACAAGGACCAGAGTTCAATTCTCTTGTCAAAATCCAGCCACAGTGAGGTGCCCTTGTAACACAGCACCTGGAAGGTGGATCCCAGCCATCCTAGCTTAGTTGAAGACAAGTGAAAGAGCCTATCTCAGAAACAGTCAGACAGTACCTGAGGGGAGACAGCCAGGGCTGCAGTGGCCTTCACACTCACACTAGACAGATTCCTTCCCCTACTCCCAGGTTAAAGGCCAGGCCCAGACTGTCATCACCCAGTGTCAGGAAGTGCTGCTAGTGTTTTGGAATAGCTGCTGCAGTGCTCCCCTTCCCATAATCATATACTAACTGGGTTTGAAAACTGAGCAAAACAAGAAAAAGCAGCATTATCTTGTCAGCAGCAAAAAGCAGACTATGATGACATTCAAAATATTAACCATGGCTTAACACCTATATGACCCAAACAAAGAACAATTTAAGCTCTTATCTCTACAAATTATTATGAAAATGTTCCTTATAATCTGTACTGAACCCTTACTATTAAAGTTATTCTAGCCAACTCCAAGTCCAAACTCCAGTTAAGTCAACTTCTCAGAATTTATAACTTATATTTTATAGCATTTGTACACTTAAAAAAGAAAAAAAGTATTTACTCTAAGAAAGAAATTTTATTTTTAAAATTGGTGATGGAACTGAAGACTTGGTGGTAAAGCACCTGCCTGGCACGCATGAATGCATGGGGCTCTGGGCTCCATCTGTAGCACCACTGAAGGGGCCACAGTTGTGACAGCCCACCTACCTAGAGAAGGCCCCGCTGGCCATGCCCCCCACTTTGCTGCATACTGTACCTGACTTTTTAAGACAAAACATTCAGGTAACTGTCCTATCCCAATTCAGTGGTTCACAATTAAATAAAACACTGAAGGAAAAAAATTCTGTCCCAAAGGGCCAGTGAGCTAGATGACAGTTCAGCAGGTAAAGCCTGGGAACTGAGTTCAAAGCCCACTCAGAATGGAAGAATGACCAGTTCCCAAAGGCTGACCTCTGACATCAGTGTCCCTCACCACTACACACAAATAGAAAAGTTAAACTGATATAAAAACAACTATTAAGCTAGTCTGTTCTGATTACTAATCAAAATGGTGATAGATCTTTAACTCATGGAATCAAAGTGGACCATGGGCCAATCATGTGATACACCATGCCTACAATCCACTAACGTGGAAAACTGAGACAGCAGGATCACGATTTTAAAACTAGTTCATGCCAAGCAGTGGTGGATTTCTGAGCTCCAGGCCAATCTGGTCTACAGAGTGAGTTCCAGGACAGACAGGGCTACACAGAGAAACCCTGTCTCGAGAAACCCTGTCTCGAAAAACCAAACCAAACCAAACCAAACCAAACCAAACCAAACCAAACCAAACCAAACCAAACCAAACCAAACCAAACCAAACCAAACCAAACCAGACAACCAAAACCAACTAGTCTGGGATACACAGCAGTACTATCTCAAGGAAAAAAAGTGTGTGGAAGGGGGCAGAGGGAGATGCTGCATAAATAGCTCACAGGTAGCACATACTCCATTCTAGGATTCATCCTCAGCATCACCCAAAAAATGCAAAAGGTGAAAGCAAGTAAAATGATGTGCATCCAGGAAGTAATGCAGTACGCTGTGTCCACGCGGAAAATGAGCAGTGATAGGCAGGCCTGGGAGAGGGCTCCTCTCTCCCTACACGGAAGACAACAAGCGCAGGCTGACTGCTAGTGCCACACCCTGTAGGGAAAATTTCATGCAAGGCCATGAGCTTCCAGCAAGGCTAGGAGAGCCTCAGCTTTGCAGAAAATAAGTGCTTCAGACCAACTCTGTAGTGATTGCTGGAAATACACAGGGGGACTCACAGTGCCTGGGCTATCACTCTCATTTGGCAAATGATTTTATTATAAGCTAGCATTATAGTGAATCCATTTTCCTTATGGGTTTTCTGCTACTGTTTAATGGACTGTCAGTATAATTTAGATTTCATCTATTTATACCATTCAAGCCTGCCTCCTGATTGTACAGCAAATGGAACATATTTCTATTCAATGGAATTAATGACAGTTAATTGTAACACGCAGTTTCCATAGCTCAAAAAGAAAACCTATGCATATATTTCTATGTAAGGGTGCTGAATCCCCTAGAGCTCCCCTAGAGCTGCGACATGGAAGCTAGGAATTGAATCTGGGGACTCTGGAAGAGCACCTACTAAGCCATCTCTCCAGTCCCTCTTTTGTACTTTTTAAGCATCTACATTGTAGTTCCTTATATTAATATATAATTATATTAATATAATATTCCATCTCATTTAAATATTTTCCTCCTGTCCTTCACAATATTAACTATAGGCCAAGTGCAGGAAAAAAAAGTCTTGCTGTCAGAATGGACAAACAGGTGCTCTGTCATGACAGTTGCTTTACGCTAGCACAATTGAAAGTGAATTTTTTTCTGCCTGTCTTTTGCTTACTGTTGGATAATTTCTCATATATTCCAGTTAATCATAATGTCAAGATTAGATGAAATTTATTGAAAGTAGACTAAGTATGCCATACAGATTTAGACATATAACACTGGGCTCATATTAATGCATGCTCAACTCAACTGCTTTCAGACTTAATAGAAACTTCCTCAGGTTTGTTTACAGAAACCACCATCCCACAAGTGGCCTTTCTCAAATGATCAGTCTTTCACCTATACATCCTCACAGTTGTGTAAGAGATACTTAAATGTGTCAGATCAACATCCAGGATCTGCTGCCCTGACTATAACCACCAGCATCACAGAATCAGCGTAGTTCACAGAAGAGCAGAGGCATGATAGCACATACTTCCAACCCCAGCACCCAGGTCAGAAGCAGACAGCTCTGTGAGACTGAGGCCAGCTTTGTCTACAAAGTTCCCACAAGGGCAATGTTCAGAGAAACCTTTTCTTTCTCTGCTCTGTTTCTCTCTGTCTCTCTCTGTCTCTCTATCTCTCCCTCTCTCTCTCTTTCTCTCTCATATTCATTCACTCATTCATTCATTTATGGTGTTTTGAGGCAGGGTTTCTCTGTGTAGCCTTGGCTGTCCTGGAACTTCTTTTGTAGAAAACAGAGATCCACTTGCCTCCATCTCCTGAATGATGAGATTAAAGGTGTGCTACCACTGGCCAGTTTGAGAACCTTTGGGAGGGAGGGAGGGAGGGAGGGAGGGAGGGAGGGAGGGAGGGAGGGAGGGAAAGAGAAGGCAGGCAGGCAGGCAGGCAGGCAGGCAGGCAGGCAGGCAGGCAGGCAGGCAGGCAGGCAGGCAGGCAGGCAGGCAGGCAGGCAGGCAAGAGAAGAAGAAAGGAAGAAGGAAGGGTGGGTCAGTCCTGGCTGGCTTAGAGTCCCAACTGCTGGGCCATCCATCAGCCCTGCCCTGCTAGCCCCATGTTGGTATTGCTGCTCCCAACAGAGGTTATCTGTCCTTCTTATACAACCCTAGCCAAATTTCAGGATCCAAGCATACAAGTCTATGCTTCCACACACCTTTAAGCTGTAACAGTCTGCTGAAAGTCCATTATTAACATGCCACCTTATTTAAATAAGTGAATTTCTGGGGCAGACTCCCAGAAAATGAGGGGAGGGGTACAAGAACTTTGCCCCCCCCCACACCCACTTTTGAGCCAGGGTTTTTCTGTGTAGCCCTGTTGACCAGGCTGGCTTTGAACTTGCAGAGACCCGAATGTCTCTGCCTCCTGACTGCTGAGATAAAAGGTGCATGCTGCCATCCCCCCCATCCCCCATCCCCCATCGGTTTCCCCTTCTGCATCAGTCTCCTAAGAACACCGCTGTAATGGCGCACAAAGAATGATTATAAAAGCGCTGTTGATAGTCCAGCTGACACCAGAACAATGTGAGCTTGTCCAAAGTCTAATCTGGTCTTACAGTGGCTTTCCAGTTTTCTCATTTGCTGTAATTTATATCAAGTTTTCAGAGCAATGAAACCTGTCCTAACTCTAATGCAAGCCACTCCTCCCTGCTCCCTTACAGCAGTGCTGTTTCCAGCTATAGTTATATGGTTGGTTTTGTTGTTTCTGTTTTTCATTCTGAGTCAAGTACTAAATACAGGTATTTAAGAGTAATTTAAAACCTAGTCTTTGTTTGTTTGTTTGTTTGTTTGTTTGTTTTTTGAGACAGGGTTTTTCTGTGTTGCCCTGGCTGTCCTGGAACTCACTCTGTAGACCAGGCTGGCCTCGAACTCAGAAATCTGCCTGCCTCTGCCTCCCAAGTGCTGGGACTAAAGGCGTGCGCCAACACCGCCCAGCAAAACCTAGTCATTTTTATATAACTGGAAATATACTGAGACCTCAGGTTCCCAGTGCATATCTTCAGCCCACTATGGATTACAAGTAGTCTAAATTATCTGAAGAAAATGTTGCACACAGACAATGACTTCCATCCTCTGCCTCCTTGGGATGTGAGATGCAGTAACTCAGCTCTGTACCATATGACAGTAAAGCGGCAGGGTCTATCTGTGCTCACCTGCCATCCACCTGCCACTTTTATAATCCAAATTAGCAGAGATTTGAAGGTCAAAGTAATAAAATATCTAACTATCCTCAAAGGAAAGAGGAGATTTCATTTACTGTTCTAGCCACTGACAGCTCTTGTGTTTCTTTCTTTTTTAACTTTAAACCAGAAACTATATTCAACACACTTCAATGAAGGGCCGCAGCTGCTGGGCCAAGCCCGACACTTGATGAGAGCTTTGCTTTTGCATGTTCTTTTAGTAATCTGAACCTCAGAAAAGCCATCCATGTTATGAACATCTGCAGAGACAAAATAAATCAGAATTTAGAGAAAAAAGAATTGAAGATTTCTCCATTTTAAACAAAGTGCTAAAAGCAGGTGACAGCCAAGTCTTATCACGATCATACTTCTGAAGTTATGAACCCTTGTGGTGTCTCACACCCATTATCTCAACACTCAAGAGGCAGGATTACTGTGAGTTCAAGGCCAACCTAAGGTATCTAGTGAGTTCCAGGCCAGCCTGGCCTATAGAGAGAGACCGACCCTGCTTCAAAAGAAATTAATTAAAGAGCTCAAGCCAGTCCCATACTTCCAGGAAAGAGCAGCATGTGTGTGAACTGGCGGCACCCTGCCACCAGCTTTCTCCACTGACCTGTCACAGTAGCTCTCTCCAAGGACCCCTTCTCTCTATGCTGACAGGCCAGATTCAGTCTCTCCCAGGGCCTTGCTTTTCTATATAAGTTATATTGGCATTTCACAGACGATTAAGAGAAAGTGTGATTGATGCATTGTAGAACCTTCCCAGGTCCATTTTCTCTTCCACACTTCTGTCTTTTCCTAGACAGCAAGAAGCTGAGGAAGCACAGCCAGAACAGGCTTAGAAGGAAAGTGCTTTCTGCCCAGGAAGGGTGACTAGTCTGGTTCTGTAGCTTCCTGCTGAATTAATTGTCCCCAAACTTGCTCTTTTGATGGAAAATGAATTAACACACCCAGTGTTGGAACTTCCGGATGACACATCATGTACAAGAGGAAGACTGTTGGGAAGTGGTACCTTCTGGACATGGCAGGGATGACATGAACTCACAGCAACTGTGGATACCTAAGCAGACCTGCACAAAACCAAGCCAGTCAGCTAGGTGGCATAGTGTGTGAAGGGCTCACAAGACACTGTGTCACTGAGGAGCTACAGGCATGTCGGCACCAGTGGCGATGGGAGCCAGGTTTTCCTTCAGGGATGGGCCACTGGCAGGCTGCTGATGCTCCGGTGGACATCCAAAACAGAAGAGGACATGACTTGGAGAGGATCTGAGGAGTTGTCGGGGATAGGGGTGGATATGATCAAATGCACTGTATCTGGATCAAGATTACAGCTATTTCCAGTGGAAGGAAATGTGGAAGAATAATACTAAGCCATTTTACCCATTATTTCCCTGAATTCATGTGCTAGTCATAAATTTAAAGATTACTTTGAATCAAAAACATAATAAAATATTAACATAATAAGCCAATGTAATATATTAAAAAAAGAAACTAATTAAAAAATAAACACTAAAACTGAAGAAGCCAGTAGGGTGGTAATGGCACACACCTTTAATCCCAGCACTCCAGAGGCGGAGGCAGGCAGGTTTCTGTGAGTTCCTGGCCGGCCTGGACTATATACAGAACAAGATCTAGAACAGCCCAGAGCAGCACAGAGAAATCCTGTCTTAAAAAAACAAACAGAAATGAAACAGGGACCCCAGTAGTAACAAGGTAGCACAAACTAATCATTACCTTCTGCCAGGAGTAAGAGTAGCCTCCAAAGGCAGATGAAACCAGATAGGACCAGACAGAACAAAGCTGACAACTCCTTCCCTGAAAAGAGCACAGCTAAGTCTAGCTCGTAAGGAGTCCACTCCTAGGGTTCACAAACAGCAATAAGGGGTAACATTTCTCCCACATACTGGCTAGCACAGGGGTTGACTCAAGCCATGATCCTCCCTCTGTCTTCCAGGTTCCTGAATGAATCTGTTCCGAAAGGGAACTCATGGATGCACCTTCCCAGAAAGCATAGGGACTGGTGCAAATTTCCTGGAATACCACAGCACTGAAAAGTTAAAGCTAGGTCAGGAAGATGAGGGCACACACTTGTAATAACAGCACTCAGAGAGTTGATGCAGGAGGATCATACATCTTAAGCTAGCCTGTCTAAATATCCAATTCCAGGCCAGCATGGGTTACACAGTGACTTCCCTTTCATTAACAAGTAAATGAACAAATAGAAAAAAATTCAAGCTGACTATATTCTAGCTACTTGGGAACTGAAGGTCAGCCTATGCCTTACAGGAATACCTCTCTTCTAAAATTAAAATATTAAAATTAGAATTTTAATAAAATGGAAACGAAATACTGTGGCTCACAGGCTGATGAGAAAAGGTTACTATGAGCTTAAGGCCAACCAGGACTATAGAGTAAGCCCTTGACTCAAAACTGATAAACAAACAAAGTCTAAATGTAAAAAAAGACACACAAAAACAAAAAACATCACTATATTGAATTGCTTATCACAATACAAGAAAAATTGTACAGTACAATTATATACATATTTTTAATTGACTAAGAAATTTTACTAGCTATGACTCCTTTAAGAGCGTCCATAAGGCCAGGCGGTGGTGACACACGCCTTTAACCCCAGCACTTGGGAGGCAGAGGCAGGTGGATTTCTGAGTTCGAGGCCAGCCTGGTCTACAGAGTGAGTTCCAGGACAGCTGGGGCTACACAGAGAAACCCTGTCTCGAAAAACCAAAAAAAAAAAAAAAAAAAAAAAAAAGACCATCCATAATCTCAGCATGATAGTGATTATAAGATGTCTGAGCATGTTCCCTATGACACAACATGAGAGCACTGGTTTGTCCCATGTCCCTGTGGCATACTGCCTGTCAGTTAAAGCACTGGGTGAGTGTCATCAGAACGGTAAGATGTGAATGAAAAGAAAGGCACATTTTCTCCTACCAACCTCAACCCTACCATCTCTGCAGACGCCCCGGCCACAGGCCAGGTTATACTCTCAGCACTAACAGCACATGACACACGAGAGAAGATGGGTGTGACAGCTCACTGAAGCAAAGCCAGCATAGGCTGCAGGATGAGACACTCTACGAAAAACAAAAGCATATTAAGAAATTGTAGCCACACACCTCTACATGTGTGCACTATGGGAAGTGACCACACAACAAATGCTAGTAGTGGCTTTAAACTTGAACTTTCACATATCTGAATTTTTCAATTTTCTTTCTTGAAAATGTACCATTTGTTCAGTGCAAAGGGACCAGGCTGGGAAGCAATCGGAAGTGAGAGATGACAAGCACAATGAATGAACAAGTGTGAACAGATATGCTACCTAACCAAAGCACTAGTTGGGTCAAGGAAGGTCAGTCCTGGTGAACTTGGGGAAAGAACATAAAGACAAAATCGTGTAGGCAGCAGAGTTTTGGGGAAAGCCCACTGGTGAGGCAGCTGGAACCCACATCTTGATATATCAGATGCTCAGCACTCAGAACCCAACAGCTCAGAGAAAATAGAAACTCACAGCACAACTGCTGAAGGCATCAAATAACCAGCCTTATTCTGGTCCTATCCTGAATGCTAAGAGCACTTTTTAAAAAGATTACATACTTCATGTCATCAAATACCTTTTTTTTTTTTTGATAGCTACTGCCAGCTTCAAAATCATTCTAGTTTGCAGGCATGAAAGACAGTCTTCCAACCAGTACAGAGAAGAGATCAGAAACCAGATCTCCACTGTGTAGTCAAAAGGAGAGGCACAAACATCCACGCAGGGTTAAAGCATAATTTCCAAGACTGACAGAATGGTTCTCAGGTGGAACTGTCAAGTGTGTTTTTATACTATGGAATGGTGGTTATTATAACTACCACTTTCTGGGTAAACTGTTCTTGACTCTGTAAAATTGTCAAATACTGGGTAATATCCTTTTCTTCTTGCTGTTGGCATGTCTCTTCCCTAAAGAGAAGACTCAGAACTGCACACAGCATTACTAACGTCACCATGGTCAACAATCGCAGCACACTGGCATAAAGGGTCACGTAAAGTCAGAAGCCATACACCACACAGTGATGACTGTCTTCCTGAGAGCTAGCGGGGACTACAGCATTACTAACAAAGCACAAATTCAAACCTTACATTAAAAATTGAAAATTACAAAATTCAGTATAATTTGTGCTATATACTCAGTAGTCTTATGATTAACTCTCTCCAGCTTTTTTTCCCCAACTGTATCAAGTCTCCACAGCCCAATCTACAGTGACATTGACACCCCATCCGTGTAACACTAGCATCTGCTCAGCACAAAAAAGCCAAAGCTGCACCTGCAGCAGGCAAGGGCCAAGGCACGCTACCCTTCTCTTCATCTCAAGCACTCAGCCTTCTGCGCCACTCACCACACTGCATTACTCAACAGGTAGTCCCTAAAATGGTGATTAAATAGGGAAATGTAGAGATTTAAGTAGAAAATTATATTCAATATAGGGTTAAATGAACAACTACGGAAGCCCTATCATATACAACCTATACTATGCTAATCAGATTGAACAAACTTTCAATTGTGAAATGATAATGATTTAAAGAGCAGGTTTTAAATAGACATGTAATGATAATATATATCAATTTAATACACTTGGTAAAGTGACTTCAGGAGTCTACTAATTTTCATGTGTTTCAACTTTAACCAGAAGAGCTAAGTAACTAATTTACCTCCATTGGTTTTATGACAGTAAAACAAAAAAGTTAATTTTTTAAAAATGTACCATAAAATTTGTACTAAATAGTAGTTTACATTTTTTCTTTAATAGTTCTAGCATTTAGGACATTTGGATATCTCCAAGGCAAAACTTATTCACAAAAGCATTTACTATAGAATATTTAAATGCTTCAAAACAATCAGTCTTGACAATGTACATTTTAAAAAACCTCAACTAACAAAATAAATATACCGCTCATAGACAGTATTTTTATTTTTGTAACGTCTAATTTTCTCAGCTGGTAACACTGCAGGAATAAATAGATCTGGGAAGACAACACACACGTGGATCAATACCAGATTCAAGCCAATCTCTGATGAGGGTAGAGCCAAATTCTTGCATTTCAATTTAAGTTATGTTACCCAATTCAAACACCACCATGGCACTCCAAATCAAATCTGTCTCTTCTGAAAAAGAGCTTTTACAGAACAGACAGTGTGTGACAGAGTAAACAAGTCCTCCAGCAATTTCCTCAGCCACCACAAAGCAGGGCATCAGTGTAATTATGATCAAGGGAACATTTAACAATTAACTGAGCCACCAAAAGCTGAACTCCAGAGCATACGAGTTCAACCTCTTGTTCACTAAGCAGAGGCAGAGGATCTCACTCACTTCAGGAGATCACAATCCAGTTACACCCTAGGTAAACACAAATCTCCTTCTACTATGACTGGGGAATTGTCCATTACAGACCAGTAGAATGATTTGTCTAGCCAGCATGGAGATCTTAGCAAAAGAACCTGTGTTCTCTCCACACTAAGTACCTATAGGTTCCTAGGAACAACAGAAACGGTCTCCCAAAAGCTGTCAACTTCCTGCCACAAAGAAGCCCCAGAGGTACAGCGCAAACCCCTCTCAAGACTATTACAGTTTGTAGCAGTGTACGGTGACAACTCGCTCTCTCATTCAGCATGAAATTCTGGGTGCTGAGGCATGAATAAACAAGTGCTAGACACGCACCGTTAATACTCTTTCCTGAAGTTCTGGAACGGACTTGCCTTTGTAATAGCTGCCCATTTGTTCAATTGGTATGCTTATATTTCCCAGAGTGCCAGGATTAAGACCATGTATCATCATGCCTGGTCAAAATTATGACTTTAAATCCTGAATAAAATGTAAGGCATGAGATGGCAAGATTGTTCTACAGGTAAAGGTACTTGCAACCAACCCTGACAACCTGAGTTCACTACCCAAACAACATGCTGGAAGGAAAGAATGGACTCTGATCTACACACAGTACGGATGAATGGACGGATGGATGGATGGATGGATGAAGACAGACAGACAGACAGACAGACAGACAGACAATAGCGAGGAAACATTCATTTTTTTATAAATTTTTTTTTTTTAATTTGGTATGTCTTAAAACACAGCTTTGACAATGCTCCCCAAAGAAGGCCCCTGTCTCTGCTGGTGCTAATCTGGGGAATATTAGACCCTTTCTTCATACCTGAAATACACCATGAAGTACACTGGAAGGAGAAAGCTCTCTGACACTGCTCAAACAGACAAGCAGAAGGGAAAGCATACAATACGTACGGAGATGTGGCTGCCTGAACCCTGTGACTATATGTGAAGGAGCAAAATGACCCTGGAAAGTGATGAGATCTGTAGACTAAAATCTTGGTAGTGAGGCAGTTGCTGAGAGCCAGTGACTCCGTTTTTCAAGGTCTGCTGTACTCTATGTGTATGTGTGCGTTTATACGCATGTGTGCCATTTGGATGCTTACTGTCCTAAGAGGCCAGAAGATATCAAATCCCCTAGAACTCAAGTTACAGGCGGTTGTGCACCACCATGTATGTGCTAGGGACCAAACCAGGGTCCCCTGTACGAATAGCGTGTGCAGTTAGCCATTAAATTACCTCTACAGCCTCAGCGCTTTAATTCGAGATGATTAAAATGGAGAGTGCCCCTTGCAATGATTAGGGCACAAGATGGAAATAAGTCCACGATGCCAAGCACCTCTTGGAAGACACAGAGCACGCCTGGAGAAGAACACAGAGGTCTCTAAATAAAAGTGGTCGAGAAGGGGGAGGGGCAGAGCAGCAGACTTTGCCATGGCTTCTACTGAACCTACGAGTCATCTGAAAAGGTTTTCTGACAGGAATTTTAGTTAGTGAGTTTAAGACAAGGGAGCATGAGCCCCACAGAGTCATACCATGACTTAGAGATGGACACTAAACTGGTGCATAGTGCATGGCTCTTCAGGGGTCAGTCAGGAAGTTGGTACCTAGCTGTGCCCTTCAGAGTGCACAAAAAGTACTTACAAAGTGTTACGGATGACTACAGTCTGCTGCTATGAAACAGCCTGCATTCAACAGTAGCAGTGATGTGGAATTCAGTACAGTGATCAGTGTTCTGCAGACGGTGGCCAGAAACCTTTAGCACAGAAAACACGTATGTGTGAGAGGCCGCTGCAATGATACCTCCTTCCTGCCAGGGCTCAAACCACAAGGTACTAGGAGCCTAAATATCTGGGAAGTTCATCTCCTTACAACAACGACTGCTACCCACAATCGTTATAAATTAGCTCTGTCTTTAGAACATTTCAATCTCTCTCAATAGCCCCCAAACCACCCTCGTGTGTGTGTAGGGGGGGGGGGGGCCGCGGTATTGAAAGTGAGAGGAATAAAAGATTCTGCTCAGTTTTGGGGACTGAACCCTAAGTATGCTAAAATGTCAATCTTTAGAAATATGTCCTTTGTTTTTGGAGACAGGCTCTCGAACTAATGACCCTCTTACTTCAGCCTCCTAGTATCTGGGTACCAAGCATATAACATCAGAAATGCCTGAAACAGAACTTGAAACAGGGGAAAAAAAAAAAAAGAGCAAAAAATTACATATTTTGTATTTTCTAAGAAATCAACCTATTACCTTTTTTTAAAAAGTAAGGCATATCTCTCCTTGTTTGGGGTTGCTTCGGATCTAGGCACGAGCTCCAGCACTGGGATGCAGGACAGCTGTAGGCGGCAGTCTTCTCCCTCCACCATGAGGTTTCCAGGTATTAAACTCAGGTTGTCAGATTTGGTCTCAAGCATCTTTACCTGCTCCGCTATCTCACTGCTCTCCAAAACTAGGCCACAGATGTGTCCTTCCTACTAGTTAGTTATCCCTCGGCCATGCCACCCTCACATTCCTACTAGTTAGTTATCCCTCGGCTACACTACCACCACAACTCCACTCCTACCCACATTCAAGCTCACCGGTCTCTTTGCAATCTATCAACTTTAGAGCATCCAAATTATGCCAAAGTAACCAATCAGAATTTAACTCACCAGCTTCTTTTTAACTATTACTGTATTATAGTCTACTTCAAAATCTGAAGCCAAGAAACGGGAGAAATGTGCTCATCAATTAAGAGCACTTGCTGACCTTACAGAGGCCCCGGGTTTTGTTCCCAGTATCTATAAGGCAGCTCACAAGTACCTGTAGCTCCAGTTCCAGGTGATCTGACGCCCTCTTATGGCCTCCAAGGGCATTACACACATGTGGTACACATCCATAAATGTAGGCAAAACATCCATACCCCGAAAATTAAAAATAAATCTTTTAAAAACAACCAAGTTCCAAGCCAGAAAACATCTTTTTGTTCTCTTAAAAAATAAAATAAAAATCCAGCTCTGTAGTTTTCCCTCTTTAAAAATGGTGACACGTGTGAGGAAATCCCAAATTTCAGGAAGTTTCACAGGAGATCACAAGCCTGAGGTGAGCAGAGGTAAGGGGTAGGAGCGCCTCCTAGGATCCTTTTTGCTTTGCTTTGTTCTGCTGAACTCCCACCCTACCACAAGCACATGGCAAGCATATGGGAACTACCTTCTACTTACACATTAATTGAAGGACAGCTGCAAAACACTGCCCCAGATAAGTGATTCTCACTAACTTAACATGAATTTAAATCACTTGAGAATGTTGTCAAAAATACTGATTCTGATTCAGTCCATCAGTGCTGGAACCTGAGAGTCTGCATTTCTGACCAGCACTTTGTCACCTGACTCAGTGATCTTTCCTTTATGAAATCAAAGACATAGCCAGACTTAAACTTTTTGCCATTTTCTCCTTATAATTTTAATACCTTTAGAATTGCAGTTTTTCTCATTTTATCTACCATCATAGATAAAAGTCATTTTTATATCATGAGGAATGTTCTTTTACATACACAGCGTTCGAGTAACTCCCTAACATACACCAAAAGGCAATCCTTCCTTTGGGAATCAAGAGATTTCAGGAGAAGAAGAAGAAACAGAAGTTAACTAATATGATCTACAACTAAAAGAGCATTATAATGTGATTACACATACGAACAGGCCGTAGCATGGCCACACAGGCAAAGCTCCTGCAGCACAAGCCTGAAAACTTGAGTTTAGATCTCTGTGACCCACAGTGGGAAAGAACTGTTTCCCAGAAGTTGTCCTCCAGTCTGTCCACACACGTGCCACTATATATGAGCCTCCTCCAATAATAATTCACTTCAAAAAATACCCCAACAATTTTTCCCCAACAGTTCTAAAACACAGTTACAAAGATGAAATAGCTGCCCAGCCTGGATCACTCAAACATGATCTTGGTGCCCCAGGCACAAAGCTCTTCCTGCCTACCCACCCCCACCAATATGACCCACAGTGCCCCAGCAGGTGGGCTTAGGAACAGGGTGGTTGCAGGTGTGATGAGTTTAAATGATACGGGATAGGTTATGTCCAATGCCTGGTGTCTTCATAAAAGGGAGGGATTTGGACACACCCCAAAACATGCAGACAAGAAGAATGGCCAAGTGAAGACGAGATTTATGCTGCCACAACACAGAAGTCAGGATTGAGGCTTAGAAGTTTCACCCTAGTTCCTTCAGGGGAACATGGCCCTGCCAGTTTATCAATCTTGGGGTTTTAGCCTCAATATGCCTGGTGTCCTGATAAAGGGAGGGTTGACAGACACTGCTGTTGTGTCCCCACTAGCTCTGCAGGGCTTTGCCACTGAGACCCTAGTAACTGCCACTGGTCATGGTGCTTCCTCACGCAGGAGTAAGGCCACACAGAGCAGAGCAAGGTGATGCACACTTGTAATCCCAGGAGCAGCTCAAGGTCTGCGGGTGGGTATGACAGTGGAGTACTAAATTTACACAGGAGAGTGTGATCAAACTTCAGAGAATGGACAAACTTACATAAGCACCACCAACAAAACAAAGCATGCTCAGAACCCCGGGGCTCCTCTCAAGCTAATTCACCTACCACAGCCCATGCCCTACCTCCTGACTCCAGAGATTACTGGGACCTCTTTTGAAATGTCACATTAAAAGAAATCATAAACTATTAAACTTTTGAATCCATTCAACTTTTTAAAGTTGTTATTTTTTAAACACTATGCATGTTCTCTTTTAATTCAAAGGGACACGCAGGCTTCAAAATGTTGCCTCATTTGGATTATTCTCAGTTTAATTCCATGTACATCAAAAGAAACTATCACATCTCAATTCTGAAATATAAGGAAAAGAAACTTTAGAAGGTATGATATGTTGGGGACCGCTCTGTCAATGTTGGACCCGCATTGCCAAAAGCCTTGAGGGCTAAATCGTTCCAGCTCATACTGCCCCAAGCAGCTCCAGTCCTCGTTTCGGGGTTCAGCAAGAGAGAGAGTGAGAACGGACTCGAAGAATGGAGATCAGACAGAGTGTGATTCAATCCCATTTATTTTTCATTCTCTCTTCCTAGTCCAGGTCCCAGATCTTGAGTTCCTAGTCCCTAGTTCCTAGTACCTAATGCAAGTTACAAGTTCCTAGTTCCAGCTGCTAGTCTCTTTCCCAGTTCCAAGCTCTTTCTCCAAGTGCTAAGTGCCTAATGTCTAATGCTCTAATAATTTCTTCTGTCTGCCTCTCACCTTTTATATGTCTCACTTCTAAGCCACGCCTTTAAGTCATGCCTTTTAAGTCATGCCCTTGGGTCTTGTCTCTAAATCTGATCTCTAAGTCACACACCTTTAAGTCTCACACACCCAAGGGAAGATCCTGGGCATCTAAGACAAGATGTTATCAAGAGTGTGCTCAGCTGCTGTAGGCTATTGTAATCAAGTCTCTTGTCAAAGTATATGTGGCTCAAGATGGCTGCAAGGATGATAGCCGCCTTCTGTCGCTCCCCACAATGATATAGACAGACACACACACACACAGACACACACACAGACACACACACAGACACACACACACACACACACACACACACACACACACACACGATAATCTCTGTTAAGGAAATGTGGCAAGCCTAGGAATGGAAAGACAATGCCACTGATGGACATGGTGTCCTCATGAACACTGTTCTGCCCTTAGAAGCTCAGCACATTCTTGTTAGCTCCACTGCTAACACTTCTGGTTCAGGAGGACACTGCAGTGATGAAGAGCAAAGGCCTAAAAACCTTTGTGCTGGACAATGAACAAACTTAAATCTTAACAATTTGCTTCTATTAACCCGAATAGAGAACTGGCCTTCTGGGGTAAGAAACACAACAGCCTCTCCTCAAAGAACTACTGCAGGGCTCATTCTTTTGTCTGTCCAGTTGTTGGTTGGTTGGTTGGTTGGTTGGTTGGTTGGTTGGTTGGTTGGTTGGTTGTATTTTTTTGAGACAGGTTTCCACTATGTAGTTTTGGCTGGGCCCAACTCAACTCTGCCTGAGTATTAAGGTTAAATACATGTATGACAACCCCCCAGTCAAGGGCTCATTCTTAGTAATACTTTAGGAGATACTTAAATTCAAAATTTCCACATATTACAGCCAATTTAAAGATCTGTCCAAAACCTACCAATACCTTGAAGAACTCTCTTGTAACGTAACATCCTCTAAAAGCACTAAATGTCTGAGAGTCAACTAAGAAGCCATGCACCATGCCTATACTTCCAGTGCTTGGCTTCCTGAGGGCAGGAGGGTCAAGATTCATCCTCAACTGCACAGAAATGATTTAGAGCCAGCCTGAACTACATGAGACTGTTTTCAGAAATAAGAAAGGAGAAAAAGACAGATGTGCACAATAACATGGGCCTAGGGCCCAGCTGCTCAAGAGACTGAGGCAGAAGTCACAAGTTCAAGTCTTGCTGTGGTACTCAGTGGAACCCTGATTTGAAACTATCATCTTTTTAAAAAAGAGCTTAGATGATATCTCAGTGGTAGAGTAAAAACCCCAAGTTCTGTCCCCACTATAAAGGCCACAGAGAACAGAGACAGCGACAGCAAGACACCAGGAAGGAAAGGCAGGGGCAGAGGTGGGGGCAGGATATGAAAGTCCGAATAGGAATCTAGTCACAGAACCCTACTCTTGACTTTTCAGTTGACATGAACCTGAAGAGTGGGCAGTATTTAGCAAACCTCTATTTAGAAATTATTTGGGAAAGTCATTTAGCTTGAAATCTAAGCTTCCCAGTTGGCAAGCACTTTACAAAATGTCACATGCTCACATTTGACCAGGAGAGCTCAGATCACAAGGACTCCCAACAGCTTGGGTACTCCAGTCAGCTCTGTTCAACAGCTGACTGCATCTGTGACTGCAACCACAGATCTAACTAGAAACAGTCATGGTCCCAGCACTCCGGAGGCAGAAGCAGGCACATCTCTTAGTTCAAGGCTAACCTGGTCTGCAGTTACAGGATAGCCAGGAAGAACTATACAGAGAAACCCTGGTGTGTGGGGGTGAGGTGGGGTGGGGGATCAGTAATGGAGGTAAGATGGACAGAAGGAAGAAAGGAGGAAGGGAAAGAGGGAGGGAGGAAGGGGGGAGGGAGGGAGGGAGGGAGGGGGAGGGAGGACACCATAGAGAAAAGGCACTATCTGTGAGGTCAGACACTGCCAACACAGCCACAAGAACAGCATTTCCATTGTCCTGAGAGTCTTAAGTAACCGATTTATATCTGCAGTATATGAGATAATATGCATGGGTCAGATACAATGCTACACATATTTATACAAGAGACTGGGATACAGATCAGCAGTAGAACCTTGCTTAGCCTGTGTGAGACTGTGTTTGATCCTCAGCACTCTGCAAAAAAGTGATGTGGGCATCCACAGATGTATGCACTTGGGGAGAGGGTATAAACAACATATCCCAAGTACTTTATACATAAGAGCCAGCTGTTCTGTAATCAAGCCCTTAACCATCTCCTCCCACATTTCTTTGAGAATATCAAGGAGAACTTCCCAACAAGCTGTAAAGGGGGCACTGTTTCCTAAACATAGTTCCTCGAAGAAGTTAGTCTCCTTTGTCACAGTCCATAAACAGCAGAGGCAGCAGCCGGTGTTGTTAAATGTCTTGCTGTAGGACTTCTCAGAGCTAACTCAGTATGCATCTCTCATGAATGGACAATCTGAGCAGCATTTCCCATAAGCACCTGGAATGTCCCCAGTGACACAATGGAAGATTCCATCTTATATACGATGAGCAGAGCTGGCATTTGACACTGAACACTGCAGCTGGCAATGATTCCAACAATCCCATGTTATGTATCAACAGAAGAAAAACAAGTACAACTTCCCTTCCTGTGCTCATCAGACCCTGTATCTTAAACCAAAACCTGATCTAAAGCAAAACAACAACAAATAAAGCAAAACCTCTATGTTAAATGGGCAAGCAAAGTCATAATGGTCTGAACGGTTGGGCAGCTGAGTCATCCTGGTGTCTGCTGCTGAGTCTGAATCAAAGAGAAGCACTCACAGCACTGGAACCTGCATGGCTCCCTGTCAGCTTCAAGTCCCCTCCAACACCCAATCACTGACAATTTCATACCACACACATTCCTTCTCAACTGTCAACCAAGAAAGTTATAGTTGTAAACAGGAGTTTGTCTAATGCTCGTTATTTTCTGAAAAAAATCAAAACAAACATCTACATGGCTTCCCCAAAATGTGGAACTTTCTACAAACTCAGAAGCTGAGTTCTTTTCAGTGAAATGACTATGCTAGGTTAATGACATCCTTTAACTCCACTGTTGGGAAAACATCAGACTGGGTGAGACTCTGGTGTGTTGCTCAGACTTCCTATGAACTTCTTGTCATGGCTTAGGACACTGAATGGCCAGAACATAACTACTGAAAAGAATACAGAATACGCAGAGCTTAGTTGCTGTGTCTGTCGGCACTGACTAAGAAGCTTGCACTACTCTGGTGAAGGCTTATCCAAGGAGATAAATCTTGCTCTGACAAAAGCTCCAAGTTCACTGATTTAATTTTGCTACCTCAACCGCTGTCTGCTCTTTTGGACTCCAGGTCTTCCCTAACAGCTACAGGAAGTCTCTGCACGTGAGACCATGTCTCTCCCAAGCCCTGTACAGACGCCCACATGTTGGTCTTACCTCCTGGTCTGTAGACAACGTCATCCTCAGTGATGTAAGATGTTATCTCTCCAGTGTCTGTCCTCTCATAGCGAGACTTTTTTTTCGGAGGTTTTTTTCTGCTCTTCTTGGTGGACTCCTCCGTGGTGGCGCTGTTGTTGTCATTGTCTTCGTCCTCGCTGTGATCACTCTCAGCATAGTTCTTGGCTCCTCCCTCCAAGGTGCAGCTCCTTCGAGGACGGGCATTCTCGCTCTCTCTTGCTTTGTCTCTTTTATCTCTCTCTCGGTCCCGATCCCGGTCCCGGTCCTTCTCTTTGTCTTTGTCTTTATCTTTGTCAGCTGTCATGATTCTCCACGTGCCTTCTTCTGTCCTCTCACGGCTAGGCCTCCGTGAAAGGTAGACAGTGAGCCTGGGCTTCAGTCTTCTGAATTTCTCACTCAATTCCAGGGAAAATCCAACCACTCCAACAACCCCAAGGTTTCAAAAATGCTAAGAAAGGGAGAGAAAAAGGGAAGGTGTCAAATTGGCTTTTCTTTGATGCTTAAATGTTTTCTCTTGTTTCCTTCTTACAATAACACTCTGCTTTTTTAAAATGTCAGAGCTGGAGAGAGGGCTCAGAGGTCAGGAGCACTTGCTGCTCTCCCACAGGACGGTGCTAGGTTCCTAGTTCTAGGTTCCTAGTTCTGAGCCCCTACAGAGCAGCTTACTCTGTAAGCTGTAACAACATTTCCTGTAACTCCAGTTCCAGTGGATCCAATGCTGAATGCATGAGGTGTGTATACACAGATGAAGGAAAATACTGTTATATCTAAAATAAACACAAAAATCTTTTATTCATGTATTTACTTTTATGTGTATATGTGTGCCTGCATGAGTTTATGTACACCGGAACCCACAAAGATCAGAGGAGGATACTGAGGCCCCTGGAACTGGAGTTATAAGCAGTTGTGAGCAGACATTACATCTTTTTTTAGTTTGGTTTTGTTTTGTTTTGTTGTTGTTGTTTGTTTGTTTTTTAAATTATTACTACTCGTGCTTCCAATATAAAAATACCTCAAATGCCACAGTAGAAAAGCCAGACCAGTGACAGACAATTTCACACAGACTGAAGCCTCGCTACCTCGGTGCGGAGTTTGCTGCCTAACTTAAAAATAAGAGCCGCTGAAAGGTGAGCATGCATTAAACTTCCCATACACTCACTGGTTTCAACTTTTTACGGAAAAAGTAGAGTATGCCCCTGAAACTGTACAAAATTAACTTTAACCCTGTAAATTTAAAAGGAAGGAACCTGTAGTACAAAATAATTCTGTGTGTGGGGAAAAAAACCCAATTTGCACAGCTATGGAAACTGTTACAGGAGTCGCTCAGTGCACTGCCTCTGAAGACTGCCTAAATCTCTAAGTTCTCAAAGCTCCATTCGAGATTAGAGCTTTATTATGCCTGTCGTAAGAAAACTAACATCACCAATCTCCAGTTTTAAGGACTATTAGGCGGTTTTCACACTTTTCCAAATTCCCACTATTGACAGCCTCCTGAATGAAGTTCTCCAAACTAACCTCAAACCTTATGTGAGAATCTACAATGAAAAGAATGAATCTTAAACCCAATCCAGAATAATTCCTAAAACCTTGCTACCAAGGGAAAGATGTCTCACAAGTCAGTTTTAGAAGTCCTAATAATCATTAACTTATTTCCCACAATCATCTGTCATCTTCCCCAAACTCTCATCTCATTGGAGAAACAACTGTTACTAAATATTGTCTAGGTGCCAGGTGCTTGGGACTAAAAATACAGGAGAGCTCGGATCCCTGCGGATCCCTGCCCTCGGCAGCTGCAACAAAGGGAGGCAAGTGATCAGACTAAGAGCCATCTGCTTCCTGAGCTTCCAGGGCCAGATAGGAAACAACAAATGCAAACAAACAAAAGATTGGTCCTGTTTACTTAGCCAACAACAGATAAAGCAGTCTGCAATTATATGCTTCAGATGCAGAGGGAATTTTTCTCTAGTCGTGCCAAAAGCATAAAAATGATCATCCTCTCTCCAAAGCTCACAGACCAAATCTGATACACCAGAAAAGCCCTCTCTATCATCACATCAAATATCCTCAGGAATTAATTCAGGAAAATGAAAATGTTAGCCATCTCCAAGAAAAGACTGAGCAATAGCACTGGCCTACAACAGCACTAAATGCTGAAGGCTTCAGTACGTAACAAGCCTGATTACTTCTTTCCACACAGAAAGCTGTTCATGTAGAATTTCAATTTTAAGCATATTTCAAAAGAGGGAAAAACCATCCTCGTGCTCATAAAAGTTTTGCAGAGATGAATCATCTACTATGCCCAAGGCCCTGTAGGCTGATGGTATTACCAGGTGAAAATATATAAAGAAACCTGTGGCCTACTCCCTTCACCAAGCAAGCCAATCATACAAGAGAAACGCCTAAACAGGGACACTGGTTCAGTGGATAAGAACACCAGTTGTCTTCTAGAGAACCAGAAGTTCATTCCCAGCACTCATGTGGCAGCCAATCCAAGGGAACCCAAGTCCCTCTTGTAACCTCAGGGAGCACTGCAAACATGTGGTGCACAGACACAAATGCAGGAAAAACACTCAGACGTAAAAAATAATAAAGCAAAACAAAAATCAAAAAGGGAAGAAGCCTATCAGCTAAGCCACAGCAGTCAGAGCACCCCTCTGATACTGAGCTAAGCCACAGCAGTCAGAGCACCCCTCTGATATGGAAACCGTCCCAAGGCCACACTGACACCTACAGGGAGGATCTTAGTCTGGATGCAGCCATGTAAGGCAGAATCCAAAGCTTTTAAGTTTAAGAAAAACAATATTTTCCTGATTAGTGCAATAATTGTTCCAGTGGCCTGGAAAGAGAGATGCCCAGTGGTCGAGTGCTCACTACTCTAGAAGGCCAGAGGTTCCCAGCACCTGTATCAAGTAGCTTACAACCACCCAGACTCTCAGCTCCAGGGAGGTGATAACTTCTTCTGGCTTCTTGTGCAACTGAAATAACATGTGCATAGGACCATCCCCCCCCCCCCACGTGCATAAACATACAGTTAAAATAAAAATAAATCATTTAAAAATAGTAACTGGGGCCATTCTTCCAGAGGACATGGGTTCACTCCTCAGCACCCACAGGTAGCTCACAGCCCGATGTGATCTGATCTCTCCTCTGGCCTCCAAGGGGACAAGGTACAGAGTGCTGTACAGACACATCTGCTAGCAAAACAGCCGTATCTCTTTTTTGTTGTTTGTCTAAAGATAGTTTCTCCCAAAACACTGAATTAAAAAACAATGTTATTTCAATACTCAGAGAGGAAACAGATAAATCCAAACTTTACTACTCACTATAAAATTATATGCTCTATTTACAACAAAAACAGATGCTTTGCAAAAGTTAAAAAAAAAATCCAAGAAAAAATAGAGAAAATGTCCACACACACACAATAAAAAAATCCTGTGTGCACACAGAGCACAGATATATTTTTATATTACTAATGTACACATACACACAGCAATTACCTCTACAATCAACTGTGAGAATGCTACAATCAATCCAATGACTAGGTGCATTTGCCTCTCAAATAGTTCAGCAAGGGTAATACGTAATGCTCTGCTACATGTAACACAGAAATCATGACTGTATATACAACATGTGACACCTAAAAACAGGAAGCCCCGAGAGGACTCAGATGGCACTGAAGAGAGATGTCACTACCACCTTGCAAGGACTGTCTTCAGAGTAGACGATACAGAGGTTCACAAAGCATACCCTCATCAGATGCTTCCAACAGCTCAGTAAACTGTATCAGACCAGTCGTCCTACCCACTTTACACACAATAAAGCAGAGATCATTTCCACAAAGCCACACTGCCAACAAGTGCAAAGGCAGGATCTGAAGCAGCTGCAGCTGGGCAGAGTCCCGCCAGCACCGCCAAGCCTCTCCGACACTGCCAAGCCTCGCAGTTTCCACAGGAGCCCATTTTCCCTACATGGCTCTGGGCTGCTAATTCACACAGCTCTCACTCACAAACTATCTCTCCCTCCAAAAATAAATAAATGAATGTTTAAAGCAGTGTTTGTCTCCAGCAGGAATGCTGCAAATACTCAATGTGTGTGCAATCGACTGCTCAAGCGAAGCAGGCAGCAGTGTATCCTGCATTAAAAACAGAATGTAAGGTAGAACACATCTCAGAATCACAAGTGCTATCAACTCGCTGGACACATGCCTAGTGTGTGCCCTTTGCCCCAACCACTCTGGAGACTGGAAAACAGCAAACACAAGCATCCCTCTCCTGGTAGCAGGTATGTTCCAGGAAGTGGAAGACCACAAATATGCTCACATTCAACAATCTCAAGTGGGAAAGCCAAAGGACCAGGAGAGCTGCAAACGATGATGACTCTCTATCTGGATGACCTCCTGAGACACTCCAATGATGGTGCAGTGAGGGACGAAGCCACTAGGGCCAGAACAGTGGACTATGAGGAAAGGGCAAGTGCATATAATCAGCCGGTCCAAACACAGTCAATATCCAGGAGGCCAAGCTGACTGAAGAGACAAGAGACTAAGAGGGACTGCAAACAAGTTCAAAGAGTTCAGAACAGACATTAGAGAACTTGGAGGCCTTGTAAAAGTGCTGACTGTCACTCAAGGGCATGAACTGACAACTGACAGTAAAGTTGTGAGCAGCAAAGAAACAATGGTCTGGGCTGGAGAGATGGCTCAGTGGTTAAGAGCACTGACTGCTCTTCCAGGTCCTGAGTTCAATTCCCAGCAACCACATGGTGCCTCACAACCGTCTGTAATGGGATCCAATGCCCTCTTCTGGGGTAACTGAAGAAAGCCAAAGTGTACTAACATAACCAGAGTTAAGTTCCCAGCGCCTACATTATGTGTCTCACAACTTCCTGGAACTCCAGTTTCTAAATGATCTAAAACCTTCTCCTGAGGGGAAAGGCACACAAATACAGTAATAAAGTACTTTCTTTCTTTTTTATAATCATGTCACGTGTGGTGGTGCACATCTTTAATACAAGCACATGGGAGGCAGGGGCAGACAGATCTCTATGAGTTTGCAATCAGACTCTCCTCTACACAGTGAGTTCCATGCCTGCCAACAAGACCTCCCCACAAAAAAAACAAAACAAAACAAAACAAAACAAAAAAAAAAAAAAAAAAAAAAAACAAAAAAAAAAAAAAAAAAAAAAAACCACCTCCCCACAAAAAAGGAAACCCTGAAGCACAAGGACCAAGTAAAGCTAAAATAGCCAAGATGATAGAGGCGGACAATGTAAAATGTCTGATCTCTATGGGCTTTCAAATTTGTTTCTAGAATTTTGTTTGCTTATTTTTGTAGTTCTGGAGACTGAGCTTAGGGTACTGTACATGATGTATGTGCAATCTACCACAAACAACAGCTCAAGTGCTCTTCTCCTTTTTTTCTGAGAGGGGTCTGAGATGACCAGGCCCTAAGTCAAGTTCTTCTTACCTTGGCTTCCTGAGTAGCTTGGATTAGATCTGCACCACTAGGTCCAGCTTTCTAGGTGTTTTTAAGATAAAAGGAAACTGATGTCACTTCAGTGACAATGACATCACCAACAATGCTGAGGAATGTGACCTGAACAACTGGCAGATGAAGCCACCATTCTCTGAGATCTGGGGTTCATCCTGAGCACCGTGAGGAGACAGGATGGACACATAAGGACCTAGACAGATAAGAGTGTGCTGAAGATAGAAACTTAAGTTTGGTGGCTGGAGAGATAGCTCAAGGGTGAAGAACACTGGAATTCATCCTAGCACCCACAGGCAATACATAAGATGACAGACAAGATATCCACACACATAAAATATAAGTAAATCTTTTTTTAAAAAGAAACTTAGGCTTTAATTTAGTTAGTAAATTATGAAACCAAAGGAGACCATCAAGAAAGTAAGTGAAAAATTTTTGACAGAAACCTCAACTTTACAGAAACATTCATCCCTCATGCTGAGGGATGGACATACAAAGCACAAACTGTCCGCTTCCCAAAGCAGTGTCCTCAACGTTCAGCAAAGAGTCACTCAGTTCTTTCTTAGGAGTTTTCTGATTAACACCAAAGGTTAAAGGTGATAAAGGTAGGACATTAAATGTCATCCTCCAGCCTATGAGTGCACACCTGAGTGTGGGTGTATGTGTACAGACACATGCACATACATATCAGACACATGCACTCATGCATACGCACGTGTACACAAACACACCTACCTTTCTGGTACAATGAGGGATATGCATTTGGAGAAAATTATCTCACAGAGGAAAAGGCATGGGTTCCTGTCAGAACTAACAGCTACCGTGTTTTAAAAAGGAACATATCAACTCCAGTGTAAAGCTTGCTTTTGCAAAAGAGTGTAGATGACTGTATCAAACTGAATGGGAAATACAATACTGCAAATACAACAATATTTTACGGAGGGGACTTCCATAAAATATGAAAAACAGATTAAAAAAAAAAAATAACGCCGGGTGGTGGTGGCGCATGCCTTTAATCCCAGCACTTGGGAGACAGAGACAGGCAGATTTCTGAGTTCAAGGCCAGCCTGGTCTACAGAATGAGTTCCAGGATGGCCAGGGCTACACAGAGAAACCCTGTCTTGAAAAACCAAAATAAATAAATAAATAAATAAATAAATAAATAAATAATTACAAGATAAAGAGTCAAAAATATTTTTTTCTCTTATCATGTAAAATTTACTTTTTTCAAGAAAGCTTGCCTTTTCTGAGTTTTCAGTCTCTGAGTTTTAACCATCTCAGTTCAGGCCAGACTCCAAAGAACAACAAGCATACTCGGTGAAACCTAGTTAATTGTTTCTCACTCAACCACAGCAAACATACCTGTATTTTTCATATGTTCAACCACACAAAAGACATTCTTAGCTTCTGTCATTCATCAAACACAATCTGCACTGTCTCTAAACTTACTCACTGCTCCATCCCCACTCCCATTAACTATCCTCTCGGATAAAGTCAGGGTGGTGAAGGAGGATAACCTTCCACTTTTCCATCCAATGCAGCCGATCAGTGTATTTCACAGTCCTCCATAGCACGGTGCAACAGAGATGCAAATCAGGCACCATACAACTGACCATGTATTTTTAATAATTTATTTTTATTTTTTTTAAATATTGTATGCTTCTCTGCATGGTATGTGCACTTATCTAAAGTACACAATCCATTTGCACTGTTCCCTGTCAAAGGTTCCACGCATGGCTTTCCTGGCGGGTTCTTCAAGTTCAGCCCTTCACGCCCCACCAGCCTTGTTTCCTACACTGTAGCCAGGCTCTCCTTTGAAGAACTAGTAATGTTATGTTCATCCCACCTTCAGCCTCGGGGTCTCCCCAGTTTAAAAGCACACTATAGCTACAGCACACTCTACAAGACTTGTCTTTCCTGACCTCACGCTACACACTTCTCCCGACAGCAGCACTGGACCTAGCTGTGCCTCCTCTGTGCTGTGCAGACCCCGCCCTCTGCTAACTGCTCATCTCCTGGTTTACGGCCTAATAGGAACTTCTTCAAATATAATGGCCTGTCCAACATTTTGAGATTTAATTTCTTCATAGCATTTTACAAACTAGATTTTACATTTAGTTGCCTGACTTTATTAACTTTGCCTTTACCTCCAAGCTGGATGTTCCTTGAGGTACCAACCCTGATTCACTCCTGACATATAAAGACCAAGGATCAATTATTTCTTCCTTCTCACTCTCTTACGTATTCGAGATCTATAAAGAGGCCATTGTAAGATTTACTCGGGAATAACTGGAGCAGCACTTGAGCTGCTGATAAGCATAAAACACCATCGTAAGAAGCAACAAGCACGGCACTGCAGGCGAGGGATTTAATAACGCAAAGGGTGCCCGATTAAACAGGCGTCCTTGACGGCAGCCATGCAGGGGAAGCACACCGCACACTGGAAGGCTCTAACTCACACAGCAGCGTTCCCTCGCCTAGCAGTCACTAGGTACTAAGCATCCGCCATGTTTTACTTCACTTCTTCTTCACTGTGCCAAGAATAACAGTGTTAATTTATCATTGGAACCAAGATACATCTGAGAGTAAAGAGACATAAATAGCAATTATGTATGCAGGAAAAATATGTGTAAACCAAACCATGCCATGGTCACATCTATAGCCTTATATAATCCAATAGGTGTTACTGTCTCAGAAATGCCACAACAGCAAGCGCAGGCACAGAAAGGGGCTAAACGAGCTGACTAAAGTCACACAGGTGATATTTCTTACACCCGGTTTACAACCCACCCTACAACACACTTGTGGTGCTGAGATTAAACACAGGACCTTATACATGGTATATGACTGCTCTCCCACAGGGTTAAATCCCACCCACCAGAGCCCATCTCCCCTAACTCCTCTCTTCTCCCCTACCTCTGTCTACCCCTTCCCCACCCCAGAAAGGGTCTCAATATGTAGACCAGGCTGACCTTAAACAGAGATCCACCTGCCTCTGTATCCCAAGTGCTGGGATTAAAGGTGTGCACTACCATGCCTGGCCAGAGTCCATCTCTTAACCACAAAGCTATCCTGCCCCAAATTCCAGGTTAGTCCATGTAGTGGGCAAAGGAAACCTAGTGCTGTTGCAGACTATTAAAATCAAAAAAGCACTGGAAATAGGCAATGTTACCTGACAGTGAAGATTATTTTCCATCGTAAGTTGTTGAATGTCAGACCAAGCCTGATGATGGCTATGCCTCTAAATCCTAGCACTTGGGAGGCAGAGGTGTGCAGATCTCTGTAAGTTTGTCTATATAGTGAGTTTCAGGCTAGCCACAATGGTGAGAGGAATGGGGGTTGGGGTTGGGGAGCTAAAGGACTGGCTAGATGGTTCAGCAGTTAAGCGTGTGTACTGTTCGTATAGAGAACCTAAGTTTGGTCACAGCACCCACTGCAGGCTGCTTACAACCACCTATAACTCCAGCTCCAGGTTATCTGATGCCTCTGTGGGTACCTGCACTCATATTCACACACACACACACACACACACACACACACACACACACACACACAC
>JANHMN010000004.1:5744546-5777599 GCA_030674055.1 Rhabdomys pumilio
TGTGTGTGTGTGTGTGTGTGTGTGTGTGTGTGTGTGTGTGTGTGTGTCAGGAGCACCCATCCACATGGTGCACACAATATAAGAGAAGACTGTATGCTCAAGGGGGTTCTCAAGCCTCCACATGCACATGTGTAGACACGAATGCACATGTATCTATACACACAAGTGAAATGTCAACCCAAGAAAACAAAGTGAGAAATGGCGATTGGTTTAACAGTGATGTAAAAACTTGTGTACAAGCTGAATCTAAAAGAATTAAGTGCCGGGCGGTGGTGGCGCACGCCTTTAGTCCCAGCACTTGGGAGGCAGAGGCAGGCGGATTTCTGAGTTCGAGGAGGCCAGCCTGGTCTACCGAGTGAGTTCCAGGACAGCCAGGGCTACACAGAGAAACCCTGTCTAGAAAAACCAAAAAAAAAAAAAAAAAAAAAAAAAAAAAAAAAAAAGACAAAAACAAAGAAAGATAATTTCATTTGAATTTCTTTTTCAAGGTTTAAAAATGAAAAGAAGCGACTATGTCCTTACCAGTCTAAACAACCTAATTACTGGAGGAGGAGGAAGAAGGAATAGGGCGGGGAGAAGGAGGAGGGAGGAGAGGAGGAAGAAGAGGAGAAAAGGAGAAGGAGACCTGAGTAACTGGATGTGTTGGATGTGGAAGCAGAAAGCAGAGGATTGGGAATGCAGACCAGCCTCCGTTTCCATACAAAGCTAGAGAAGCAGAACAGGATCACACAGAACAGGAACTGGCGACACTGTGCCAGAGACTGCACTTGTTCCACAAGCAAGCAATCTCCCACCAAGATGGGCACAGGTCATGTGCTGACAGGCTTAATCAATACCACACAGCTATTTTTTTTCCTAAGCTTTGATCTTATATAGTGCACCATAAGAAGACAGTAGAGCAATGGACAGATATGGTAATTAAATACAGCCTGGGTCCCAACTGTTCAAAGCTAAGTATCCTTGATCAACTCCCTTGATTTTTGTACTAAAGAAAAAAAATTAAACCTATTAGCTAACACTCAGTCCATATGCTAGAGCCAACCACACAATCACCAGATGCTCTGTTCACTGCCCAATGTAAAAGCAGACTGAAGAACTGCAGGCTCTGTTCACTGCCCAATGTAAAAGCAGACTGAAGAACTGCAGGCTCTGCTGACCTTTAAAGGCAGCTGGAAAATGCAAGCAACACTCAGAACATAAATTGCCAGAACAACTGACAAGCGAGCTGTAACGGAGGACTGACATGTAACAGAAGCAGAGCTGTAGCAGCATTCTCAAGAATAATTCTCACACACACGACGACAAACAGCACTTCGTGGGGAAAGCTTCCAATGGAAAACTGTCACTTTTGGTTCAAGTTAATCTGATCATGTCCATGAGACTTGGGAAAATGCACAGACCTTTTTTCCTTGCTCTCTCCCTAATTTGCCTCACAAATTCCAAACTAATGGACAGTATGACTAACCACCTAGACACTGTGCCATTTGCATTAATCAGTAGTTTATGGTATTTATTAACCAGCTAGGTCTGATGTGTGCAGTGTCTTCCCTAAGGGCTTGTCACTTCTAATATTTTAACAAAATAAAAAGATACAAAGTATGTAAGGAGTACTTCAGAGTACAAAGAATTATAGACTTATGAAAAAAATAAAATTAAAAGATAGCTCTTATCTGTGGGGGGAAAAAAAGCACAGAAATCACCAATAGTAAATAAGAAGATTTTCTTTTTTTTAAAGATTTACTAATTTATTTTATGTACATGAGTACACTGTCGCTGTCTTCAGACACACCAGAAGAGCGCATCAGATGCCATTACAGATGGTTGTGAGCCACCATGTGGGTGCTGGGAATTGAACTCAGGACTTCTGGAAGAACAGTCAGTGCTCTTAACCACTAAGCCATCTCTTCAGCCCCACCACCCCCAAGAAGATTTTCAATACATTTTGAGGAGTCCCACTTCCAAACCCTTCACGTAACTGACTTCTACCCTCCAGTAGGATCAACAAAAACAAGGTTCTGTAGTCTCTGACTACAGAAATGCAAGGATTCACCATCAACCTGATGGAGTAAAGCCCAGACCTGTCTGGGATTTGAAATGCCTCAGGTAAGCAGAAGTCCAGTGAGGTAAAAAGAAGAAAGCATGGGTATGGGGGTCAGGCTCTCACTAGACTCACTACCAGACAGCAGTAAATACAATCTGACTCCAGAAAAGACAAGAACAGAAAAATATTTTGGAGGCACAAGAGAAAATAAAGCCACATGAATGGATGTTATGCCTGAGATGCGGAACACAGAAGCAAGCTCAGAAAAATTAAGCATTTTCCAAGCCAGATTGTTCAGAAAGACAGACAGACAGACAGACAGACAGACAGACAGACAGACAGACTGATTAACTCATAAAAATATCGGAGATCTTCTGACAGGTAACTCCAAACCAGCAAGAAGCACAATATTATCAAAACCTCTGTGTAGCCTGGCATGTTGGTGCATGCCTTTAACCCCAGCACTCAGTAAGCAGAAACAGGTGGATCTATACGAGTTCAAGGCCAAGTTGTTCGAAAAAGTGAGTTCCAGAAAAGCCAAGTATGGTGAGACTCCGCTTCTAAATAACCAAAAACCAAAGAAACCATGTAAAGCTGAATATGGCACACATCACTTATAAATATCTTTAATATTTACTTTGTAAGTTGCCATATAAAAGTCTCAGAAGTTTCCAGGCAAGAACACTTTCACACTGGTCATCATCAAAATGAAAACCCTGGAAATCTCAGTGCCGCTGCATCCACGTCACAAAACTCACAAAGGGTCGCTGCCAACTCTCATCCTGGAAGAAGAGGAATGGGAAGAGAAGCAATCTGAGGAGTACTTGGTGGGAATTTGACTCTCAGACATGCACCGAATCCCCGTGTGACTACCCACTGGACAGGTGTGACAAGGTAATAAACAGGGGTCAACTGACCTTTGCTAGCACAGTCCTGGCTCAATTTAAACAACGGTGTGCAGGACAGCTCTGTTAAAGCAAAAACAAAACAAACACACACCACTCCTAAAGGACAAGCCAGGTCTTTTTTCTTACTATAAAGAAAAAGAGAGCACACACCTGAAACCTGATCATTCACTGTTCAAATGTAACCTGAGCTACATGGGGAAGCCATGTCTGTCTGAAAATGACCAAAAGTAAGAAGTGCAGTTCCTCAAAGAACACTTGCCCACCATGTGCTAAGCTCTGGGTTCAATCCCCACACACAGTAAACAAGTTAAATGCACAGGCAGACAACAAACTACTGAGGGGAAAGAGACATCAACAAAGTCTTCAGTTCAGACGTCAGCCTTAAGTGCAAGGCAGTGGGTGAGACGACCTCTGGCTGCAGTGCGCCTTCAATCTAGGCTCTTTACCCGTGGAAAAGGCAGATCCAACATCCAACCAACCAAAGGACTGTCACATAGGACAGAGGGCAGCATGCAAGAGGCCATTGCTGGTTCCTCTATCAGAGGACACAAAACTGGAAGAAAACACAGAAGGAAGCACTACTAACCGTCTTTATTCCTAGTTCACTCACCTCAGCCCCATTTCTTACACTTTATTTATAAAGGCTACCTGTCTTCTGTCTTAAGTTTTAGTATTTTTATTCCATAGCTCATATATAAAATACTGACTCTTCCTTCAACACAAGGCTACTCTAGTCGTTTTTCCTTCCCAACTCACCAACACAAGCCTTCATGGAAACATCCAGTGCTTGGGTTTGCCCCTTCCCTTTTTTCCTAAAACAAAATGAAGAGAATGATGGCCCTGCAGCTGTGAGAAGACAACCTATGTAAAGCACCAACGGTAAGGAACTGTGGTTCCCATCTGGAGAACCAGCTGTCAAGACTCTCCAGTGAACATCAGCAAGTCTCCAGGGAACATATACTTACCAGTCAGAAAGCAGCTTGCCTACACTCCACTAAAGACCTCCCAGCCCCAAGTCAACTTTCCTCAGCCCAAAGAAACATGGTCTCCAAGATTCCTATTTAAAGCCACAAGAGCAGGCACTAGGCCATATTTACCTTAAAAGCACTCAAACATTTGACGAATGCAATTCATTAGACTTCAGCTTTCATTAGCCACTAACAAGTGTTCCTCTTTCATAATCAAAGAGCACAGATTCTGAAGGTAGGCTGGATAGAGGGTGTGAGATCCTCTGGAACTAAGTTACAGACCGTGATGAGCTGCTTGATGTGGGTACTGGGAACCAAGCCTAGGTTCTGTGCAAGAGCAGCAAGTGTTCTTGGCCACTGGGTCACCTTCCAGCCTGCTTCTTGCTTTTGAGACAGGCTCCCTCCACAGTGTAGCCCAGCTGGCAGGGAGCACACAACATGATTACAGCTGGCATAAAATTGGGATCCTCCTGCTTCTGCTTTCCAAGAGCTGGGATTGTAGATTTATATTCAGTTTATGCAGTAATGGGAGGAGACCCAGGGCTCAGTGCCTGCTACAAAGGCACTCTACCAACGGAGCTATCTCCACCCCTTTTCTTAAACACTTTTAAAAGGCTACTCTCCAGTGTTACTGTAAGTAAGCAGTAGCTCCCATTCTCACACATGATAATACCGTTATGTTCCTCATTCATCTCAGATTTCTCTAAAAGAAAATACAATAATAAAAGGTGTGGGGGGGGTCTACAAGAGAGACTACCTCAGATGTCACTCATTCAAGGTCAAGACACAGAACCAAGGGCACTCTAAGGCTGTGATGGCAAATAGCTGGTTACTAGCTACAGGACTATGAAGTTAATTAAACAAAATGTAAAAACCAGTTCCTTGATCACACTCCCCAAATTTTAAGTGATTTCCAGCCAAGTATGTGTGTCCAGCAAGTATCATATCATAGACAGAATATGTCTGTCACTACAGAAAGCCCATTTCCACTGATCTAGAGATGAATGTACATAGAAAAAATATTAAGAATACTATTTCATCAGCAAACTACTCTCTTTTAATCTACCCTAATTGCTTCTGGTGAATTCTGGGACTTTACGGATGTCTCTCACAAAGGTAATAGGTTATCATTCTAAGAAGAAAGCCAGAGTGTCACAGCAATCTATATCTCTTGTCTTCCATTCTCAATCTGAGTCTCTTGTCTTCCATTCTTCCAGCAATTTCTACAACTTGACCTGTGGAAAAATGAGCAAGGCTGCATTCCCCAACTACACCATATCCAAGGCAACCCAAGTCCCCATTATCTTCCATGCTCCTTCCCATACCAAGAGCTTCTGATGCTAGAACACATTCCCCTATCCCTCTAAAGCAGAGCTGAGGCTCTCCGGCAGGCTGTAAGCCATGACAGTCTGAAAACCTCATGAGTTCATCCACTTTCGGAGGACTCCTGTGATCCTGTACAACAGTCCTGTGGTGGAGGAGGAGAATGCCCATTTTCCTGCATCATAAAAACGGAGCCTTGATTTCTACAAAGTTGGTGAGTTTCTACTGTATGTATAATACAAGATGATAGCAGAGTTCTGCTTTCTGTAAGACTGCAGCTTTTGAGAACATGTGTTTTCCATTGCTTGTTCTCAAGAATGCTACAGCACTACAAAGCACTCCGTGAGCATTACACCAGTGTGACCTACTGTTGGGTTGATTATCATGGGGTTTTATGCAGAAGAAGAAAGGCAGCAGAAGAACTCTTGGCCCTGAGCTCACATCCTTTATAAAACTGTTCCCAAGTATCTGAACAAGGGCGAGGAGTGGTGGTGCACACCTTTAACCCAACACTCAGGGAGTCAAAGTGGGTGGATCTCTGAAAGTTTGAAGCCAACCAAGGCTACAGAGAAACCCTGTCTCAAAAACCAAACAACCTGAAGTATAAAGTCTTCATGCTGTGATACAATACTAGAGGCTTTAAAACAAGAACCTGGGAAGAATTTTAAGGGTCGGACGAGAAGAGGTGCTGCAGAAGACCTTCCCCTCAAGGGATGGGGTCAGCGGGAATCAGGGGAGTAAGATAAACCTGTACTTGTTCAGTGGTTACTATTCTGACTTTTTGGGTTATTCTTTTATTACAAGCAGAAAAACACACTGAGCATCTGAGTTCTATTTCTCTAGAGCATTTACTTTTTTTGGCCCTCAAGTTCCAGATGCTGATGGTGCCTGAGTAAAAAGGCCAGCACCTGTCACCAGAAGACAAGACATGAGTAACTGTTCCCTCTAGCTAAAGAACTTGTGATCTGAAAAAATACACAAAACTAAGATGATGGTGTGTAAAACAATTTCCCTGGGGAATTCTAGCTTGACTACAAAGAGTTGGGTAGGACTTTGACAAACAGTAAAGAATAACTTAAGAACAAGATAGAAAAAGACATGGATTTAAAATGAAAAAAGAGAGGGAACGGGAGAGTCTAGGGATCTAAGCTGAGTAGGTAAGAGACCAAACTGTAGGCTCCAAGGTAAAAAGAATATAGAGTCTATAAAACGGAACGGCTCTGTTTAAATGGGTCGGGGGGTGGGGGCCAGGGGGGCAGGGGGTGGGGAGGTAGGGTATAAATAAGTCAGGATGAAAGAAAAAGAAGAATTGACCACTCCCTCTTCAGAGTGGAGTCAGGTCCTGATTTAGAAGAGCACCCTTATTCACTGCTCACATCCAGCTCAGGTTAGAAGTTGCAAACTAAGAACATTACAAGAAAAGATTGGGCGTGTGTGTGTGTGTGTGTGTGTGTGTGTGTGTGTGTGTGTACATACACTGATATATACACACATGTATATATACACAAAAATATACACATATGTACACAAGCACATCACTTCTCAATAATATAAGAGCCAGAAAGCCCCACATTCTGCATTAATACATTTTTGGTTAGTTGACTGGTTTTTGTTTTAAAGAATCCTGTACAAATGTTAAAATACAGATTAAATTTTCCAAAGGCTTAACCTCTTACCTGGGCAGCCAGAGAATGGAATAAGAAAAGATAAAACAGAACAAAATAACAATAAAAATCTGAAAACATTTTAAAATAATTATAACCACTAAAACAAAGAAAAAGTAAAAATGGGGAATTATTTCTTGGGTTTTTAAAACCATTTGTCTTTCCCAACTTCCATAACACTAACAGAAAGCACCCAGAAAGAAAACCTAACTGGAAGATGGAGCACCAGTAGCAGAAAGCTGGGGACAAAGCCTTTCCACGAGCAGGCAGCAGAGCCATAACGAGGCAGAAATGCTACACAAAAGGAATAAATTATAGCAATCTCATGGGCAACTATTCTGATACTAAATTATTTATAATAACCAGGAAGGTTCCCATTATTATTTTTGTCAAGTACTTTAAGTCCGGAGTTTTAGAAGCCACTGCTCACCTATTTGTTTTAAAGAATAAGATAACTTGGGTCTTCACTTTAACTAGGCTTTATTTTCCATAGTAAATATTTAACTTTAGAATATCTAACATTATGGCAAAATGGCAAATATTTACTTGGCTTAATCATTCTCTCTATATTATTCTATTTCCCCTATAAATACAAAATGTAAGGCAAAACCTAAGGTCTGTGCCTAAATTTGGCTACAGATTATAATGTGCTTTTAAATTTATGAACAAAATTATGAGGCTGGGTACCAATCTATATAGGTCAGTCGGTGTGTCTGTCTCTCTCATCCTCAATCTCTCTCTCTCTCTCCACCCCTCCTCCCGTGTGTGTGTGTGTGTGTGTGTGTGTGTGTGTGTGTGTGTGTGTGTTTGTGTGTTTGTTTGTTTGTTTGTTTAAGGACTGACATGACCTCACACTTAGGGAAAGGCTCTATCATAGAACAATCAGCTGTATGATCTCCACAGACACATGTCTCAATGTTTCAGTAGAAAGAAGATAGAACATCCTTGGTTGGAATTCTAAGGCCGTGAGGGAAGTAGGCCCAGAATGAAGGAGAAGCCTCATCCATACTGGAAGATCTGGGCAACTACAATAGTCCTACTAGGGTTTCAATTTTTGAAATAAGCCCTGAAGTACTATCAACTCCACACCAAAGATTTCCAAAGCTCTCCTGGCATCACACCCTCCAGAGTCCCCATGAGAGGGGCTGACTTCCTCACCTTGGTGTTACTGTCCTCGGGCCACTGATAGATAGGGATGTCTGTCTTCCTCATCCATGGGCTCTGCTCGGTGTGACAGGGACTTGTTCCTTTCCTTAGAGTACAGGCAGTGTGAACAAAGCCAGTCTGTGTTCTCCTTATGATTTCTTGACTAATAATTTATGGACTCTGACAGGATAAATTCTTCTAAATTCAACATAAATTGTACTAACAAACACAGCCTTTGGAATTGCTTAACCTACACAATCAGTTTCTGTTCTGAGTGACTATAAAAACTGTCATTGCACTGACTTTAATAACCCGTCTACTTGAATTTTACAAGAAATTACTGCAATCGCTTATCTTATGAATGCTTTCCTGGTTTGAGATTAAAATGTTCACTAACTTAGACTCCAAGTACACAGGTGATGGAAATTGTTACCTACAAAATAAAAATCACATCTCTCTGTCCATAAATTCAAGGTATGTAATTACTAGGTAAGAATCCCGGCTCTCTGCTGGGGAGGGGAACCTGGAAACTGGAGGAAAAGAGCTCCTTGGTATACACAGGAATTTCAAAGCAGGCTAAGTTAAATGGGAGTCATCTAAAACCAAGAAGGGGAAAAACTGGTTATAGAAACATAACCTGGGTAACAATTAGACAAGCAGGAAACCCACCTTTCTCAGGCACACCAGCCACACTGTCTTCACTACCCACCTGTCATTAGCAGGAAGAAGCAGGCAGATGGATCCCTGTGAGTTCGAGCAAGCCTGCTGTTCCTACTGAGCTCCATACACACATACACACATACACACACACATACACACATACACATACACACACACACACACACATACACACACACACACACACACACACACACACACACACACACACACACACGGTGGGAGTGGGGGGACACTTGGGCAAGCCCAGGAGATGGTCCATCAAACAAAAGGTGCTTGTTGGGCAAACCTGGTGATCTGAGTTCCATCCTCAGACCCATGCATAGCTAAGTGGAAGGAGAAAACTGGTTTTACAAGTTTTCCTCTAACTTTCATAATGCACACATGTGAAGAGATGAATGAACGAACGAATGAATGAATGAATAATAAGTGACAAGCAAACACAAGAGTCAGTGGAGATTTTAAGGTTGGGACAGAGTTCTGTGGTAGGGATCTTGCACCTGGCATATGCAGGGCTCTGAATCTGAGTCCTGGAAAAAATCGTTGTCGTCTTCTTCCTTTCTGGCTTAAAAAAAAAAAAAAAGATAGGATTTCCTCTGTCTGCCCTGGAACCACTTTGTAGATTGTAGACCAGGATGGTCTCAGACTCATAGATCCACCTGTCTCTCCACCTGAGAACTGGGATTAAAGGCATGTGCCCCCACCATGTATATTTTTTCTAAAATACACATATGCATAAGCTCTAAACTTACAGTGAATAATCTCATAAAATCAAATGCAAGAAATAGCACACATTTAGGAATATTTAAGTGCTGCTGGGCGGTGGCGACGCACGCCTTTAATCCCAGCACTTGGGAGGCAGAGGCAGGTGGATTTCTGAGTTCGAGGCCAGCCTGGTCTACAGAGTGAGTTCCAGGACAGCCAGGGCTACACAGAGAAACCCTGTCTCGAAAAACAAAAAAACAAAAAAACAAAAAAGAAAGAAAGAAAAAAAAAAGAAAACCAAGCTCTTAACCAGATCATCTGTCTCTTCACCCTCACTTGAATCTTTCCAAAAAGATCAATACCAAAATAACCTTAGTTTGGAAACAGAAGTACCACAACAGGCCCTCTTTCAAAGGCAAGTTAATAACACTGTTTCTCAGCACTGGTCTTACATTATCACACTTGAAGGGACTTTTATGATGAGCAGCACATACCACCACATTACATGTACAACCTTGAATTTGTCATTCTTCAAAGAGCACCAAAAACCTTTTAGAATATCTTAATAATCAACTACATATTCAATAAATCAATGAACTGAACAAGTTAGACATTAAATTTTGCTACAAAATCCAGATTTACCAAGCATCATAAAGCAAGAAAGGATTCCTCATTTAAAAAAGACATGTGTACTGTGTGTGCAAAAATGGCACACATCTCGTGGGGTAACCAACTGCTTTCTGACTAGACGTGAGGTTTGCTCCAAAAGAGTGAACTCATGCCTGGCACTGTAAACCTGGACAAGAGCCCACAGCTGGGAAGGCTCTAGAAGGAACCTACTATACATTTTGCTACATGGCCATGTTGAAAAATGGCCTTGTGTATTTATTTACACACAGTGTGCTCCCTTATAGCCAGAGAAGGGTCGCTCTGCAGTGAGCAGCAGCAGTTAATCAGAGATCAAAGAACATCTCTGAAAAGGGAGCAGCAGGGAGAATGTCAGAGCTGAGGGATGGGGAAGAATGCAGCGACAGGCTGCTGTCTTGTGAACATGATGTGGCCACTGTATTCATTAACTCACTGAAGCTATGGTTATCTGCACAAGATCAAGCCAACAACATCAGTCCCCATTTCAACTAACTGAGCTCTGTGAATTTTAAAAAATATATAAAGAAAACTTTAAAAACAAAACAAAACAAAACACCAGAAAGGAATCACACTGGAGATGTCCGGCAGAAGTGACTGGAGAAATCAGGAGTGAACATAATTGGAATACATAGATACATACATGGCGTTCTTTTAAGTGAGCACACATACACATACATGCATCTCACAGGTATCCTCCAGAAAGTCCCTCTTCTCTCAGTTCTTTCCTACTTTTACCTTAACATACCTGTTCTCTCTGTGTGTTCTGTCTCTGTCTCTCACTCACACACCAACATTCATACCCAAGCACAGAATCACACTGTGCAAAGCCAGACATCGTGGCACACACCTGCAATTCCAGCACTAGAGGCACACAGGAAGGGGGTTGTGTTGGAAGCAGAAAGATTAGGAATATAACAGCATCAGCAACAAGAAACCCTCTCAACATTCCCTACTCCACGAAAGACTTCCTTCCACATGATGGGATTGATGAAAAAGCAAAGACAAGCTCAGGTATCAAGCTGTTATGATGTCATACCAAAAGCAAAAGGGCAGTGATGGCTCACACCTTTAATCCCAGTTATAATCTAGCACTCCAGAAGCTAAAACAGAGGACCACCACAAATTCCAGGCTAGCCTCTTCTACTTGATAAGCTATAAGCCAGCCAGAGTCACGTAAGAAACCCTATCTTTACAAAACTAAACAAGGGGTTGGGGATTTAGCTCAGTGGTAATGCACTTGCCTAGCAAGCACAAGGCCCTGGGTTCGGTCCTCAGCTCTGGGGAAAAAAAAATAAAACAAAATAAAATAAGTAAGATAAAATAAAAAACTAAACAAAACTAAACTAAAAGGGATGGTGTTCCTCCCCACCGGCCACTGTCTCGTCTCTGGTCACCACAAATGAACACAGCAGACTCTGGTGGATTAGAAGTTCCTCCACGCGTCCAGATAGGCTGAGGCCACTACAAATGTAGCTAACCAGCTTCCCGGTACATTTTTTTGTTCGTTCACTTGTTTCCATTACTCTAGAAAACAAATTTCTTTCAGATGAATATTATAGAAGTTAAAAAGAAATTAAAGCCAGCCAGGCAGTGGTGGCACATGTTTTTAATCTCAGCACGCAGGAGGCAGAGGCAGGCAGAGCTCTGAGTTTGAGGCCAGCTTGGTCTACAGATACAGGGGTTACTGTCAAGAAAAGGGAAATGGAAATGGAAAGAGAAAGGGAGAAATTAAACCCAAATAAATTACTGAACACTAGTAAAACAGGTCTGTGTATGACTTCGTCTTGCTCTTAGAAGAGACATTAAAATATGTGGCAGTGCCGACCGTGTGGAGGGTCCTCAGCTTGCAGAGACCTCCCCCTGTAGCTGCAGACCAAGATACCATGTTGTGGCTTTTATTTTTAAAAGTCTCTTGCTCTAAATACTAGAGACCATACCTGGGTACCCAAAACCTAAATGTAATCCCAATGAGCTAGAATAAAGTCTGGCGGGGGCTGGAGAGATGGCTCAGTGGTTAAGAGCACTGACTGCTCTTCCAGAGGTCCTGAGTTCAATTCCCAGCAACCACATGGTGGCTCACAACCATCTATAGTGGAATCTGACGCCCTCTTCTGGTGTGTCTGAAGACAGCTATAGTGTACTCCTATACATAAAATAAATAAATAAATCTTTAAAAAAAAAGTATGACTATGTATGAACTATGTCTCACTAGTCATCCTAAGTATAACAAGATGAAAAAGATAATAAAATAAAGTTAGCTTGGACAACCTACCAATGGTTTAAAAAAATTATGTGTATATGCAATTAAGATCTGGCAAAACCCAACAAGGCTGTGTGCCATTTACTGACTATTCTTGGATAACCTCACCCACCTTTATCAAGAGAAATTAATTTCAGCAGATAAGGTAACTCCCAGGGCTATTGTTAAAATAGATCTTTACTTCCTTGTGTTTCAGTAGTGTGGAGATCACTGTGGTTCTGAAGCTACTACAGTGTGAACCAGTGGCTCAGGATTCCTATAGATGTGATGAAATATGTAAAGGCAGAGGGGAGAGCAGAGAGAGCCTACAAATGGCTCTGAATCCATCTGGGGTTGGCCTTCAAAGGGCTAGCCTGCCTCAGCCTCCACAGCACTCATTTCTAGCATGCACCTACATGCCTGGCTTGAAGGTTTTGTGATGCTGAGACTTAGCACTCGAGCATGTGTGTGCTGAAATGTGCTAGCACTGAATATTACTTAGAGTCAAGTTCTCCACTGAGACTGACTTCAAACTCATGCGTGGGACTTAATATTGTGATGTGTCTACCTCAGCCTCTTGTGCAGCTAGAATTACAGTCATGAAATACCACATCCAAATGAGGGGCGGGGCCGGGAATATTATTTTGTTTTGAAATTGAGCCTTGCCATTAAGCCCAAGCTAGCCTCAAATTTCTATTTTTTTAAGGTCAGTTTTTGAGGGATTCCTATTTCTAAATCTACCTTCCTTTTAAAATCTTTAAATATATTTTATTGTATGTATGTGTACCGTGTGCATGCTTGATACCGAGGGAAATTAGATCTGAGAATGGAGTTAGGGATAGTTGTCAGCCATCATGTGGGTGCTGGGACCCAAACCCAGGTCCTCTACAGGAGTTAACCACTGATCAGTGTTCTCCCCATGCCAGCAAATTTTCTCATACAGCCCTGGACACCCTCCAACTTTGGACAGTTCTGCTTCAGCTCCTCCTGAACACACAGGCTACAAGGGACGTTACACTCACTCAGACTCAACACCCATAAACTTAAGGAATTTTATCTAAACAATAAGAATTTTATCTAATCTTAAGTACTTGGGAGGGAGAGGCAAGAGGATCAGGAATTCAAGGTCATCTTTGACTACAAAACAAGGTCCAGGCCAACCCTATCTCAGAAACAGTAAGGAGCAGGTGACAAGGGAGGAGACATAAAAGCTGACTGGCTATATTAAAAAATGTGTCTAACATTTGGAATCCACCACATACAAATCCACTGCTTGGGGAAAGCCAAGGTTTCTCCAGATGACAAGTCAAACAAGACTATACTGCGTTTCCATATGCTGTTCATAATCACTTGACCGTACCCTGAAGGGAGGGAGCATCAGTTACTAAAGGACGGAACAGCCAACTCCCTGTCAGACCGCTGTACACTAGAGCCAAGTGTTGGCATGGAGTCAGTCATAGGTGCCAGTGTGAGCATAGAGTCAGTCATAGGTGCCAGTTCTGAAGCATGGATTCAGTATTGTCCTTACAGAAATACAAAGGACATGTGAAGATTCTGTAGGCATGTTCTGTAAGCTACCAAAAAGCTTATACAAATCTATTTTAGGGAGATTGATGGTGCACACCTTTAATCTGAGCAAAGGCAAGTGGATCTCTGAATTCAAGGCTAGCCTGGACTACAGAGTGAGTTCCAGGAGAGCCAGGGCTACACAGAGAAATAATGTCTGTAAAAAATATGTCTGTAAATAAATAAATAAGTAAATAAATATCTGTGTCATAATAAAGATTGTACAACTCCATGGCTATGCTTTTTAAACATACTCATTATTGTATGGTTCTGAAATAAATTAATTGCCTGGTATGGAAATTTTATTCCCAATAAAGTTTTTTTTTAAGACAAAAACAAGTTAAACCTTTAACTTTAAGGAATGGTTTTTGTTTTTATTATTTTATTTTATTTTATTTTATTTTATTTTATTTTATTTTATTTTCTGGTTTTTCGAGACTGGGTTTCTCTGTGTAGTCTTGGCTATCCTGGAACTCACTCTGTAGACCAGGCTGGCCTCGAACTCAGAAATCCACCTGCCTGCCTATGCTTCCCAAGTGCTGGGACTAAAGGAGTGTGTCACCACTGCCCAGCTAGGAAAAGTTTTTATGCTCACAAATAAAATCTAGTTACTAATTATTGTGTTAAAATTTCAATGGAAAATAGAGCAAGTGCAGTATGTCCAGGCAGCCTACAGACTTTGTAGAGAACCAAATTTTCTAAGAAGGAACAGCAGCATCTGAATTGGGTTTTGGATTACAGTGTGTTTTGTTTTTCCATTACGGGATTTCCCCCTCTGAAATTGCTTAACCTTTCTATCTTCTAACAATCAAGTTTTATCTACTTGAAGAAATGCCCTTAGGTTACCCTGAGTGAGTAACAATCACAGGGCAGCAGGCAGTACCACACCTACCTCTCATCAGCAACACTCAACACCTGGAACAAAACAAACAGTGTCTCTCGAGTCTAATTCAAATATCACATTACTTATAATTATGACACCTCAAGTAACCTATACATTTCAAATCTAACTATCAGTTCAAAGAGTTTAAGGTCCTATTTTTTCCAAGAATGATAAATCCAGTGTCTCCATCACTACAGGTATATTTCCCATGTAAACTGTCAAAGATGTCTCCACCCTGTAAAGGTGACAACTACAAAGACTAAAAACAAACGTTCCGATCTTCTAAGCAAAGGAATTAAATGACTGATAATCGTGGAGTCACTCATGAAAGGTAGATAAGTCAGCAGCACACCTGCCAGAGGTTAGCCACATGCAGAAGTGGTGGACAATCAACATACCTCTCTAGACCTGGATTATAGCCTCTTTGTTTTCTTTGTGTGCATGTATGTGCAACTGTGTTTACACATGTGCACACAAACAGGGAGGTCAGAGGACAACTTGCAGATCTGTTCTTTCCTTTTCATCCCATAGGGTCTGGAAAAGGAACCAGCTTGGCCACAAAAGGCTTTACCTGCAGTCATCTCACAGGCCCACAATTTTTATCTTGAAACCACAGAAAACAACTATACCCTGCTTTCTTCACAAGGCCTGAAACAGAGTTCAGTGGTATAACGACTTCTCACAACAGAAATTCAATGTCCATTTCACTCCCCAAAAGCTCAGTCTCCATCATAAGCTACTTCGGACCTTGTATATTAACTCTCTAAGATGTGTTCCACCGTCATCAGCTCCAGCTGCTACAGCAGAATGCTATAAGGCTGGTGCCTTTAAAAGCACTAACTCCTCTCACCTAGGTCTCCAGTGAGAGCTTGCATATGGATATTTCCTGGCTCTGTCCTTAGAGCACAGAGGTTTAGCTCAGGTCTCCAGGAGTGGTGGCTGTTCTCCCTGCATCCTCCTTTCCCTTCTTCTCCTTACTAATCCCACCACAACACATCTGTGAATGCCATCAAGTTAGGGGTTGGATCTGGACAGCCCAGACTCCAGAACACAATTTAATACATTGTATCTGCCTACACAAACTCTTTACTGACTGTCTTTGGCAGAAACAAATCTTTGTATTTATTTATTTATATCTGTATCCATCTACAGAGAGGCAGGGTGAGTTAAAAGATTTAAAAATGATTTACTTTAAATGTGCTTTAAATGCTTCTTACGGAAGTTCATGCAACAGAAAATAAAATTTCAGACAGATAAAGGCACTGTGCTGATAGCAGAGGCTAAGAGTTACCCAGGGTGCACCTGTACCAGGTTCTACTCTACAATGTTCCGTTTCACCTTTGAAAAGTAAGCGGTAGAAGGATGAGCGTCCACTGTTGAGTCCATCCCCCACTCTATTACATCACTTCTCTTTTCCTTGGCACAGAAAAGCTGCAGGGCAAGAAGGAGACTAAGATGAAAGCAGGGATGAGGTGGCACATAAACGTAGCTCAGGTTCATTCTATACCTTGTTTTGAGGAACAAAACTTCACGAGTTTATGAAACAGCTCAAAGGCACAGAAGAAAACTGATCAGTTTCAAGGAGGCTAAACCCTTTAGTTCAGGAGGTGAGATCCTTCTGTACCAAAAGATGTGAAGAACAGAGAGAAGACCGACACAATGCACAGTACCCTGTGGGTCACCCCTCCCCAACAAACAATCCCACACCTAAGGTGTTCTTCTACAAGTCTGGACAAGTCTGGGGCTACAGAAGATTCAAGTAGAGCAAATCTGACAGAAATAGGAACTACAACACCTAGAGCTGGAGAGATGGCTCAGCAGTTAAGAGCACTGACTGTTCTTCCAGAGGTCCAGAGTTCAATTCCCAGCAACCACATGGTGGCTCACAACCATCTGTAATGGGATCTGATGCCCTCTTCTGGTGTGTCTGAAGGCAGCTACAGTATAATCACAAACATTAAATAAACAAATAAATCTTTTTTAAAAAGGAGAGGGGAGGCATGTACATGCGCAAGCAAGTCTGAGCATAACCTACTGTTTGAAAGGCCCACCAGAGGAATCAAATTTTTAAAGACAACTTGGGTCTTCATAGGAGTCCCAGGCCAAACAACTCAAAAAAAGCAAACAAACATAAAAGCAAAAAAATAAAGAAGCCTGGCTCTGGGAACTAACAACACAGTTAGTGTAATATGAAATTCTGGCAATGACAAAAGCTGAATCAATGCAAAGTTAAAATGCTCTAAACAAGCAGAGCCAGACACCGCTCTGACTGTAGACAGGTGTGGTGCACTCAGCAGAGAGAAGTGCAGGGGCTCGAGGTCACCCTCTGCACCAGAGCCAGCACCAGCCCAGCCCCACGCTACATGAGACCCTACTTCAACAAGCAGATGCACGGCTGAGACCAATGGTTGAAGGGTGGAGGGAGAGGAAACTGCTGATGCCTGGAAATCCAGAAAAAGGAGAAAACTACTCAAGAGTTGTGATCTGACTTCCATATACACATAATAATAACAGTAGTAATTACAATTTTAAAAAGCAGACAATAAGTATATAGTACTTACCGCAGTCTGTTACAATAGTATTTATATAAATTATAGTCTCCAAGGATAAGACTTCTTTTCTCAGTTTTTATTATTCAGAAAATGATCCTCAATAAAGAAAACTGATACAATTCTTTAATTCTATACCTATCTAGTCAATAAAAGCTAGTAACACTAGGAGGGCTGCACACTTCATTGCTGAATGTATAGAATGTGAGAAGGGTGCTCTATGGACAGAGCACATCCTATGAAGGGAGAGCAACCAGGCAGGCAGCCGGTCACACAGCAGGCTGGGGACGCGGCTCATCCAGTGTTTGCCGCCTATGTAAAGGTCCTGAAGTCCTCAGCACTGCCCCCACACATCTTCATTAACATGTGTCTTCAATCAAACCACACGTGGGTTTTCGCTTTCTTTTCGAGACCAGGGTGTTACTACATAGAGGAGGCTGGTCTCAAGCTCAAGAGTTCTACTTGCCTCTTAATTAAGTAGTGCACGTGACACCAAGCACAGCTCCTAACACAGATTTAAAATTCCTTGAGCACCTTGTGTCCCATCCCCAGTGGGGGTGGGAAGTCAGGTGGTGGTGTAGAGATCTGAATGAAAGCTGTCCCTCTACAGCCTTGGACACTTAAATGTCTGTGCCTACTTGGTGGCACTGTTTGGGGTGGATTAGGAGATCTGACCATGCTGGAGGAGGTGTTCCAGAAAGCAGCCAATCCCCACTACACTCCTGGACCTCTGAGATCACAGAAACAGGCAACCTCATTTATCTTCCACCCTACAGTTCAGAAAAGCAATTTCTGGGCCTCTCAAGGCCATGAGCACATGACACGTCCATACCCTCGAACAAGGACTATAGTACAGTCCTCTCAGATGAAAAGGCTGCTCCCACCATTCTGAGGTCAAGCTGGGTCTGTTCTCTCATTTTCTTCCACTGATTTATTACTAGTCCTGGCTGGCCTGAAACTATGTGAACCAGTCTGGCTTTAAACCACAGAGATTCACCTGCCTCTGCCTCCAAAGTACTAGAGAATCTAAAGATTCACACCACTATGCCTGGCCCTAAACTCTTCGGTTTTTACTAAGCAAATATTAATATGTATAATTAAAATGGTTTATTAATTTGAACTCCTCCCAAAAATACTTGTCCAATCTTCATAATAGAAAAAGAAAAAGAAAAAAAAAAAAAAAAAACACTCATTTTGAAGAAAGCTTTGGACTCTGTAATAGTGTTCACTACCCATCAATCTGCCGATGAGAATCGCCTGGGAGACGACCCTCTGAGCACACTGTGGGAATGGGTTATCTGGACTACAGTATTCAAGGTGGGAAGGCGGGCGGGCGGGCGGGCAGCACCCTTCCTTCACTGAGATCCAGTGCTCTGTAAATGGAGGAAGGGAGCTGAGCAGCTGCTTGCCTTACTCTTCTCCTCTACTTCATGGCTGAGGTCACATTACCAGGTCTCTAAGCTTATGCTGGTTGCTGTGACTTCCCCACCACGACAGTCTGCAACCTGGAACTTTGGGCCAAAATAAACCCTCTCTCCCTTAAGTTGTTTTGGCCAAGTATTTTATCATAGCAATATAAAAAGAAACTAAGACAGAAATTTAATTTTAGCAATACCAAAAACCAACTCCAAAAAGTTCATTACATACTACACATGCATGACATGTCAACTACATATAACATGTTTCAATGTTTAAAAGGATAAGACTAATGAGTAAATTGGTTAAACCACCTTTGAATGACCCACCAATAGAATCTCTACAGGGCTGGAAAGGTAGCTCAGCAGTTGGTACACTTGGAGAAGACCCAGTTTCGACTCCCAGTGCAAAGGTGGCATCAAACAATCTGCTCTAACTTTAGTTCCAAGGGATCTGATGCTTTCTTCTGGCCTCCACAAGCACACACGTGATATACTGACAAACATGCAGGCAAAACACCCATACACATAAAATGAAAATGTCTCCAATCTTGGTCTGACAAACAAACAAAACAAAACAAAACAAAAAAAAAAACAACAAAAAAAAAAAAAACACAAAACCTAATTAACTCCTCCTGTTCTCTATGCAAAGAATAAATCAGCCTGAGAAGTCCTAAAAACTGTGTTAGAGGGCTTAACTTCCACTGTCATTTTATTCAAAGGCAAACAATTCACTTCTGAGACAGACTCAAGCCTAGCAGAGACCTGTTTCCATCCATCTATTTTTACATTATTAGCAGATAATCTTGTGGCTTCGTGGTAAAAGCAGCTGTGAACGCAGCAGCACACTCCACAGAGGGCTTCTGACCTGACAGGGTGGCAGACGCACAGTGAGGGTGTGCTCTATTTGACTCTTCTGAAGCTCAGCAGCCACACAGAAACTACAACCTTTAAAAACCAGGTCACTAGGAGCTCCCTGGCTTTGGAAAAGCAGATGTGGATGGGAAACAGGGCTGTTTGCTGCAGAACTGAGCAATGAGTTCAAATGCTAACAGCATGAATGCTTGGCTTTCACATCAAGATCTAAACATACACAAATTTCACATCAAGATCTAAACACACACAACTTACAGTTATTATCAAAATTAAGATGTTTCTTTCGAAAGTTACTTGTAGTCATTGCCTAATTTTACCCACCAAACAGACTGCCATGTAACCTCCACAGCCCTTCTCAGGTACTAAGCAGGCAGCAGTATTAGGCTGCAGTCCTCTTGCTACCATCCTTTTGTTCCAGCCCTGAGGCCAAAGCTCTCACTTCTAAGAGCGCTTACTACTCATCCTTTACTTTATTAACTACAAGCAACAACTTCAAAAAGAGTATGGGTACACGGGCCAGCAAGACAGTTCAGCAGGTGAAGGTACCTTGCCACCAAGTCTGAAGAGCATCTCCTAGCTCCATACAGAATAGAGAACAACTCCTGAACACTGCTCTGTGACCTCCACACAGGCTCTGTGACATGTGCAACACACACAATTAAAAAAATTTTTAAAGAATAAGGATCTGAAAAAAAAAAAAAAACTATCCTTCTCCATTCTACCTGAAGGAATGGGTTTTTTTAATTGGTTATTTTGTTTATTCACATTTCAAATGTTATATTTCCCCTCTTCTGTCCCCCCCCCCCAAACCAACTCCATCCCCACTCCCCTTGCCTCCACAGGGAACATTTTAAATATTTTATACAAATATCTGATTTTTCTTCAACCACAGTTATCTTCAAGGAAACTTAATTTGCCTAGTTATCTCATCAATAGAACTTTCAATGAAGCATTAGGAACCGACAGTTTCATACCTGCACACAAAGAGAACAAGAAAGGAATGGCTAATGAACTCTATCTACAAATCCTCTTCGAGTTTGTACAACAAAAATACTGCAGTCCAAGTTTACATCAATGCAGGACTGTAGACATGACTGATCATAAGGTCTCTGAGGTACAAACCAACTAAGCTGATTGACTAGAGAAATGACCAAGTTTTGAAGATCAGAGAGACAGTTCAGCATCTAAGAGGGCTTGCCAGCAAGCCTGACCATCTGAGTTCAATCCCCAGGACCTACATGGTAGAAGTCAAGACCTAACTTCTATAAGTTATCCTCTGACCTCCAGGTGTTGCTGTATGTACATACAAACACCCATTAAATAAACTAATTGATAATACAATAAATGTAATTTTTTAAAAAAATCAGAAGATGAGGAATCTGCAATCCTAGCCAAATTGTTCAACCTCTTCACACCTCAGTTTCCTGGCTTTGACATAGATCTGTTTTAGACCTACAAGGACTAAATAATTCATGGCAAAAAAAGAATAACACAAAGGAAATGGAATTATCTATTGTCCAGAGAAAGGTAACAACCACTTCTGCTATACTGATTTCTGGCCTCTTATCCTGCTGAGGAAGCACTGGTATGTTGCTAGGATCATACCGTATAGACTTAAACAGCTACTGTTTAACCTAAGGGGGAAAGAGCTACTGTTTAACATAAGGGGAAAGCTATCTTAACTGTCTCTCCTTTCTCCTCCCCTCTCTCCCTGTGTGCATGTATCAATGGATCCTGGGCTGTTTTTCTCTACCACTCTCCACCTTGCTTCTTAAAGTCAGGACCTCCATCAATGAATCTGTAACCCTGTGATTTAGCTAGACATGAAAGTGGGGAAGCCCCTAGCTTCTTCCTGTCTCTGGCTTCCCAGTACCACAGTTACAGAGTTACTCTCGGCTTTTATGTGGGTGCTGGGGCTTGAACTCGGGTCTTCACACTTGTGTAGCAAGCACCTTTTCCCAATGAGCCACGTCGCCAGCTCCAGCTATACTTCCTTGCACAAACAGATTATGATTCAAACATTTGTTTCCAGTAGGAGATGCTTAAAACTGACAGATCACTATATTTATTTAGTGTCTGTTTTGGTGGTAGTTTTTATTCTTTTCTTCTCAAATACTGTTCCTTGTTCTGTAATTGAGAGATGAGCCAAAAATGTATAAATAGTGGTTAAGAAATCCTTTCACTCACATGAGAAATGCATTTTATCACACAAGGAAAAGCAAATCACTTAAGAAGTAATGCTTAATTGTGTTATATTTCAAAACAAAAACACTGCCATGCTCATGGATTAACTTAGTTTTTTATTGTTTGATGACTAGTTTTTGTTTAGGGTTTTTGGTGTTTTTTTGTTGTTGTTGTTGTTGTTTTGTTTTTGTTGTTTTGTTTTTGTTTTTTTGTTTTTGTTGTCGTTGAAACAGTGTCTCAACTCTCTAACTCAGGCTAGCCTGGATCTCACTATGTAGCACAAACTAGTCTCAAACTTCAGAATCCTCCTTCTTCTACCTCCCAAATACTGAAATTACAAGTGTAAGGCACCATCATCAGCCACGCTATGTCCTCCTATTTCATGGATTACTATGGTCTCTTTCCTTCTTCCTCTGTACCGAGTGATGAAGACAGCCTCTGTCCTTCTGTACTGCCAGCACCTGCTGCACTGTCCAGGCAGTAAGTGCCAGGCCTATCCTCAGCACTTCTGTGGAGTACTAAGGTTTGCCTATGGCTAGTCTATTAGAGCCTTACTCCCCAGTGCTGCAGTGCTGGAAGGACCTAGTAGGGATTAACTGAGTTATGCATGAGAAGACAGATGAGGAATAATCACCCCCCAACCCCGCCTCCCCCCACCCCTGCCTTCCCCTTGTCCTGCCCTGCCCTCTCCTGCCCACACCTGCTCACTCCTGCTCACTCCTGCTCACTCCCATTTGCTTTCTAACCCTTTGGCCTTCAGCTACTGAACAAGGCTGTTACCAAGACATGGGCCAAATAAACTTCTAATTGTTCTAAATTACCCAGTCTAAGCAAGGCATCGAGCCACACACCTCTAAAGCTAACATCAGAATGAGGAATTCTGAGCCAGTCTGCACTTCATGACTCTGTCTCAAAACTAGTAATAATTAATTAAAAGGTTAACTGGGGCTGGAGTGATTAAGAGCACTGGCTCCTCTTCCAGAGGACCTGGGTTCATTTCCCAACACCACACAGTGGCCCCCAACTGTAAATCCAGTGCCAGCAGCTCCTATAGCCTCCTCCAGCCTCTGTAGGCACCAGACACACATGTAGTGTACAGACAGGCAGATGCAGGCAAAACGCCTACACACATTAAATCTTTAAAAAAAAAAAAAAAAAAAAAAAGGTAAGTGAATTGAGCAGACTACGACGTGACACACACCCTTTAGGTAGACTCACTGTTTTCCTACATTGAAACTGATAACAGTCTATTGGCTTTTCTGATAATTAAATGTCAGCATTACTGTTTTAATGTTTTTCATTACAAATATGTTATCTGTCACCTACATCACAGATATACTGGCCTTTAAAGGACAAGCCTAAGGCTTCACTCACCATTATTAATGTTTATATCCAAAGACCCAAGTCAGTAATAACAAGTACACAGCAGAAGGCCTTGTAGGCTAGGACAGTGCTCTTCTTCGGTCTCCATCTGAATTCAGCAATCGCTTGCTGCCAACACCAATCTTCCAATTTTCCTCAATCAGACACATTATAAGGTTTTCTAGAACGTATACTCTTATTTCCTCGCTCCAAGTTATTTCAAGAATGCACTGCTCTGATCACTTGAAAAGAACGTTTATTCGAGCTAATCTTTTCCACCACCCACAGCAGTACAGTAAGAAGCTACCACACTGCCGTTATTCACAAGCACACTGTCCGTCTGTCGGGTCTCCTGCTGTGCTGTGTTCCCAGTCTTAGGAACCGAGGACAACGGTGCTGCACAGTCCTATCTCTTCACCAAGATGACAACGGTAAAAAGACCCAGGCAGAGAAAGGGGCCAGTTTAATTAAAATCGTCCCTCAGCCTTCAGAGCCTGACATCACCACAGGTCTACAGACAAAGATTTATGTTTATTCAATCTTAAATCTTGAGGAAATACTTCCTAATAACTTGGTACCAGTGACACATTTTTAAATTTTCCACTAGTGAACACATGCCCCTCAACAGAAACCTTTCTAAACTCTTCTCTGGGCGCCCAGGCTGAGGCACTGGTCGCCATCTCTTCTCAGGGCCTTGGTGCAGCAAGATGAGATAAAAGACAAAGAGGAAACAGTCTAGTTAAAGCCATTGATGCTAACATTTGTTTGATTTTCACAAAGTTAACACTAGACTAGAGAACAAAGACTCCCTTCCTCCCTCTTTTTTAGACAATATAATGACTTCCTATTGTAAAATCTTGTTTCCACTGGCTTCTAGGACATACAATAGCAAGGCAAGCAAAACCTTTTGACCTTGGGAGATAATGGTAAATATAAGACCTATTAACATTATGTTCCTCAAAACCAAAAATAAATTTCTCACAAGTAAACTATTACATGAACAAACAAAACCTTGTCTTGTTTCTATCACTTGCTGAAATCAATCATGGTGGCAATGGGTGAGGGATTAAGAAACAGCCAGGTAAATTCACAAAAGCTCTAATGTAAGACAAAACTACCCTGCAGGGACAGCCAGTGCCTCCTGACCTAACAGCTGTACACAGTCGCACTAATTAAAACGAAAGGCTGGTCTGCACAACACAGACAATTCACTGAACCTCCTGACAAGTGGCCCCAGTTCACCACACTCTTCCCTGCTCTGGCTATAATGTAGAAAGTAAATCAGACATAGCTGAATAAACGTTCTCTCTGTGTCTGTATGTCTCTCTCTCTCTCACATACATACACACACACACACCCGTGAGCATTTCAGAAATGATCACAATACAGACTTGAGCACAGTCCTGTGAACTATTAAAAACACTACACAAAGGAAGTAGAGCCACATTACATCAGCTCTTGCCTCAATTCATAAATGTAAAACCGCAGAACAAGGCAAAAATCTAAAAAGTCTTTTCTGGAAATCTCAAGGTGAATTAACGTGAGTTAGGTCTTTAAATATATTATGGATCGGGTCTCATTGATGCATCACGTTCAGAAGCCAAGGGGAGGGGAAAGCGGAATCTTAAGTCAATTTTATCATGCAAGAAGATCAAATAACACTTGAAGAGCAGCCTGCCGAACAGTGTGCCTGCCAGAGCACTCAGTGAGGACTCAGTGAGGAGCATCGTCCGCCCCCAGAGATCCTTACAGAAGAGTTTCAACACTACTAAATTAGAGCTGGCAAAAAACAAATGCAGGCTCCTCAGCCCCCACACACCACTGTGGAGTGGCTGTCAGGCATCTGCACACCTGCCTCGTGTTATTTTCCTAGGCAATGTAAATACTCAGAAAGGCAACGGTCTTTTCCAGCCTGAGTCTACATATGCTTAAAAATGAAGAGCTAGCTGTGCTTCTGGAAATAATTGCCTACAGAATGGATAGGATATTGTTCCCATGTGTAAGGAAGGTCTTAAATCATGTCTACTTTAAATCTGGAGTTCCCTGGGAAAAAGGAACAAGAACTCAATACCACATTTTAGCAGAGTTAAAGGTCTTTGTCAACTCTGTTCACAGCTTTTCCTTAAATGTCTCAATCTGCAAGCATCCAGGAACACAATTTCAAAGGGGAAAATGTAAGCTTACTGACCCCATGTTTATTCACATACCATTTCTGAGACTGGCCAGATGGCTGAGAGGCCTCAAGCCAAACAATGCCCCCAAGGACTCAGTGCCACATGTGTGCCAGGAACTCTTAAAGCCTGAGAGTAAGACACAGTCGCCTGTTACAGGCGGTTTTCTCAGTAAACATTAAGCAGGTCTCATAGCAGCAGAGGATTTCCGAATAAGCAAGGTGGTGGGGAAACCTACACACACACACACACACACACACACACACACACACACACACACACAGGGGGGGGGGGGCGTGGCGGGGCACAAATGGCAATTTAAACTAAATGTAATCATTATCAAGAACCCTGTACTGCCGTTATTTTGGCCAAAAAGCAAACCACAGGTGACCGGCATTTCTTTATTACCAAACCCATTACATTCGTTTTACTTTTGAACTTACACTTACTCCCCAGTAGGCAGTGAAGTTTCAGCTGAAACAGCTACTTTTACATTACATGCTGCCCATCTTCAAACAGGCTTTACTTTCAGAAGGAATAAACAAACGTACTCAAGAAACATTTTTAAACTACCTTTTCTCTGCCCCAAAGACGTTTACTATTCAGTTTACTTTAGTTGAAATTTCCAGTGCTCCAGACTCTCATTAAGAAACAAATTCCGACTAGAATGTAATGGGATACTTCAAAACCCAACTCCCCGTTCCTAACACTCACCAGTTCACCTCTCTACACCCACCTCTGGGAGCCCACACGCCACTTGTCTGTCCAACTTCCAGCCCGAGACCTGAGTCCCCTTGCAGCACAAGGCCGCCGGCCACTTGCCTGCGCGGCCGGGCCAGTCCTCCTCCTCCTCCTGGGGCGCCGGATCCCGCAAACCCCAGGGCGAGAGCCTGGCGGGCGGAGCCGAGGAGGCAGTCAGGGCTGGGCGGTGAAGTGCACCTCCAAACAAAAGGAGGCCGGGCGCCGGCCGCGCGGGTAGGTCCGGGCTGCTACAGGCGCCGGCCCTCGGCTGAGGATGCGCTGGGCCCACGGCCACAGCGCTCACTCGAACTCCTTCAGCCCCGGCGGCCTGGCCAGCACTGCCACGTGCCTGCGACCCAGACTAGAGAGAAAGAGCCTCCTGAGCGCGACGGCGGCCAACAAAACCCGGGCTGGAACGAGGCCGGCTCCGCACGCGCCCAGGCAGCCACCATGGGGCTAGCACACACAATGCCCGCCGCAATTGTAGCTCCTTCCCTGCCCCGCCACCCTCAGGTTCCCCCAATCCTCCCAGCGTTCCCAACAGCCGGAACTGCAAGGCTGCGTGATTGATGGCAGCTCTTAATAGCGTGGTCAGCTAGAAAATGCATCTGCAAGCAAGATATTAAAGAGGCAGCGCATCCCCGATTGTGATCAGCAGCTCACACTTCCTAGAGCAGCCTCAGCTTCAACTAGGAATACTAATGCTAAACCCCCTCTGACGCCTAACAAATGCAGATGACACAACCAAGGTCCACGGACAGCCAAACACTTGCTTTCAAAGACCACAGGAGAGCAGCACTCTTTGGTGGCAAACATTTCTGACCCTCATTTCCCTTATAATTTAAGAATTTCTCTAAGTGACTTGATTAAATTTCTCCCAACCGTTCCAAAAGGAAATAAAGATCCATCTGCTACACAAAATGTAGGTTAAGCTGGGCTTGATTGAAACTCACCTAATAAAAGCAATAAAATGCATATTCTTTGTCCCGTGGCTTTAAATAAACAACTCATGGAAGCTAGATTCCGGGCTTCATCATTAACTCAACTTGTAAATTCATCTGAAGAGAATTATCAACTGATAATTTCTAACTCCTTTCTTCCCCAACTCCCAATGAAGTCTGCTCAAAATATTATCAATTTGCTAAATTTTATTAAAATTAAATCTAACTTTACTCATACCTTGTACTCTACTGCTTAATAGTAATAGCAAAGATTATTTGTTCCTTATAAATAAAACATTGTAGGAATTTTTAAGAACTACTAAAAGAATATAGATTTAAAGTAGAAACCTAGTTACTGACCCAAATTACAAAGAATGCTCCACATTTAAATGGTCACCTTTCACCTTCAGGAAAGTTTTCTCAAACGGTTTTATGCATGTTAATTCAACTTCTAAAGGCAGAATAAATTTCCTAATTTACTGGGTATCTTTTTAGGCTGAGAATTTTAGACAAGATTAAGGTAATTTTTTTCCAAACTGTCTAAACAAAGTAGAAGGAAGGTAAGAGTAGAATTCAGGGCTCTCCCTTGTTGGCACCAATCATGAAGCTGACACTAGAAGCCAAACCTACTCCATTTTGGGATTAGCCTCCATCTTAAAGAAAAGAAAAAATACCTGAAAATTTGACCTACAACAGAACTCATGTGTGGGAAGGACCCCCGTGGCTTTACTCCCTAGAGTTACTCCCTAGCTACTTCCTAGGGACAGTTAATCAAAAATGAGTCTGATTGTTTTAGAGGTTTCAGACTGGTTGTGATGGTACACAGTCTTGCGTCAGAGCACTCACCTGTCAGCTGACAGCCATTCTATCGGATGCTTGCCAGACCGGACACGCCACCCCCACCCCCTCACTTGCTCCTATTTTCCTATTAAAAACTTGTCCCGCTGAGGGTTCCAGAATGCTCCACCTTCCCTTCCTGTCCTTTGTCAGAGTTGGGTTGGAAGGAAGCTTGTAATAAAGAGACCCTAATGCTATTACATCAAAAACAGCTCCTTGGTGGTCTTTTGGGGTTCACGAATGCTTCGTAGCACATGTATACTGAAAGACCAACTTTGGGAATGGAGAGATGCCGCAGAGGTTAAGATGACTGCTCTTGCAGAGGACCCGGGTTTGATTCCCAGCACCAGAAGGCTGTAAGTAACTGCAGTCCTAAGTGACCTGACACCCTCTCTGGCCTACGACAGACATATATAGGTAAAACACTCATACACATAAAATAAAAATAAAGTTAAAACTTTTAGGTGTGGGGAGAAAGACCTGTAAAGGGAAATCTTGCTCCAAGTAACTGAAACAACAGCTTCTGAGAGCTGGTGAACTGGAGGCGCTCCACAGCGTGATCCACACCCACCGCACGCCCCACTAACACCTCTCCTCAGTGAAGCCTGCTTCATAACTAAGTGGCTCTGAGCAATCTCCAAATATGTCAGAGGTCAATCAATCCCAAAGCCTGCCTACAAAAGCTACTCCTGTACTTAAGACACACTTCCAACTTCTAGCCAGATAAATCCAGACCCATAGCAAAGCCTATAGAGGATTTGTTCCCCATAACTCACATACACACACAGACATCCGAGATTAAGCTTCTCTGTGCCAAGAAACTTACAGAGAACACACAAAATGAGAAAATAGAGTCACTGCCCATAAATCAAACATTCACAACAGACGTATGTGATGTCTGGTGAGGGCCAAACAAAGCTTTTCTGACAGACCCATTGTCTAGAAGGGTTGGTTCACAGTGAGTCTGAAACACTAATCAGAATAGCTGGACTTGTACCGTCTGAGCTCCCACCACACCAGCCTCTGGGAGTTGTGCACACCTGCACAGCACACTCTTTACTGGGGCTTTCTTTTCCACCATGTGGGTCCTAGCAACAGAACTCATCATCGTCAGGCTACGCAGCCTGTACCGTAAATCACTGAGCCACCTCAGAAGTGGCTTTTACAGAATTTGATGACACAAATCTTTAGCTCTTCTTTCGTAGCCTCTTCATCCACCCACACACACAGAGTACCCAGTCACACCAGTCTTTCCATTTCCCTAGCATCAGATTTCTACCATAAGCCTACACTGCTTCTTCCACTGTAATAGAAATAATCTCCCAGGTGCCCCTTTCACACGTAGACCAGCATCTCAAATAACTAGCTTCTAGAAAATGAATACATCTTCTCTTGGCCTGTAAAAGTCTAAGGCACTGGTGACTGGCTCAGTGGCTGAGCATGTGAACCAAACCTGACAACCTGAGTTCAATACTTGGGACTACCACAGTAGAAAAGAACTGACTTACCAGGGTGTCTTCTGACCATCCCAAGTGTACACATGGCAGGCACAGTGTGTTCCAGCACTAAGTAAGTGTTAGAAGAGAAGCAGGAAAAGCCCAGTAAAAAGTGAGATTTCTACTCATGTTATAACGATGCAAACATGGGTGCTAAAGTGATTTACACAGACCCTAAGATCCAGCTAGTATCCTAGTTGCTTTGCAAGTATAGGTTTTTTAAGAGTTAATGAGGAGCTAGGAACAATGGTATATGATTTTAACTCCAGCACTAGGAAGTAGAGGCAGGTAGGAAGCCTGGTCTAGTGAGACACCCTCACAAAAAAAAAAAAAAAAAAAAAAAAAAAAAAAAAAAACCAAAAAAAAAAAAAAACTAATCCAAAAGTAAAGAGTTAATGAGGTCCAGAAGCCACTACTAACCCAAAATCAGCTCTTGCTACTTCTGACATTTAGGCAATAGGTACTCACACTGAGCAACGAAATAGAATACAAAAGTTTGAAAACTTTTGAAAAGTTTGTACACGTATTCAGTCTTCCAAGTTTCTCTGATATTACTGTGTTGCAAATTCTGCTCAAAGAGTGCAATGAATTTAATGTTCACTTTTTCTTCTATATTCCCTGTCATGGAAGCCTATCCAAAGATTCTTTTGACTAAAAGCTCCCAGTAGTGAACACAGACCATTCCAAACCTACCTCCACACCACTCAAAGCAAAGATTTTGCCTTAAACCTAACTAATATGAGTTTGTAACTAAGGCATCTGCACAGGGAAATAAGAGTTAATATAACAAAACTCCCTGTGTTTCAGGTGTCTTAGCACACGATAAAGACTGTTGCACGGTATGAATGAACCAGTGCTAGCCCAGCCCTGCATTCTATCTATCCATGATTGCTCTCAGTGATGCACAAGGCAGCACCTGGTGCCTACAGGATCTCCTTCTGGCCACATCAGGTATCACACTTCCTTTTGCTCTAAGCTCCACTCCACACTAAATCCAGTTCCTGGTTTCCTAATAACCTTCACTTATCAAAACAACCCTGTCAAGTTGAATACCATTAACAGATAATGAGGGGAGACAGCAGATGCAGTTAGGAGCACAGCATTCCACACTCTACAGGCCACAGCATGCAGCCAAGTGAGCTGACATCTGATTTCATCCTAGCAGTTATAATTAAATCGAAAGTCTACTAAACTAACATTAAAACTATGACCAGGAACTACCCACAGGGAAAATATGAAGCCCTCTCTGTCAACAGCTAAACAAAGCCAGTGATATTTAAGACCCTCAGCTTCCTACTATTGCTCTGCCCTGTGCCACAGCAAAGAAGAATCTTAATTGCATCTCAGAAAGATGGGAGGTTTGCCTAGTCCTCAAGACTACGGAAAGAGGAAGGAAGGTTCTATTATTTAATGTGACATTTTAAACAATGGCCAACAACAACAACAACAACAACCACTGACCAGGCAAGGTGGTGAATCTGTTATCCCAGCATTTGGAAGATGAAAGAGAACCACAAGTTCAAGGATAACCTGGACTTCATAAACTTCTATAATGCGCAAAAAAAAAAAAAAAAACCCAACCTAGAAAAAAAATACCCAAAATACCCAAGTCAAGCATACATTAATTGAGTCAGTAAGGGGAATTTTTTAAAAAATATTACTATGTAGAATATGGACTTACTGCCAAGTACGGTAGCATAGGTCTATAATTTTAGCACTAAGGAGGCAGAAGCAGTCAGATCTCTCTGAATTTCAGGCCAACCTGGTGTACATCGCAAATTCCAGGACAGCCATGGCTACATAAAGATACCTTGTTTCAAAAAGTAAAAATAAATAAATAAATGGACTCAGCAGTGCTAACTTTAAAAATGAATAAAAAGGAAAAAATAAAGAAGCCAGGAATGGTGGCACATATCTGTAGTCCCAACTCTTTGAAGGAAGAGACAACAGGAACTCTGCAAGTTCAAGACCAGCCTGTGCTATCAGGTGAGAATTGTCTCTCAATTAATTAATTAGTTAATTAACTAATTTTAAGGGGAGAGGTCATTATTTACTGTAAATATTTTCCCTAGATTATGATATTTTGTCCTCAATTTTAACACTTAATTGTGTGTATGTGTGTACGTCCATGTGTGCAGGCACCCACAGAGACTAGAAAAGTCAGGTGCTCTGAAGGTAGAAGCCCAGCAGTTATTGGCTATCAAGATGTAAGTACTAGGAATTAACCTATGTCCTCTGTAAGATTAACGAGTGTTCTCAATCACTGAGCCATCTCTCCAACCCCATAAACATCTTTTAAAAAACAAAACAAAAAACCTAGAAAAGAGGTATATACTTTATGAAATAAAACTTATTAAGTTGCTAGGCAGTGGTGGTGCAGGCCTTTAATCCCAGCACTAAGGAGGCAGAGGTAGGCAGATTTTTGAGTTTGAGGGCAGCCTGGTCTACAGAACAAGTTCAAGGATAACCAGGGATGCACAAAAAGCCCTATCTCAAAAATCAGAAAAAAAAAAAAAATAAGTTTTTCTAATATATGGTCTAATGGCCATATATTAGTTAAGTTTCTCTAAATTTACTTTCTCCTTTCCAACCTACCAAACTGTCACCAGCTTGGAAAATCTTAACAGTTTTCAAAAAACAAAACAAACAAACAACAACAACAACAAAAAAAAAACAGTATTTCTTTTTGAAGTTCTTTTAGACTTTTTTAAATTAAAATGTTGTATCTTCCTATAAAAGAATCTAAACAGCTCTACTCAATGGCTTAAAGTCTCTCCAGGTTCTCTTCTGTATGCGAATTTACATACACCTCTAAGAACATGCATGCTCATTTGTCTGATGGTTCGTTCTGTTAATTTTTATTTCACAGAAATGAAATCCTACTGTTTATAGCAACTTGTTCTTCTCGCTTTACACCTGGCCATCAACACCCCATTCCTGACCACAGCTGCACAGAATTTTACAGTGTGGAGTACAGTAATTAGAAAATTCCTTCCCGAGGCTGTTAACACTGAGTTTCTGGGTTTGTTTTTCCTGTTATAAATACTCTTACAACAAATTTCTATGAGAAGTCTTGTTTTGGGGCACAAATATATTCTACGGAGGGGGAACTAGGAACTTAGCTCACTTTGCTAGTCAGAGCTTAAAGGCTGGGCCAGCCACAGGAGGCGCTGCTGGCACATACTGACTGGCTGTGGGAACTCTCCTTAGTCTCCTGCCTTTCTAAAGGTAGCTTTTGATTATTCCTCCAGATGTAACTAGTCCTAGACATAGCTAGCCTTTTCTGAACACATTCTGGTATCTCTTATGAGTGAAAAAATTTCACTAAGAAGCTGCTTTGGTGTTAAACTCCAAAATTTTATTTTTCCATTTGGGCTTGCTTCTTAGAAACAGACACCCACCCTATGGGCCTTCACAAACCATCCCATCCCAAATCAAAATGGCCTCTAGGTTCCAGTTTCCCCAGAAACGGTCCAGAGTTCCTGTTGTTCTAGCGCTAAGTGGTAACAGCACATTCTTCCTTTTTTAAAGAAAATCATTGGTCAGATGTGGTAGCACACACCTTTTTTTTTCCCAGTATTTGTGAGTCAGAGGCAGGTGGATCTCTATGAGTTCAAAACTAGCTTGGCTTACAATAATGAGTTCCAGGGAAGCCAAGACTGTGTGTGTGTGTGTGTGTGTGTGTGTGTGTGTGTGTGTGTGTGTGTGTGTG
>JANHMN010000004.1:5777609-5799984 GCA_030674055.1 Rhabdomys pumilio
GTGTGTGTGTGTGTGTGTGTGTGTGTGTGTGTGTGTGTGTGTGTGTGGTGAGCCTCTGTTTCAAATATAGACCCAAGTATGGAGCCATGCCTTTAATCCCACCACTCAGGAGGCAGAAGCAGTCCAGCCTAGTCTACAGAGTGAGTTCTACAACAGCCAGGGCTACACAGACAAAATTCTGTCTTGAAAAACATGCATAGACAGACAGACAGACAGACAGACAGACAGACAGACAGACAGGAAAAAAATTATTTATATCCCAAAGTACATGTAAAATTAACTGCCTTGTTTGTTTCTACATATCAAGTGCTACAGAACAACCTGGAAATACATGACACTATCTTTAAAAAAATAAATAAATAATAAACATATTAAATATAAACTGCTTCTTTTGGATGGTTCACATTACTCTATTCTCTCACCTATGCCATTGCTACAAGGCCTCAAAGGCAAAGAAAGGTCAGGCCTCAGCCATACTAATAATTCTCAAAGAACATTCCTGGTGACCTGGGCTATGCACACTTATCATATCTCTTCGATACAGCCAGCACATAATGATTTGTTCACATATGCTCCCGGGTCGGTAAAGGTGCTGAAGAGCAGAAATATAAAGCATTAAATCAACTACACTGGTAATAATTCTATCCACAGAAAAGCAGGAGCATAACTACCACAACAAAGAAGCCCAAGTTTATGCACTTTGATGTCATCATCTTAACATTTAATTCTGCATTTAGTAAATATGCTTGTGAATAAATGTAAAGTTAGATAAATATTATTGCAATCAAGACAACAGACTTTCTCTTTTGTTTTTGAGACAGGGTCTTGCTGTGTAGCCCTGGTTGGACTTGACAGGGTGCAAAACAGTCACCCTGCCTTTGTCTCCTAAGAGCTGGGGTCAAAGATACGCATCACCAAGTTCAGGTCCATACTCTTGGAAAGTAATTAGAAACGGTATCAAATTATAAATATGTAAGTACATTAAGGCTAGGCACTAATTAAACTTTTCTTTAAGTTTAATACTAATGGAGTCCCAAACATATTTCACATAAATTAAACAAACAATAACTTCTTACTAAGTATTTAAAAGTATTACCTCAGGAAATCATAAAAAGTATCAACATTACTGAAACAAATTCTAGGGAAAAAACACAACTTCGGTGTGTTATCACCTTATCTATTTACAAGAAGGGAGAAGTAAAAGGTCAGGCGGGAAGCACAGATTCCAAAAGTGAGCATCTCCCCCAAGGAGAACGAATAAAGTCCTAAGGCAGCTCTGGGCAGACTTCCTAACTGCCCTAAAACTCACTAGGGTCTCAGTGTATAATGACAATCAAGAGGCAGCTGAGAGGAGAGGCTGGGAACACACTCAGCTCGGGACACTGGTCTCGATGCTGGGTGAGATATTTAGAATGAAGCCCTAGAGTGTCTCTGGGTTACTGAAGTAAAAATAAGATAATACAAAACCCGACCAGAATCATTATACCAAGAACTGAAAATATTAACTAGATATTTGCAAAATTAAAGTAACATATACAAACTTGAAACACTGCTGTTGCCTTTTTGTTGTTATTCTGATTTGTGGTTTTTCTAGTACAATGCTTCTAACAAACTAAACTCTTCAAATAAAATCACCTTCATCTTTCTCAGGAAAAAATACTTATTAAATGTTTCAAAAAAAAGATTAAATGACTACTATTTACAAGGTTCAACATCACAGGGAGCATTACTGAGTCAGTAATTCTCTGCATAAAGAACAATTACTTCCCTACAGGAAATGTCTGCCTAGCCTAATTCAAACCATGTACTGAAACACTCCAGGATACACTGATTAAAACAAAGTCCAAAGCCAGGGAAAGAAGACTGCTTGACGAGAACAATGCAGAGCAGCCCCTAGTCTGCCTTCAGAGAAGCTGAGAGGTGAGACTGTCACCAAGACAAACGCTCAACACCACTCTGAGAGTTTAATCTTTAACTGACCAGAAAAGACAAATATTTAAATCACAGGAAATTCAGTTTCATACAAAGAAGACTTGGGCTAACTTCTTGTGTTTACACCATTTCATTAATCCTAACAACAAAACCAAACACTGGTCATTTCCCCCGGCTCCTGAGAGCAAGCTAACCACAATGAAAAACCATGAAAGCCATCACTGATTGGGTGTACAAAGGATTGCAACGCAAACCATGTCCCAAGTCCTGAAAGAAAATGACTGCCCGATGCCTCCCTTATAGTCTCTCCAGGACACGGCAGACCCTTACCATGAGACCTTCCTGATGCCAGTTGTAGGAGACACTGAGCAGACGGACTCATGGTAGGAGCTGGCCTCTTTCTATTGTCGTCTACTATAGACGGAACAACTACCACAAGAGTCCTGTGGCAGTTGGGTTTTTTTTTTTTTTTTTTTTTTTTGGTTTGGTTTTGGTTTTTTGTGAGGGGCAGGGGGCAGGAGAAAGGAGGTCAGGATCTCATCCATCGAGTTCGAGGAAATCCTAATCGACACTGAGTTCACAGCCAGGAAGGGCTAGAGAGACCCTGTCTCAAATAACAAACCAAGAAATCTGGTGCTATACACTGAGGAATGTTTATCAGCATACGGCCTCATGGTCTCAACCTACAATCAAATAATAGCACATACATTTATTTATTTATTTATTTATTTATTTATTTATTTATTTATAGCCAAGGACTAATATACTTAGGGAAGTGTTAAAATGATTCCCAAACAACTAGAAAAGCACACCATCCAGAAAAAGACTTCTTATAAAAACTGAATCATAAACACTGAAAGCTAGTCTTCCAACATTAAATAGAGGAACAGTTATCTTTTATGATAAAACCTAAAGAAAAATCACAGTAACAAATACTATGGCTTTTTAAAAGCAATTAGCAGTGAGGTTAAGAACTGATGCTAGCCACTGGATACTTGTTTTCAATTACCTGGTTTTAATCATTATAAAGGGCTTAGAGAGCTTACTATTCTGAGGACCAAAACTCACAAAACGGCTCAGTCTGATTACCTCATCTGGATTCTGCAGGTTCCGGCACATATGTGATACACATAAACTGAAGACACAGGCATGCACCCACACATACACATTAACAATACACATTTTTAGTAATCATTCTATATAGTAAGTATTTGTTTGCCTGTAGACAAGGTTTCAATGCATCTCAAGTTAGTCTAGAACTCTCCACCTCCCTATGTGGTCAAGAAAGACTTTGCCGCTCCTGATCCTCCTGCCTCCCTCAGAGAATGCTGGCATAGGCAACAATGTTTTACTGCTTACCCCTAGGACAGCTCTCACTGGGAGCTAAGCTACCTTGATGAGCGTACACAAGTAACAGGCACCACGTCAACCTTACCTTTGCCGTACTCTAATATACATAATCTGACCACAGGCAGCACTTGAAGCAACTCATCCTAAAAGCTTACAGTTCACTGTCCACTGTGCCACGTCTACTGACACTGGAAGACACCGAGCAATGCCTTAAGTTTAATTGCACAGCCAGGCAAATTCATACTCAAATATGAGTATAAAACAAAGACGCTTCAGAAGCAAGAGGTCTACACAGGTTCAAGGCCAGCCCAGTCTACATAGCAAGCTGAAGGTTAGCCAAGGTTATTACTTCCAAAGAGAAGGAATTCTGTCCCCTACAGAATAAATACAACTCTCTCTCTCTCTCTCTCTCTCTCTCTCTCTCTCTCTCTCTCTCTCTCTCTCTCTCTCTCCTGCAGCCAAGCATGATGCCAAAAAGAAAAAAAGCTGAGGGAAGACAATGGTGACCTAGATAAATGGTAGAAGCTACCAGGAACAATTACTACAGTACAACATGCTCCACCATCACTGGGGAAACACACACTCACACACAGAGGTTTTCAAGACAGGGTTTTTCTTTATACCCTTGGCTATCCTGGAACATGCTCTGTAGACCAGGCTGGCCTTGAACTGCCTGTCTCTGCCTCCTCCACCTCCTGGCCATAAATATAATTTTTAAATTACCATACCAAAAAAAAAAAATTAAAAATTTAGGATCTGGAGACATGACTCAGTGGTTAAGAGCACTGACTGCTCTTCCAGAGGTCCTGAGTTCAATTCCCAGCAACCACATGGTGGCTCACAACCATCTGTAATGGGATAAGATGCCCTCTTCTGGTGTGTCTGAAGACTATGTACAGTGAATGTATTCACATACATAAAATAAATAAATGTTAAAAAAAATACTTGTTAAAAAAATTAAATCCCAGTACAATGTGTGTTTCTGTTATAGCAATATGTGCATTCTAATAACAACATGAATATTCAGCACTGATTAACCACACACTGTTCATATAACCACACTGGGAAGAAAAGAGATGAAAACCCAGATCTCTCATTAAATAGAATTCAACAAGTCATTGGAAAATAAATACATAAGTAGAATAAAACAACATAAGAGTGTTATTTAATAATACTGAAATAAGCAGCAAAAGAAACAGTTATAAAATTTAAAACAAGCTGGAGAGGTCCCTGGATATAAGCACTGGCTTTTCTTCCAAAGGACTGGGTTCAATACCTAGCACCCACTTGGCAGCTCACAGCCATGTATAATTCCAGTTCTCAGTAACCTAATACTCGCTTCTGGCCTCCACAGGCATGCAAGTGGTACACAGACATGTATACAAACAAAACATTCATATAAAAATTTGGCTGACTGAAGTGAAAAAGGAGGACAGGGATGGGGTAGTATACCCATAATGGCAGCTTTTCAGGGGCTGAGGCAGGAGGATTGCTGGCCAGTGTAACATAATTAAACACATCCAACCATCCCCAATAAAAGCTAAGATGAATTCTCTGTGAAATTAGCCCACAAATGGGCAAGAGGGACCAGAAATAAACCTACAACATTGCTGGATTATTTTACTTTTTTTTAAGATTTATTTTTATGTGTATGAGTTTCTTATCTGCATGTATATATGTACACAATGTGTGTGCCTGGTGCCTGAGGAGTTGAGAGAAAGAATTGGATCTCCTGAAACTATAAGATTATTGTAAAAGCCACTATGTGGGTACTCAGAATTGAACCAGGGACCTCCACAAGAATTATTGTTCTTAACCACTGACTCACGGCTTGATTCTTAGTCTAGATTCCTGAGTCTACGCACATTCATTAAATTTACCTACTAAAGAAATAAACCACTGATGGGGTGAGTTAGTTAACTGGTAGATACAGGCTTCTGTGCATGAGGCCCTAGGTTTGATCCCCAGGTCAGAGTCACAGAACTAGCGGGACTCATACACAAGTACAACAAAACTGTTCGTTAGAAAACCAAAAGCTGCACTGAGACAATTTTACGGAAAGGCTCAGGCTATGAATCAGTGAGTTACAGCCTGACATACAGCATGAGGCCTGGAATTCAATCCCACAGCGCCCACAAGTGTCCATCATGCATGTGTGCATGCATGTGTGCATCCAGCACCAGGAGGGGACAGAGACAGGCAGAAGCCTAAGGCCACAAGCCAGCCAATCCAGCCAATATTCTATGATATTAAAAATCTCTCCCTTCCTCCTCCTGAAAAATAAAAACTTAAGTAATGTTAATAACCAAATCAGTCACTATAGCTTTATCTGGCATAAATGAGAAATATTACTCACATGTATACATACAACATATGGTACACATGCAACAGAGAAGGAGAGGGACGGGGGACGAGAGAATAATGGCTACAAATGAAATGCTGAGGATATTTAAAGTGCAAGCTAACCACTAGGTCAACCTAGGCAGTTTGAGTATCTCTAAAGCACAATGACGTGCTCTGAAAACACTGCTAAAGTTTAATGCTATTGTTTTATCAGGAAAATGGTTGCTTATATTTCACAAGTTCATTAATAATCCTTTAAGGTCTAAATTAAAGTTTTCAATTTCTCGTGAAATAAATTTTGCTTTAGTCCTGGTTTACTCAAACTAAATGTGCAAACTAAGATATAGAAACAAACTTCAAAGGTTATGCTTTGAAAGTACTGAAGGCTTAGACAGAAGTGTCACCAGCAATAGGGCAAGCCCTGGGCTCCTGTCACACTGCAGTCTGCAGGCCTCAGATGAGTGAGTGCATGGTGATGACCAGGAGCCATTAGTGTAAACTTTGCAGGAGAAAAACAAACAGTACTAGATTTCCACCAGAGGACTGCAAAGTAACAGAATGGATCCAGTTGTTTAGCATAAGAGCCGTGAGAGAATCCAGTAATTACACAGAAACCATTATTGTACTGGCTACACTGTGTGTGTGTGTGTGTGTGTGTGTGTGTGTGTGTGTGTGTGTGTGTGCGTGCGCTCAGTGTTCATGGGAATGCTGGCATGCACAGGGGAAATGAAAAGGCAGTTAAATATGGAAAAGGACAAAAATTTAAACTAAAATAATTCATTTTCAAAAGACCAGTACCAAATAAATAAACAAATAAATAATAAAAATAAAAGCAAGAAAAAAATCAAAACCTCCAGCCAACCTATAATCAAAGTCTCAGTTTTCGGTTTCAATGGTAAGCAGAGTTGCTAGGCGTGGTTAATACAAGACAGTATGTGCCTACAATTGAAAAAAGAAAGATCATTTCTGACGGATCGTACAATCTTGGCTATATCCTCCAAATCTCTTCACAGAAAGAGTGAAAGTAGCAACAAGCAGAGTTTACCTTAGAAAAGAATGGGCCATTCACACATTCCTAAAACTATACATCCTAAGTCAGGTGGTGATCCCAGCACACAGGAGGCAGAAGCAGGTGGATCTCTCAAAGCCAGCCTGGTCTACAGAGTGAGTTCCAGGGCAGTCAAGGCTACACCCTTGAAACCCTCCCCGTCTCAAGAAAATTTTAAAAATCAGTCAATCAATAAATGCTAAAGCTCTGAGACTTCTAGAACTTTACAGATTTCTTTAAGACATAAGAGTCATATAAGAATCTTTAAGTTCCTAGGAAGCTGAGGGAGTGAAAAGTGGCAAAAGAAGAAGAAGAAAAGGGGTGGGGGGGGTTGCTCCAGGCAAAGGCAGAAATACCTACCACATCACAGGACAGCAGAGAGATGAGCTCAGCAGACCTGACCTCAACAACAGGGCAGTCATCTGAATCCATTCATTTACTTAACTAAATGCAGAGGATAAAAACGTCATTTAATTTGATCTCTGTATTTTCCAGGTGCTTATGTGGTGAATTATGCTCTCCTGCTCGATGCCCTGACAGCAAGCAGCTCTGTCTGGAGTTTGCCAGTCACCAGCAACTGAGCCTAGTTCTGAAAGGTTTTTTTTTGTTTGTTTGTTTGTTTGTTTTGTTTTGGTGGGGGGGTGTAGGGGAGCAGGGGCTTCCTCTCTCCCTCCCTGTAGTAGGATCTGCTAAGGGGACAGCTATAGACAAGGCAGCAGGTCCACCTCTTAGTCTCCATCAGTTCATCTCTAAATTATAACCAATTAACAACAAAAAAAGAAAGATTGAGGAAATGACATGTCTTAGAGACTCCATCATAGAAAATGCTCACAAACTTTAAGTATCTAGCACCACCGAATTGTGAAGTCTCTATCACAAGCTGGTACTAAGAACTTGATTGAGAGCCAAGCTGGTACTAAGAACTTGATTGAGAGCCAAAGAAGCTAGCTCAGCAAACAAAGATGCTTGCCACCAAAGACTCACATGATAGCAGGAGAGAACTAACTCCAGCAAGCTGTCCTGCCTTCCATATACATGTTGTGGCATGCACACATACAGGAACACACTAAGTAAATAAATAGAAAAAAATTATGGCACACTTAGGAACAGAGGCAGGTGAGTCTGAGTTCAAGGCCAGTCTGGTCTGCAGAGTGAGTTCCAGGACAGCCAGGGCTACACAGAGAAACCCTGTCTTGGAGAGAAACACCCACACCTTGAAAGAAAAAAGGAGAGGAAAGAAGGAAGGAAGGAAGGAAGGAAGGAAGGAAGGAAGGAAGGAAGGAAGGAAGGAAGGAAGGAAGGAAGGAAGGAAGGACCGCCGTAAGATTGAGCTGTAGGCAAGCCTGCAAACCATTTTCTTAATTACTTACTGATGGGGAGGACCCAATCCATTGTGAGTGGTCCCACACCTGTGCTGGTGGTCCTGGATTCTTTTTTTGTTTGTTTGTTTTGTTTTGTTTTTGTTTTTCGAGACAGGGTTTCTCTGTGTAGCCCTGGCTGTCCCGGAACTCACTCTGTAGACCAGGCTGGCCTTGAACTCAGAAATCTGCCTGCCTCTGCCTCCCAAGTGCTGGGACTAAAAGCGTGCGCCACCACCGCCCAGCAGTCCTGGATTCTTTAAGCAGGCTGAGGAAGCCATGGGGAGCAAGCCACTACACAGCACCCCCTCCAAAGCCTTCTCCAAAGCATCAGCTTCTGCCTTCAGGTTCCTGCCCTGTTTGAGCACCTGTCCTGACTTCCTTCAATGACAAACAGTGATATGGGAAGTGTAAGACAAACAAACCCTTCATCAAAACAATAAAAGCACTGAGTAAGACAAAATGGAAGGAGAAAACTTTCCCAAAAGAAGTTGTCCTCTAACCTACACACACACACACACACACACACACCCCAAAGGAACAGACATCAAAAGGGACCCATTGAGAGGGCTAGAGAATTGGCTTAAAGTTTAAGACAGCTGTTGTCTTCAGAAGATCTAGGTTTGATTCCCTTCATGGCTAATGCACATACATTTATACAAGCAGTCACATACAGACAATAAAAATAAATATTTACAAAACAAGAGAACAGAAACAACAATGGATGCCAGTGATATGTGTGCCTGTGGTAGGGAGGGAAAAGGAAGGCTAGAAAACAGGATAGGAAGGAGGTGCCAGAAAGGGTAAGGCAAGCTGGAATGTGTGGCTCTGTAATCCCAATACTGTAGCAGTCATGAGGACCCTGAGTTTGAGACTATATGAGGCTATATCTTTTTTAAAAGACAAACTTCTGGCCAGGCGGTGGTGGCGCACGCCTTTAGTCCCAGCACTTGGGAGGCAAAGGCAGGCAGATTTCTGAGTTTGAGGCCAGCCTGGTCTACAGAGTGAGTTCCAGGACAGCCAGGGCTACACAGAGAAACCCTGTCTCGAAAAGCAAAAAGAAGAAAGAAAGAAAGAAAGAAAGAAAGAAAGAAAGAAAGAAAGAAAGAGAGAGAGAGAAAAAAGAAAAAAAGAAAAAGACAAAGTTCTCAGGAGGGAGGGAGGGAAACTAAAGAAGACAAGAGAGATGGGAATGTAGCTCAATAGAGTACTTGCCTAGAATGTACAAAAGCCCTGGGTTCAACCCTTAGTTTACAAGGTACTGTAAGAGTGTTTATACAGATAATTCCGTGTCCTCAAGAGCAGAAAAAAAAAAAGGATGTGTACATTCATGTATAAGATATATGAGAAAGAAAAAATTAAAATTTCAAGGTGGCAGGTAGACTCGGGACAAAAATTATCAAAATACAATGCATATATTATGAAATGCTCATATACTGAAAATACTATATTTTTTAAATAAAATTAAAATATCTCTCACACAGCAATGAGTCACTAGGGAGAAGCATCATTGTGCTTGCATACTGTGCCCTAAAAGATACCACTTGGGTGGCTAACAGGCACTCAGACAACTGAGAGCAATGTGGAAGTCTGTCTTGCTGTGTACCATGCCATGGCAGGGCTTCTGTGCAGGACTGAACACAAGAGCAAAGACATGGAGGAGGAAAGCTACAAGACTCTTGAGGGGTTTCTACCCAAAAGACTCTTAAACTCTCTTCAGGTATAAGAGAGGTCCCAGAACTGACTTGGTCCCACACGTGCATATCACTGTCCTCACTGAAGGAAGTCAACACAGGAGTTCAGGCAGGGCAGGAACCTGGAGGCAGAGCTATGCAGAGGCTATAGAGGGGGCTGCTTATTGGCTTGCTCCCTGTGGCTTGCTCAGCCTACTTTCTTATAGAACCCAGGATTACCAGCTCAGGGGTAACCCCACCAACAATGGACTAGGCCCTCCCACAATGAATCATTAAGAAAATGTGCTACAACTGATCTTATGAAGCATTTTCTCAATAGTGACTCCCTTGTCTCTGGTGACTCTAGCTGGTATCAAATTGACATAAAACCCTCGTACCAACCAGAAACCATGGAACTGATTTGGTGGGGAGAGAAGATGACCTGACACTATCTGCATTATGTAAACTGACATAAAATTGTTTTCTGACTGCCACACACATGCCATGGCACACACATATTATACACATAAATGACTGTGATAACAAAAATAAATAAATTGAAGGCATTTTAAAAGGGGGATGACTCAATGCATAAATTGCTTGAATCAACAGCAAGAAGATGGGAGTTAGGATTCCTACAAGGAGTGTAAATGGCTGGATGACTGTGAGGATCTGCAAACCAGCACTCCTCTAGAATTCCAGTACACCTATCATGGGTGGGAAACAGAGACAAGAGAATTCCCAGGAGCTCATGGTTCAGCTAACCTGGTATAGATGGGAAAAAAAACAGACACCTCATCTCAAACAGGTTGGAAGGTGAGGATGACACCAAGGTTGTACTATGACTTTCACAGGTGGACAAAGATGGACAGACAGACAGACAGACAGACAGACAGACACACACACACACACACACACACACACACACACACACACACACACATGTTAGAAACAGCCAAAGAACTGTAACAGTCACAACTATAACAAATTCTCTGGTAGAGATCTAACATTAAAAGTTATTTCCTCTTTCCTTTTGAAACAGAATTGATGAGCAAATCACCGTAAACATGATTGCAGCCCTGCACAGCTGGTGCACATATATTGCGGATGGGGAGGCAGGAGGGCCACAAGACTGGACCGTCTGGCTTGACCCTCAACTAGCCACATACATATCCACAAATGTACAGTTTGTATTTGCATACAGCAAACAAAAACTTTTGATGAAATGGGACAGCTGGAAGCCACTGCTGCTCCACCTGGGAAACAATACTATCAGCATGAGCCCAGGACAAGTTAGTCCATCAGGAAGACACAGACCTAGGCATGTCCACCTAAACTCTAGACAACTCGCTAGTACTACAAACTCTCAATCACAGTTCTCTGACTCAGGAATGAACCGGGTTTAAGTGTGAAACATCCAGTTAGGTAGATCTGGGCAAATGAACTAATTAAAGTATCATCCTGTCTGCACTTCCTCAGAGACTCCACCAAAGTTCTAATAGTAAAAAGACTCCAACAAAAGTTTGCCGTGTTGTGAAACTCAGAACCAGAGAGCTAAGAATCTTCAGTGCCCACCCAGAAGTGAGATTGGGCACAAGAGTAGAAAAAGACACTCAGAAAAACCTGGCCAAAAAGGGAACTGACGCTGGGCATGTGCAGTGCACAGACTCAGTGTAATCCCAGCACTTGGAAAGATGAGGCAGGAGAATCATGAATTTGAGACCAGTTGAGCTATATAAGAACCTATCTCAGGACCATGGCTCCAATAAAAAAGGGCAACTTGTAAAAATATCAATGAAAAAGTTCCAGAGCTGAGTTGAGTGTGAGGGTACACACACACAATCCCAGTATGTGCGGAAGAATCAGGAGTTCAAGATCAACTCTGACTAGATAACACGTTTAAAACCATATGAGATACTCTCTTAAAATAAAAATTACCATGATATTAAACCAGTACTCAGCATCATAGTGAGTGAAAAGCGTCTAGAATAAAATCAGGTTATATATACTATAATACTTGACACTCGGCCAGCAGCACCCATCTCTGAACAAAGCCCAGGATTTTTACATAGCATTATTTGCTCTAAAACTGGAGTTTCAAACAGTTGTGAGCATCATGGGGGTGCTAGGAATCAAACCTAGATACTCCGGAAGAGCAACAAATGCCCTGAACCACTCACTGAACCATCTCTCCAGCCAGATTTTCTTTGTTATTAAGAGAAAAAAAAAAAAAACATAGCTGTGGACAATAAACTGCTTAAGCAGGTAAGATCTAAGAAAATAAATGAGAAAAGGGTTAGAAGTATCACGAGGTCAGAACTATTATTCAACAAATAAAATCCAACTACTTTTTTTCAAAAATCTATTAGGAAGTGAGAAAAATAATGAGTATTTGTAATACTCTGTTTTGTTTTGTTGAGACAGGGTCTCTCTGTGTAGCCCTGGTTATCCTAGAACTCACTCTGTAGACCAGGCTGGCCTCCAACTCAGAAATCCGCTTGCCTCTGCCTCCCAAGTGCTGGGATTAAAGGTGTGCGCCACCACAGCCCGGCCATAATATTCTTAGAAGTGAAATTTCCTCCTGTTTGCCTCAAACAGAACATGGCACATAACCTTCACTCCTCCACACTTCCCTCATGCCCCCCAAAGTAATTATTTATTGGTTTTGCATTTTAAACATCTCTTTTCACTTTCTCTATGGAGCTATCACATAACTCAGTGCATAATTTCATTATCTGCCTGGTGCCTACTCCTGCCACAATTAAATGACTCAAATAGGAGAGCTGTATTGTCTCACAGTCTGGACAATAAAAACATGAAGACAGCCACAGGACTGGTGTTCTCTGATGCTGTGAGACTAGATCTGCTCACAGGCCTCCAGCCACACCCTCTCTGGCTTTGTGATTCTCAGGTAGATATATCTGGGCATAGTTAGCACCCCAAAAATATTATTTATAATATCATTAACACCAGCAACAGTTACATTTTCAAAATAATGCAATTTTGTTTAAATCTATGTGCATGTTTTGCTTGTAGATATGCCATGCACCACATCAGTGCCTAGGGCCCAAAGAAGAGAGAAGAAGGCATCAGACCCCCTGGAACTGGAGTTAACAGATGGTTGTAAACTGCCAAGTGAGTGCTGGGAATTCCACCCAGGTCCTCTGAAAGAACTGCCAGTGCTCTTACCCACTGAGCCATCTCTCCTGCCTCAACAGTTGATACCTTAAACAGGAAAGGAGAATTAACAAAATTAAGATTTGGCATACTTTTTTTTTTTTAAAGCAACACAAAATTTGATATGGCTCTGGGTAGGCAAAAGCAGAGGCAGAAAGACAAGCATATGTTGAATTGAGCCTCCAAACACAGAGGACCTACAAGTCTTCTCTTGGAAGTACCTTACAACACTTATTTGGAAATGATCATTACAGATGTAATTAGCTAAGATGAGGTCACTGGGTGAGTCATACCAAGATGATAGACACTGTACAGAAGGGGGATTTAGACAGAGGTAGACATTAAAAGTAATGACAATAGAGATCCATTAAGAAAATATAGCTAAGAACTTTATATATAAGGGCTTGAGAGATGGCTCACTGGTTAGGAGCATATGCTGTTCTTGCAGAGGACCTAGGTTGGCACCCACCACCCATAGGCAGCTAGCAAACTCAGTGTAAGTGAGCAAACCAAGGGACAGTGGTATTAAACTGCATCTGGTCAATGCAGCCACCTAGTCGCACAGCAAGGATTTAAATTGGCCCTGCGTGACAAAATAAAAGTCTATCTGGCATAATAATTCAAATTATCAGTCAACAGAGGCTCCATCTTTGACCCTTTACCTGCCTATCACAAACCAATCAGACCTTTTGTTAGATAAAAGAAAAAAGACAGGGGTGCTAAGTAGGAACTGCTGATCTTAGGGCTGTCAAATCCTGAAAACCCTACATTAAATGTATCCCATTAATCAAATCAAGCTATCCATTATCAAAATGTAGGAGAACAGTAAATAAAACCACAAAAAGACAGAGGAAAAAAACTAACAACTTAGCCATAATATGCCCTTGGGTTAGAAATAGAATGAACAAACAACTCAGGATCTGAAAGGGCAGCAATGGTACTGCCTGCGGCTCCTCATGAAGTATACACACACCACATTCTCCCTCCTAAGGAGAACACAGAAACAACCTAAGGAGGTAAGTGAGCTTTCACAATTAGGAATAGTGTGAATTCGCCAGGCGGTGGTGGTACACGCCTTTAATCCCAGCACTTGGGAGGCAGAGGCAGGCCGATTTCTGAGTTCGAGGCCAGCCTGGTCTACAGAGTGAGTTCTAGGACAGCCAGGGCTACAGAGAAACCCTGTCTTGAAAAACCAAAAAATAAATAAATAAATAGGAATAGTGAAGGGGGGGGGGGTGCGTATTTTAAGTACCAACCAGTCTCCACCCCTCCACCACCCCATTAAGTATGTTCCATGATAGTACCAAATAAGGCCTAAAGGGTTCGCCTTTGATTAAACTACTTTCATGGCTGAATGACTTAAAGCTCCATTATTCTAGACTGTACTGGAGAAGTGATTTTTGTCACAGCCAGGATCAACAGAAGTAACAGCTGGTTAAATAAAGCAACTGCCTACCCTTAAGTAGGAGCAATGTGTCTCCATGAAGTACTTAGTGGCAACAAACTCTACAGAGTAGGCTGTGTTTTAAGATCAAACCCAGGAAGGAAAGTAACTCTTCCTATAGAGGATGGTTTGGCTCTTTCAAATAAACAAGTTTTATTGCTGAGAACACATAAAAATGTGACAACCTGCTTTCCAGTTCTGGGAGACCACTATTACTACACTGTGCAAACCAACAGGACAGAACACCCTGAAACAGAATCATGTTTTGTTTCCAGCCAGGAACCCATCTTCCTGGCAATAAAGTGCCAACGGCAATCAACCTGCAGAGCTGCAATGGACTCCTCAACTTGTCACCAAAGAGTCTGCCCTAAGCCTCTGCCAAAGTTCCAGCCTGACACAGAAAAGTAGCTTTATATTTTACTAACTATATTCATTCTTTTTTATTATCTTATTTCGTGATATGTATCAGTGTTTTACCTACAAGAGTATCTATGAACTTCATGCCTGGTGCCTGTGAAGGCCAGAAGATCTGGTCTACAGAACTTAGAGATGATGTGAGGCATCACGTGGGTTCAGGGAACAGAACCTAGAAGAGCAGGCAGTGCCCTTAACCACTGAGCCATCTCCCCAGACCAAGAAAACCAATTTTAATCTTGTTACCAACAAGTATTCTACCTGTGAACCCAAAAGTTACCACCAGAAACTGCTCCTAATTGGAGATACACTCAGTGACAGAGCACAGGCCAAGCAGTCAAAGGGCCCTATATTTGATCCTGAGCAGCACACAATAAAAATCATCTATTATACTAACAAGCGCATTGATTCTGTATGTAACAAAAACAACTATTTATATGCATGAGCTGAAGTTGTCACTTCTGGGTAAATGCAGAAACCATCATAGCTTACAGGCTGTTCAGAAGAAGACAGTAGGCTATGGTGGTTTATGTATATACAAATAACTGAGAGAGGGTTTAAGAAGGAAAAATATTTTATGACACAGAAAATTCAAATGTCAATGCTCATAGGTAAACTTTTACTGAAATTGTTCTTGCCTGTTCGTTTACTTATTTGCTTATGACAACTTTTGTATGTCAAATACGAGGTTGAAGGAGGCTAGAGAAATGGCTAAGCCATTAAGGGTACTTGTAGCTCTTAGAGAGGACCTGTATTTGATTCTGAGTACCCCACAAGGTAGTTTATAACCATCCTTAGTCCAGTTCCAGGGAATCTGATGTCCTCTTCTAATCTCCTTGGGTACTAGGCATGCACATGGTACACATACATACATCTAGGCAGAACACTAAAACATATAAAATAAATTAAATCTTTAAAAATAAAAAGGGGCAGGGGAAGAGTGCTGGGCAGTGGGGCACACACCTTTAATCCCAGCACTGGGTGGCAGAGGCAGGTGAGTCTTTATGAGTTTGAGGCCAGCCTGGTCTACAAAGTGAGTTCTAGGACACCTAGGGCTGTTATACAGAGAAACCCTCTCATGAAAAACAAAGAGGGGGTATGGGGGGCTGGAAACTGAAATGTAGGCAACAGAGCCTGCAAAGCCCAAAATATTTACTCCATGTCCTCCCTTTCATGAAGGCTTTCTAGTTGTAGACATTATATAATGAAAACGCAACTTCCCTTCTCTAAAAGCCTTCAATCAACTTCCCTTTTCACCCTTTCTAAGAAAAACTGAATAGAGAAGGGTAAAGCAGTCTAAGAGGAGGAGGTGAGGAGAGAAAGGAGGAGGAGGAGGAATAATGGGTAGTTACTTTATGTACTTCCTGTGCTTAAACGGGAAAAGACCAGCAAACAGGTAGTCCTAGATAGAGTTCTGAAACTGCTGTCCAATACGCATAACCAAAGCTAATACACATAAAACAAAATTTACTGGTTTATTTATTTCTTGCCTGCATGTGTGTCTGTGTGAAGGTGACAAGTCCACAGACACTTGTGAACTGCCATGTGAGTGCTGGGACTAGAACCTGAGTCCTCCAGAAGAGCAGCCGGCATGGTAACTCCAGCCCCATATAGGATTATCTCTTTAACTCCTAACTGGTTTCTTTTCAAAGAAATGGTTGTACCTGCTATAGGTCTAACAACAATTTAACTACAGGTACAAAGTGAAGAGGCAACGGGGCCAGTCTCTTATGTGACTGGGTAAAACAAGAAGACACTGGACACGATGCACTTGGTTTAGCTTCCTGTGAAGATCCAGAAGCAGACTCTCAGTCTGGCATATTTGCACTACTGGTACTTGTACAAGTATTTTCAGTCTGAAAATATTAATATGCTTTAACAGGTGGGCTTTCCAGCAAAAATGACAAACCTGAATTAGATACAGCAAATAAACGCAACTGAATAGCCTCGTTTTAGCCAGGCATGGTGGCACACATTACAGTCCCAGCACTTAAGAGGACTGAGACAGAAGGATCAAGAGTTCAAAGACAGCCAGGGCTATGTGAAATTCTGTCCCAAAAAAACCTAAACCATATGGGGCTAGAAAGGTCAATCAGTAATTAAAGCAATTTCTGCTCTTCCAACAGACCTAAGTTTGGTTCCAAGCACCCGTGTTAAGGCAGATCACAAGAGCCTGCAGCAACAGCTGCACAGGATTCAACACTCTCCTCCGGTCTCCACACACCTGCACATACTGCATATACACAGACACACACATGCTGCATATACACAGACACACACATATACATACATACATACATACATACATACATACATACATACACACACACACAGATACATAAGGAAAAATAAAATACATTTTAAGACAAAAGCTCACTTAGAGGCAAGCAAGATGGTAAAGGCACTTGCCACCAAGCCTGATGACCTAAGCTAGATCCCTTGGGACACAGAAGGTATAAGGAGAGAACTTACTCCCACCAGCTCTCTTCTGACTGCTACCATTTCCCACCTATGGTTGGGTTAGTTACTAGACCTAACAGAGTTATAACCATTTCTTCAGAAAGAACAAAACAAATCACGTGTTCACACTCACATTCTCTCTGTCTCTGTCTCTGTCTCTCTCTGTCTCTGTCTCTCTCTGTCTCTCTCTGTCTCTCTCTGTCTCTCTGTCTCTCTCTCTCTCTCTCTCTCTCTCTCTCTCTCTGTGTGTGTGTTTATGTGCATTTTCTAAATAAATAAATGTATGTAAAATTTTTAAAGGCTCATTTAGACTTCAAACAGTTGGTTCCAGACAGACTTACGGCTAACTCATAAATGAGTCACAAGTGCACGAGGGAGCAGGACTGCAAGTCTGAGGACAACCTAGACTACACGCAAAGATCAAAGTGAATAGTAACAAAACTCTGTCCAAAATAAAAATTGTAAATGGTTAAGAACATACTTCAGTGCTTAAAACACTTGCCTCATACACTGCAAGGCCCTAGGTTCAATCCACTGGTGGTGGTGGTGGTGGTGGTGGTGGTGGTGGTGGTGGTGGTGGTGGTGGTGGTGGTGATAAAGAAGGAGGAGGAGGAGGAGGAAGAAGAAGACAATAATAATGGTAACAACAACAATAATGCATGCATTAGATTTCCCTGAAAATACGCAAACCTTTAAGAATCTGAGGAGAAAGATCAAGCCTACTGGCACACACATGTAACTGCAGGTGTGCAGAAGGTTAAGGAAAAAGGATCCTAAGTCCAAGACCTGCCTATGCCTATAGGTGAGACCATTAGTTCAACCCCTAAGCCCCTAAATAAACAAATTAAAGGAGATAGTGATTGGCTTCATACCCTTGGAATGCTGCTGACTACAATGCATGTAATACATGAGAAATTCTGGAACACTCGGCACTGGAAGATATCAATCCATTAGGCATCGAATTTCAACAATTTCCACTCAGAGTTGTTGAAAATGTAAGTTTCTAGCAGAGAGAAGGTATGTTCGGTTCCTACCTAACAACATCTGCAAGCACCAGCTATTTCCTTCCTTTTGCTTGCTGTTCCACAAATGCCTGAAAAGCAAATTCAGTTCAATCGAGTTGAATCAATAAAAATCCCAGCTTCTATACGGAGTGTGTTTACACCAAGCGAAGATACTCTCTAAGGTCAAATCATTATGATGCATTATTCTAGCTAACTTCCTAAGACAAGCCAGATCCCTTCTTTCCAAAACTCACATTTCAAAAAACCTGGAAAACCGTGTGGGAAGAAAGAATTCAGAACACCTAGATAATATTCCCAAAGCAAATACTTGGATTATTTTTCCAAATGAGAACTGAAGAACCAAGAGGAGAAACATGCTGAGCTGCACTGCCCTCTAGAGTCTCCTTCTGATACTGCTCTTAGCCGTGAAATAATTAAATTCTAATTATAAAACTCTTCTAATTACACAAGTGTTCAGTATTCTAATATTGTAGGCTGACCTTTTTAATGGATTAGTAGTCGTTGTTATTGAAGCCTATTTCAATTACTATTATTAAAGGTCAGAAATACTTGCCAAAAGAGAAAGGACTGTACCCAAAACAAAATTTTCTAATTTGCATTTCTTTTTAAAAGTTTTAAAAGAACTCACCCTAAAGATACCCATAAAGCACAGACCACCTGGAGCATGTACTAATTAGCCGACGATCCCGGGGAGCTAGCTCCCAGCAGCTCTCATCTGTCCCTGCAGCTCCTTACAGCCCCTGCTTCTCTGCCTGCTGGGCAACCAGTGTTCCAAAGGGATCTTAAGGAGCTGATGAGAAGCCATGGCAACTAAGACCTGTGCACAGCACACACTCCCATGCCCACTTTTCCTGAGCGTGCAATAAGCAAACTAGCAAGGACGGAAAGTAAATTAGCCGCAATACCCCTGTCTAGGAACTCAGTGGCATCTCTGACAGCCTGAGCCTTTTATTCCTGGTACTGAAGAGCTTATCAAAAGCTACTCATTAATGTTATTCCTTAATGCGCACCACTGGAAGTACTGGGTGAGGCCTTGCCTGTCACAGTGAGAAAACCATCACCGCTCCTGCAATGTCCTTGTTACCGAACAACCATCCTAATGTTCTTGCCAGTGCACAAAAGAAATCGTTCAGGGAAATACGGCAAAATCATTGAGGGGCCCAGACCTTTATATTCAATACCCCAAAAAAAGTGTATTTCAAATAGGAAGCCAAACTAATGTTTCATACCTAAATGCCTATTATTACCTTTGAAAGTAGCCTAATAAAAGTCATCTTGAAGCCAGACAGTAATCTTTAATCCCAATACTCAGGAGGCAAAGGCAGGTGGATTTATTTCTGGGTTCTGAGTTTGAGACTAACCTGGTCTACAGAGCGAGTTCCAAGAGAGTTAAGGCTATACAGAGGTTCCACTGCAATCCAGGAAATTCTATGGGAGAGAATGAGAGATAAAACACCCACTATGGCCACAGGACAACAATGACAGCCTGGATCTGTATGAGAAAGGTTCTCCACACAGGTCTATACCAGTCTGCTTTCCCACAACAACAGAACTGAGACTGGATCTGCCTGCAGGGCCTACAGAGATACCTATAGCCAGCACTGACAGGTCTATCAGCCTTCTCCAGACTGACACTTAGAAGAGTGCTGTGTTTATGAGCTCCGTCTCCACTGTATCCTACTACTCACGGTGAAATGACGTGGACTCATAGAAAGGAAGACCTGACAGAAGACAGACTTGTCCAATAGGATTCTTCACATTAGGCTTCAAGAGACTCAATGAACAAATTCAGTGTTTTCTCTTTCTTCTTTAAAATTACTATTGGGCTGAAGTGATGGCTCAGTAGTTAGGTCTTCCAGAGGTCCTGAGTTCAATTCCTAGCAACTACATGGTGGCTCACAACCATTTGTAATGGGATCAGATACTCTCTGCAGGTGTGTCTGAAGACAGCTACAGTATACTCATATAAATAAAATAAATGTTTAAAAAATAAAAATTAAATTTAAAAATGGGAAAACTATTATTTCAGGGGCTTGTGGGATGGTTTGACGGCGAAGAGCACTTGTTCTCTCTCCCAGAAGTCCTAGGTTCTGTTCCAAACATCTATGTGGTAGCTTATAGCTACCTGCAACTCCAATCCCCGGTAATTCAATGCCTCTCCTGACTTCCACGGACACTGCACAGACACACATGCAAGCAAAACACCACACACACAATTTGTTTTAGTTGCTGGGCAGTGGTGGCACGCACCCTTAACCCCAGCACTTGAGAGGTAGAGTCAGACAGATCTCTGTGAGTTCAAGGTTTGCTTGGTCTATAGAGCAATTTCCACAACAGCCTGGACTACACGGAAAAAAAATCTTTAAAAATATATTTTTATTATTAACATCATCATCATCATCGACATTGCTATTGTTAATACTTCACACCATATTATTATTTCCCCTGTGTATGAGTGCTTTCCCTGCGTGTATGCCCCTAGATGGGTCACAAGAGGGTATCAGATCCCCTGGGACTAGACGATCTGACATGAGACAACATGTAGGTTCTAGAAACTGAATAGGGCCTGTGTCCTAGAGAACAAGTGTCCGGAATCATTAAGTCCTCTCTCCAGTCCCAAAGTTTTAAGCACTTAAAAAAAAAAATGAAAGCAACTTCCATGCACCAGGTGTGGTTCCTTACATTTTTAAATCTCAGCACTGAGAATTCAGAGGCAGGCAGGACTCTGAGTCCAAGACCAGCCTGGTCTACATAGTGAATTCCAGGCTAGCTAGGGATACATAATGAGATCCTGTCTCAAAACAGATTTAAGACAGGAAAACAGCTACATGCAGTGGCACACACCTTTGCTCCCAGCTCTCACGAGGCAGAGGCAGGCAGATCTCCGAGTCTGAGACCAGCCTGGTCTACAACGAGAATTTCAGGACATCCAGAGCTACACAGTGAGATTCTATCTTGAATAAAAACAAAACGAAAAAGATAGGAAAGAACTAGCACACTTCTGAGAGGGAAAAGCTGAAGAGGTGTCTCAGTGGATAACAGGTAACTCCACACAACTGTCTTCTGACCTCCACATGCCCTCCACACACATACAAGCGACAGTAAATAGAGTAAAAGAAAGAAAGAAAGGAAGACTGTGCAAAAGGAAAAGGAAACCTGCTAATAAATTATAGTTTCAAGGTTAAAAGACCACTTTCCTCAAAAAAATCTGAAGTTTACAACACTTCTATTTCCTCAGTGTAAAAACTTAGTTTTTAAGAAAAACAGGCATACATTTGAACAATCCCACCCTCACCCCTTTTTTGGTTATTGGACTTGTTCAAAAGAACTGTAAGTGGAAGAGACCTGATATGAACAATACCAATCTCGTGAGTGTGTCAGCCATCAGAGTCAAGCCCCGAGGAAGTGGCCCTGAGAAACACTACACCACAGCTTCTCTGCTCAACCAAAGCTTAACCAGATGCTGACACTAAATACATGGTTTAAATAGTTGTAGATTGTTAAGTGGTTTGGGGGCTTTTGCTTTCTTGTTTTTTGAGACAAGATCTCTCTAGGTAGGCGAGGCAAAGGCTAGGCTGCTAGTGCTGGGATTACAAGTGTGTGCCACCACACACAGTATAACATTTTTAAAGTCAGTGAGTGGGTTAGAAATGTAGAAAAGAGAACATGGAACTCCGGGTAGAAGTGGAGGCCTACTCGGAACCTTCCTTCCCACACCCTGGCTCCAGAAATTAGGAGCTCTGAATTTGACATGTGCAACGATGTCTATTTTGCTTGTGTTTCCTGTTCTGCCTCCGGACCATCACACATGGATTCCCTCTGCCAAAAACAGACTTCCATCTTCTTCACTGTGATACCTACTTTCAGTCAGGGTTCTATAAAGGAACAGAAGGAATATAATTTTTATATAAAAAGGCCGTGGTCTAGATGGTACAACAACGGTTATCTCCTGATGCAAAGGACAAGAATTCAGTAACTGCTCACTCTACAAGATTGGATGCCTCAACAGTCTTAATATTTGGTTCTGGAGTTACAAAGGATTCTTAGAGAACTGCCAGTCTTCACTGTATGCTAGAATTCCTAAATAGTAGGTTCTAGTATCAGGGAAGGAAGGAAGGAAGGAAGGAAGGAAGGAAGGAAGGAAGGAAGGA
>JANHMN010000004.1:5807156-5918919 GCA_030674055.1 Rhabdomys pumilio
GCACACATGGGCACACACAGACGCACACATGGGCACACACAGACGCACACATGGGCACACACATGGGCACACATATGGGCAGCACACATGGACGCACACATGGGCAGCACACATGGGCAGCACTAACTGTACTCAGCCTTGATGGCGGAGGGAGAGAATAGAGTAGTAAAAGATGTGTTGCAAGGAGCTGAAGGGAGAAACTGAGAGGTAGGTCTATCCCACTGCATGCACATATAAAATTCTCAAAAATAAGGAAAGAAGCTAAAATCATCAACAACATACTAAACACCAATGACCAACTACATCTGCAAAGTTCCACTTAGTTTTTCAACAGGGTCTTTAATGAATGCTTCTTTGTATTAAAGAAGTCACAAATATTAGCTCTGATTTCTAAGCTTCCTAAAGATTTCTTAAAACAAAATGGTAAGTTTGAGGCAAGCCTGGTCTACATAGCAAGTTCCAAGCCATCCAGGGCTACACAGTGAGATCTAATAAAAAGAACATAAAAGGGAAGGGAAGATGGCGGATGAGGGGGAGATAGAGAAGGAAAAGAAAGGTGGTGGTAGTGGTGGGTTTTGACACAGGGTCTCACTATGTAGTCCTGGCTGTCCTGGAATTCACTCTGTAGAGCAGGCTGCCTCTGCCTCCCGAGTGCATCAACATTCCTGGCAGAAAAGGTCATTTTTAAGTGCCAAGTAAAAAACATGAAACTATCTTAGCAGCGTTCTCTGGCTTGTACACAGGAGGTGATGGTTGCTCTGCTATAGTTTCTGATAAATAAAAAACTAAGTACTTAAGTGCAGACTGAAAAACTGGTGTCATCACAACAAAATTACTTTTCTTTCATGCTCTGAAATGTGTTCATTTACATCTTTTAAATTTATTTCTTACTCCATGTGTGTGTATGTATATGAGTGAGAGTGGGCAGACCAGCGTGTGTGACAGTCAGAGGATATCTTTTGGGAATCCAGTTGATTCCAAGGATCAAATCCAGGTCCTTGGGCCAGCACAACAAATACTTTTACCGTAGGAGAGTTCCCTAGGGCCAGCTTGATTTTCGCTATCAGAATATCTAATTTCTTCTTGTTGTAGTTTGCACACAACTACTTAACAAACCATAACCAACAGCAACCAACAATCCAGGGCCATAGCTAGCATTTAGATATCCTCTAAAAAGTCCCCCAAATTCCAAATGTCACATCACACAATCCCAGAAACTATCTGCAGCTGATAAAATCACATCCTTGAAAGAGCACGAGGCAAATCGTAGTCGCATGCTATGGACAATCTGAATATCGAATATTCCATATCCCATATCCCATATCCCATACCTGGGATTAAAATAAAAATACATTCTTATAATATTCCTGTGTGTTTTAAAGAAACCAAAATTACAAAACTGTCACTACAGTCTTTGCTGGCCAGAATCAATCCTTTAACCAGGCATTTACAAAAATGGAAGGGAGGGTAAGAACATGGAAAAGCAGTCAGGTGTGAAAGGCTGATTTGAAGCAATGTGGGCCATTCTAAAGAGAGAAAGAGCAAGCCCCCTGTACCCCTCTCCCTGTTCCCGTAACATCCTCAACACTGACACAACCCCTCCCCTGGCATTTCACCTCAACTAGCTGAACTCTACCAACTAAATCCATACTGGGTGAATGGTAGCCACACTAAGTCAGCATGTGGGCTGTGGTTCCCGAGGTGTGTCAGTGTGAGCCCCTGCCTCACCATTTTCCAGCACCGTTGTCTGCTTTGTCCCATCTCCATCTCGGGAATCTACTTTACTCATGGTGTCATTTGTTTTGTTTTCTTAAGACATGACCTCTCTACACAGCCCTGGCTGTCCTGGTACTTACTACAGAGACCATGCTGGCCTCTAACTCAAGACATCCTCCTACGTCTGCATTCCAAGTGCTGGGTTAAAGGTATGTGGTCGTCAGCAGACCTACCTCCATAGTGTTATTACAACAGTAAATTTTTTTTAACATAATGTCAAGAAGTCTGATAAAAAGCCTGGCACACAGTAAGCCTGTTTTAAAGAGTGCCCACTATTATTTATTAAAATATAATGATCTTGGGAGTACAACCCTTATGTATCTTCAACAGTTCAAGCGATGGCTGAGAACTGGAGGACTGAAGACCAAAGTCTTCAGACTCTGGGAAGTCAGACAAGCACAGTCACTGCACTGAGTACTTGATGGGAGCACCTGGTAAATGTGTGCCAACAAAACACCAGCAAAGAGGTCCTACAACCTGATGAAGAAGCATCAACTGGAAGGATCCCAGAGCAAAACTTTGTTCATTTCCTAATTGTCCTGGAGGAATTCTCTCTCCCCGGTAACAGTTGGAGAGAACAGATTTTTTTTCCTTTGTCTTTTTAGAAATTAAATCAGACATGGTCAGCTTAGCTCTTCTAGTGGCAGCGACAGCACCAACTCTCTGGTTCTGTAGTTCTTTCTCCTGTAGCCGCTACAAAAGGTTAAACAGTAAGAGGAGGGCTCTTCTCTTACCAGGCAGCTGGGAAGCCTTCCCCAAGAGTAGGATCTCAAGTTGCTGCCCCTCACAGCTCAGCAGCCAGCACTTCCAGAGTAACCATGTAAGCTCAGCCTGACCACAAGGAATTAGACTTAAAAAATAAAAGGGGGGGGGGGGTTAAATATTAAGCTATTTTATGTCCTGATAAAGAACAACCCATGGTAACAAGAACAATGTTCTAACAGAAAGCAAGTTCACACTACCTGGACTTTCTAAGTTCCTGATGGAAGACAAAAGGAACAAATTCCATTTTTTCAAAGCTCCTAAATACACCCACCAAAGGCAGTTAAGTCTGAGGAGTGTTTCTCAACACCAAATGCAGAACATGCAGGACATCCCATCGTTTGTCTCAAAGGCCTCATCCCTTATCCCACAGAAACACCAGAGACTAGAATTCTGCTATTAATTTTCCAGGCAACCTCAGAAAAGCCTTCCTTTATATTTTGTATTTTCACACCACATCATTAGGAGTCCTTTCTTTTAAGGGGGGGAGGGGAACCCATGGAGGCTACTAATGATTAAATCATTTAGTCATATACCAGATCAATACCAAGCTCCAAAAAAAAAAAAAGAAAGAAAGAAAAGAAAAGAAAAGAAAAGAAAAGAAAGGAAAGAAACCATGAAAATCTGAAATAATTTATCCTCTTGATGTTACTTTAAGAATGGTCTAAGATTTTAAGAGACTAGTTTAAAATAGCAAAAGGTAAAATTCACATGGCTTTTTTTTTTTTTAAGATTTTATTTATTTATTTTATGTATATGAGTACATTGTAGCTGTCTTAAGACACACAGGAAAAGGGAGGGCATCAGATCCCATTACAGATGGCTGTGAGCCACCATGTGGTTGCTGGGAATTGAACTCAGGACCTCTGGAAGAGCAGTCAGTGTTCTTAACCACTGAACCGTCTCTCCAGCTCCCACATAGTTCTTAATTATGTAGTAAGACCTAACCTAGACTAACAGGAGGCACCATTATTATCCCATTCTACATATGAAGAAGACACAGAGGGAAAGTAACCTGTTTGTCCATTAGTCAGAAGCAGCAAAAACAGCACTGTCCCCCAGACACTGGACTCAGGCTCCACTCTGTTTGCTGGGCCCGCTTCACATGAGTTTTTTGTTTTGTTTTGTTTTGTTTTGTTTTGTTTTGTTTTGTTTTTTAAAAAAAAAGAAGAAGAAGAAGAAGTCTTTCCAAAGAAAGGAGTATGAAGCTGAACTTTTCTCTAAGAAAAGCAAAATCTTTGTTCATGATTGGGGAGTGGCACACCTTGAACAACACAGCTACATTTGGAGGTCAGAGGACAACTCTGACTGGGGTCTCACCATCCACCTTTATGTGAAATTGAGGGATAGAACTCAGACTATAACAATGTCTGGCAACTGCTCTTACTTGCTGAACCATATTGTTGCCCCCATCCTTTGAAATAGCAATTCCATTGCCTCAGCCTCACGGGTACTGGGAGTAAAGGCATGAACCAACACAGCTAGCTTTGATGGCTTTTACTTTACTTTATGTGTATGGGTGTTTTGCCTGCAGATATGTCTGTGCTTGACATGCATGCCTGGTAGTGTCTGCAGAAGTGAGTCAGAAGAAAGCGTCAGATCCCCTTGGAACTGGAGTTACAGGCAGTTGTGAGCTGCCATGTAGGTACTAGGCATCAAACCTGGGTCCTCTAAAAGAGCAGCCAGGGAGGACCCTTACTGCTGCTGAGCCACCCCCCTCCCCCCACCTTTTGTTTTTTCCAAACAAGGTCTCTCTATGTAGCCCTGGCTGTCCTAGATCTCACTGTGTAGACTAATCCTTCTACCTAAAAGAAGTTGTTGCAGAATAGGAAGGGAGGGAGGGAGGGAGAGAGAAAGGGATGGAGGGACAGAGGGAGGGAAGAACATTTCATATTGTCTTCTAATTATGAGACACGGAAGAACTAAATTATGATATTTCCAGGATCTTTTCAAGTTAGTTCAGGATCATAGAAGTCTATCAACACAAGAGCAGTAATCCAGGAAAGTCCAAAGTAACTGCACACAACTTATGAATGTGAGAACCTGGGCAAACCAAAGGGCGATGTAAGTGATGTTCAGCAGAGCACGCTAGATGAACCAGTCTCCTGGAACTTACTGTCTACTCAGTCTCCTTTCCTATACCACACTATTTCAAGTAACCAAACCCATTTCCTTTATAGGAAACTGATGGCACCAAAAGAAAAACAAGAAAAATCATTCCAGACTGTTCATGCTGACAATAATTTAAAGTACCAAACTAAAAGAAACAGACTGTTCAGCTAGTTGTTCCTGCAAAGGACCCATGCTCAGCTCCCACGCACGACCCATGTTGAGGGGGCTCACAGCTTGCCTGTAACTCCAGCTCCATGGTCTCTGGCACTATCTTCTGGCTTCTGAGGACACTCACATACATGCACACTGACATGCAAGCATACACATAAGTAAGAAATTACAAAAGAAAAGAAAGCGCCAAACTAAATCACTGCATATTTTGCTTTCATAATTATAAAAATACTTTCCAAAAGTATTTTACTCAAAATCTTATTTAAAGAAATTTAAATTACTGAACAGTTTAATAATAACAACAACACCGGGCAGTGGTAGCGCACGCCTTTAATCCCAGCACTTGGGAGGCAGAGGCAGGCGGATTTCTGAGTTCAAGGCCAGCCTGGTCTACAGAGTTCCAGGATAGCCAGGGAAACACAGAGAAACCCTGTCTTGAAACACCCCCCCAAAAAAAAAATAATAATAATATCAATAATAACAACAATAATCAGCAGTTCTGGGCTATTAAAAAGAGATGTATATTATGTTATTTTAATGGGCCTGAATGAGGAAGGCTGAATATTATTTTAATTTTTAAAGGTCTGTTTATGAAATGCAATCATCTTCCATTAAAAATGCAAGCTGTGCTTCAGCAAGAAGCTCTGTAAATGACTCATAGGAGCTGGCGCTCCACTCTCATCTTCCTCTCCTGGGAGCTTCCTTCCGGTGTTTCATCAAACCACTCAAGCTACTATTAAGGAAGCTTCCCTGTGATAAAAGGAGGAAAAATTTAAAAAACGATAAAAATACACTTTCCCATTCCCCTTACCGCTGCGTCTTCTACTTGAGTGATTTATACCTTTTTCAGTCAAAAGCAAGATTAATTCTTTATATTCTGCATGTTTGGAATCATTTATTTTCATGGGCCAGTTAAGACTAGTAATAGTATTTAAAGCAAGAAACTTAGAATTTTAAAGTCAGAGGTTTTGGTTCACTTATTCTGGTATTTTTATATCAGAGTTCTTTTGACTGAAATTAAAAGAAATCTACCTTTTACGTAGTGTATTTGAAAATGTTCACTCTCGCCGGGCAGTGGTGGCGCACGCCTTTAGTCCCAGCACTTGGGAGGCAGAGGCAGGCAGATTTTTGAGTTCCAAACCAGCCTGGTCTACAGAGTGAGTTCCAGGACAGCCAGGGCTACACAGAGAAACCCTGTCTCGAAAAACAAAAAACAAACAAAAAAAAAAAAAGAAAAAAAAGAAAGAAAAAGGAAAAAGAAAAAAGAAAACGTTCACTCATCAAAGTCAAGACACTCCAAGTTGAAACTTAATTCTCTCCTATTTAAAAATGCTAATGCAAATGGTTGTTTTAATGCAGCAGCATCTGGCTCATTACAGCATTTGGTTTTAACTAATAAATCCTTAATTATTAAATCCTGGTGTTCAGTTTCTTTCACACAGATAAGCCAAACACATACTGCTACAATTACAAATACCTAGTATAAATTACTTACTCGTGGAAAAGCCTTTCTCTTGATGCTCTGGCTGTTCAATGAGAGCCCAAGTGTCTTGTGGACACACATATCTCAAAGTTCACCATTAAACGTTTGAGCTCTGGTATATGTAGGTGCCAGACTGACTGACACTGTTGGGCACTCAAGCATAATACACAGAGTAATATGTCTGCTTGCGCCAACGAGCCAATTTTGTTTTTCCCAAGCAGGATTTCAGAATAAATGTGCCAAAGTAGAATATTATCATATGCCCTAATTCTGGCTTTCCAAAGCAAACACTGCCGTGGCCGCCCTTGTGTTTTTATTAAGGTATTACTACTGAAGGTATCTAACCAAGGTTAGCACATCACGATGTCTAAAAGGCCAAATCCCCGAGGGAACATGCTTGGTTTTTAAGCCTTAATGCATGTTGGGGGAGGGGTTGTTTTGCACTCCAGGCCCCCCCCCCATTCCTTTTTCTTTTTTAATCAGCAACATCTGACAGTACTGACTGACTATTTTACAATGGAGTTGCAGAATGTGTGTGTTCAATCGTTAGACTTCCCAGAAGATTCATTACAGTTACATTAGAAAGTCAAATCAGGCAATTCTGTAGTCTGGGGAAAGCTAGCATATGAAAGAAGGTTAATACAAAAGAATTTCATTTTAAACAGAGGACATTTAGGACTTTAAAAAGCAACATTATGATAAAAATTTCAAGATATTATTTTGGCATGAAGCAAGCCTTACAGATCTAATTCCAGAGATCCAAAATGCTGTTCTAGGAAAGGCACACAGGGCAGAGGCTGTGTGATCTGCAAGGTCTGCCATCTCAAAGGATCCTCTTGTTAGGAACACAGAGAAAAATGTTTTGCCCTTACCCCAGGGGAGCAAGGCCTCGGTTCTGGTGTTGCTGATAAAGAGGTATCAAGAAAGTCAAAGCATCCTGTGTCCACACAAAGCACTACAATGATTTAGACTGAATTTGATAAAAGTAAAGACTTTTCAGCTCCATGACATATGTCTGTATAGGTGAATTGTTTTCAGTCGTATCTGTGAAACACATAAACACAGACATAGAGCACAAGAAGTCGGTAGTCATGTTTAGCTGGCATCTGTGTGTAAGTCTCCTCTCTACATCTCAGGCTTCAGCAGACCCTAACTGATCTTATTTATTTGATTTGTTTCCACTCCTTTATAAGTAACCAAAGATAAAGACTGATTGCCTATTGAAATAAAAACCTCTTCATTTAGTACAGCTGATTCACAGAATACAGTTTTCAGTTCAATACAAAGACTCACCTTTGCATGAACAATTTAACACCCAAATATCATAGCAAGAAAATCTAACAGCATTAGTAACAAACATAAAAGGTTTGAGAGCTACCTCGTCAGCTGTACAGATGGACTTTGCAGGCCACTGACTGTGCTTAATTTAATATGAAGCTAAATAAAGTCAACACATCTGGTGCTCACTGATGGCTATCATGATAAACTAAGTCTGACATTACACACAAACTCATTTACTGTTCTATTTTTATTTCCATTTTACCTTAAACACAAACTAAAAACTTACATTTCCCTTTGCTCTTCATTTCCCTACAGTCTTCTAATTGTACAGAGACAGGTTTTGTGGAATTTGGTTTTTATACAACTTAAGAGTGCATACTTCAAGGGTGGGAAAAAAAGAGCCTACAAATCCAGTATCTAAGATGTCAAGTGAAGGCATCTTGGCTTTGGGCTTCCTTCACTTCCTCCACTTCTGGGGGGTGAGAGGCAGGAGGATAAAAAGGCAAAATATATATAGGACTCTGGGATGGTGTCGCTCACCTCTAATCTCAGAACTAGGGAGAAGGATCACCATAAGTTTCAGGCCAGCCTGGTCTACATATTGAGTTCCAGGACAGCCCGGACTACATTGAGATATCATGCATGATTCAAACAACAACAAAACCATGGGGGGAGGGGTGGCGCCAGCGTAGGACTGGAGGGATGGCACAGTGGTAAGAGTGCATACTGCTCTTCCAGAGGACCTGGGTTCAATTTCCAGCACCCACACAGCAGCTCACAACTGTCCAGTTCCAAATAATTTGACATTGTCTTCTGCCCTCTATGGGCATCAAGCACACACAAGATACACACACTTAAATACATGCAAACAAACCACTCATATTCATAAAATAAAAATAGTATTTTTTTTTTTTAAAAACTAAAGTTGCAAAGCCACCTGAGTCTTCACTGCTGATTTCCAAAAGCTCAGAGCCTTATAGTTCTGTCATTTAGCAAATGAGGTTATCCGTTCACCTGAATGTCAAGACACTATCAAAAGGATACTTAACACAGAGGGTCAAAAAGCAAAAAGTAGGGGCTGGAGAGATGGCTCAGCAGTTAAGAGCACTGGCTGCTCTTCCAAAGGTTCTGAGTTCAATTCCCAGCAACCACATGGTGGCTCACAGCCATCTGTCATGGGATCCGATGCCCTCTTCTGATGTGAAGGAAGAATAGCCATTTCAAAAAAAAAAAAGGTGAAAAGTATTGAGTCAGGAAAATGTTACGTTTTCTCTTAAAAATTAAAATTGGCATTTATTGTCAATAATTACCTCTTTCTGACACATTAAAGTAGCATTCCTTTACGTGAGAACATTATTAGAGGCAACTCCATACTTCAGAGTTTACTAATGTAACACAGAACTAAGCATTACCCTTCCAAAGGCAAGGATGGAAAAGTCTAACAAGAAAGGACCAACAGCACACAAATGGAGTGAGCCAGGCACCTCTGCTGACACTAACTCAAACAAGATCACTCCTTTCCACTAGAGGAAGAAGTGATAAAGGCAAGATGGGATAGATAAATAAGAAAGAAAGCTGGGCAGTGGTGACGCACACCTTTGGTCCCAGCATTTGAGAGTCAGAGGCAAGTGCATCTCTGTGAGTCCAAGGACCGCCAGGACTACAAAGAAACCCTGCCGTGAATGAATGAATGAATGAATGAATGAATGAGTGAATGAATGATCAATGATCAAAATAAAACGCATGTAAAGTGCCTGTCTTGCAGGAGAATGCGGCAGAACAGCTTGTAGTCCCATCTGGAATCCTAGCTGGTTTGGTGGCTGAGGCAGGAGATGAGCTCCAGAGCTCAAGGTCTGCCTGTCCAAAATGATGAAACGCTCAGTCCATAACTAAATGCACACGATCTCAAATCAGTAATCATGAAGAAAAGCACTACCATGAGTCAAATTCCTTTTAATTCTTAAGTATCATGTACAATTAATTTATCAGTCACCACCATGTAGAAATTGGTTTGGAGGCATGTGAAACAAAAGCTCAAGAGAACAGAAACTCCACTTCCAAGAAATCTGATGCCCTCTGCTGGCCTCCTGTAGTTTTGCATGCACACAAAACATGCTCAGAAACACACACACACACACACACACACACACACACACACACACACACACATACACACACGTGCGCGCGCACGCCCCTCACACATGCTTTGTTTGTTTGTTTTATGCTTCAACTAGCTCTATTCTCAAAATGCTGACTTCTTTCCCGAGCCACTTACTGTGCAAGGTCAAGATTCTAAATCTGAATCCCCATTACACACACTAAGAAGTCAGATATGACTGCATGTACCTATAAACCCAGCAATGGACCAGCAGATCCCAAGAACTCACTGGTTGGCCAGCCTAACAAAAGCAATGAGCTTCCAGTTCAATTACAGACCCTGTCTCAATGCAGTAACACAGAAAATGACAGAAACCCCTGGCCTCCACAGGCATACAATACACTTACACACTCACACACTCAGAGGCACACAAAAATAAGAAATCATGCTTATAATTCTTTCCTAAAATCAGACTCTTCTTGTATTCCCAAATTCTTAATGGCATTTCATATCCTAACTACCCGAGCTTTACGGCCCCAGGTTAAGAGTAACAATTGCTCTGACAACTATCAAATCCAGTCGACTTTTCTTCTCTACAGAATCCCCTATCTGTTGCAATGCATTTCCACTACCCATTAGAAAGGTAAGGGTCATCAGATCACCTCCACCCAGTCTCCCATCTCTACAACTCTGGCTTTTGTTTGCTTGCTTGTTTTACATTTACATTAATTTACATGTATGAGTAATATATATATATATATATATATATATATATATATATATATATATACGTGTGTGTGTGTGTGTGTGTGTGTGTGTGTGTGTGTGTGTGTGCCCTGTGCTTGCTTTGTGCTCTGAGAAGTCAGAAGAGAGGGACAGATGCCCCAGAATTGGAGTTATGGATGGTTGTGAGCCACTAGGTAGGTTCTGGGAACCAAACTCAGGTCCTCTGCAAGACCAACAACTGCTGGTAGCTGGCTACAGAGCACCTCCAGCTGCTCTATGCCTTCCCTTTGCTTGACAATTTTCACACCATCCTAACAATCAAATTTCAACATTCAGAGCAGGGACCAAGAAATGGCTTACTGGAGAACTACCTATCTCCAAGCTTGACAACCTGAGTTCGATTCCCCAGGACCCAGAAGGAGAAGAGAACCAACCCCTATAAACTGTCTTCTGAGCTCCACACAAGCCATGGTACACATGTCCACACACATACACAGAAATATACAAAGTAAGTAAATGTAATTTTAAAAAAAAATTAAGATTCAAGTGAACTTTCCTCTGACATTCATTCACAGCAGCACCCCACCCTGCCCTTTACCAGTCTGTTTCAGCCTCACCACAAAAGCCTGCTTGGAACACAAGTCACCATCTTCCCACTGGAAGAGCCTCAGGACCAGAGTGTGTCTTGATTGGTCTGTGAGACTCCCACAGACTTGGGTGAGAAGACACTGTTCACGCAGGTACTCAAGATGTGTGATAATGGGTGAAAATGTCAAGTCAGCCTGGAACACAGTATTGTAACACAAATACTCAAATCTCTGCTTTATTTCTAGAATATTACAACACCTATAAAAAAAAAAACCTTCATAATTTTCATGGAAGCAATTTTCAATTTTTATTTCATTCCTGAACTAACCAGGAAAAAGGGCTAGTTTGCAGCTGACAGAAACAGCCAAAATGGTTTCCAACTATTCACCAAAGTCAAGAACAATCCTTCCTTCTCCCTATGACTTCAGTTTTGCTAACCTTTGCCATTTGGAAGGGGTGGGATGTTTGTTTGCTTGAGACAGGATCTTGCTATGTTCCCCAGGCTGGTTCTAAACTTTTGGTCTCAAACAATCTTCCTGCCCCAGCCTAAGTAGTAGCTGGGACTGTAGATGTACGCTACCTGTAGATGTATGGTACCTACTTACTTCCAGATGGGAGCGCAGGAGGGCTTTCTTCTGATAATGCATATTCATTGAAAATGAACTCAATTGAAAATGGCTGCACAATTTAATACTTCTCATTTCCCCAAAACATTTCCCCACTACTTATCCAAATGCTGTTTGTTGTCTTTGTTATGAAACTACCTCTTTTTTGCCTCTTTTGTCACAAGCCATGAAGAAACTAGGCTGTATAAATAAAGACTAGGGGTCCAAATTGCCTGCATGACCCAGACTTGTGGAAAATTCATATTTTGCCTTCTAAAGTTTAGTTATGCCTCTGCCCTCCAAAAAGAAATATTCAAACACTGGAATAATCTTTCAGCTAGCCAAAACCTAGGCACAGAAAGTTAAATAAAGCAAAAAATGACTGAAATCTCCTGTCTGCAAACTGTAGCAGGTTTAGAGAAGAAGCACACAGAGAATTGTATCTAGACACCCCACAGGAGACTGACCTCAGTAAAATCCACAGAAATAATCTAGATTCAGTCTAAGTTTGTGCATCCCTGGAAAAGTACAGGGTGCCATCTACTCTCAGGTCAGAAATAAGAGGACCTTGGACCAGTGTGATGATGGCTCAGCAGGTAAAGGAGTCTACCACCAACCCCCAACACCAAAGTTCAATCTGCAGGACCCTCACAGTAAAAAGAATGCCTACAACTTGTCCTCCGACATCAACACATATGCTATGTCACACAGACAGACAGACAGACAGACAGACAGACAGACGTGCACGCACACGCGCACACACACACACACACACACACACACACACACACACACACGAGAAAAGAAGTAAACGATCCTTCCGAAAAACCCATCCATGATATTTTCTATACAGTATTAAGTATATTTTATTAAGTATAATATTACAGTATATTTTCTGTAAGTATCCACCCTATAACTGAATAAGGAAAGGTACTAGTTAATTGAGTCTATTTATTCTCAAGCAAAACTCTAACTTCAAGTCAAACAAAGCTCTGCCACCAGCAGCCAGGTGCCTATCTTAGGAGCCTGTACTTCTCTCAGTAACACTGCCGCTCCCTTCTCAGTCTTCCCTTTCCTGCATCTGCCTTTACAAGTCAAAGAGCACCCCCAGTGTCCAGCACCTACAGCGTTGCCCTTCTGAACTCAGACCTGGCTCACAGGGCAGACAGGTTTCACCTGTCTTAACTTTAGGGCAGTGGTTCTCAACCTTGTGGAAAATCCTTATCAGATATTCTGTATACCAGAGATTTATATTATATCAGAGGTTTACATTAGGATTCATAACAGTAGCAAAATTACAGTATGAAGTAGCAATAAAAAATAATAATTTATATTTGGGGTCACCACAACATGAGCCTTCTGAAGGCTAAGAGCCACTACCCTAAGGGGAATGTTCCACAACAAGAAGAATGAGAGGCTCTCTGCAGGGCGCTGCTCTAGTGGAAAACAGGAGGCAAAGCACAGATAGCCAACACTGCCCAGGACCAATTACACCTTACAGAGAATTATTTGGAAGCTGAATGTGCTTTGGCCTGTTTTGTATCAACAGTCATCTATGCATCCCTTTAGCCAACCATGGCATAGGCCACTCCCTGTGACCACACTTACATGACGGGAGTATGGACAAGCAGTAATGATTCAGTGAAGCAAGGGCTAACAACCGGGTTCACGGGAGTCCCCACCCCCCCAAAAAAAATTATCTCTAAACTGTGTCAGTCAACTTCCCACCACTATGACAAAACACTGGAGACCATCAGCACTTAAGGGGGAAGGTTTATTTGGGTTCACAGTCTCACAGGTTTCCTGGCATACAGTACACCATGGTGAGAGAGTGGTGGAAAGGAGCTATTCATTTACAGAAGCTAGAAAGCAGAGAGGGCTGGTATCCCAATATTTCTCTTCCACATGTCCCCAGTGATCCAACTTCCTTCCACTGGGTCCTAGGACCACAAAACAAACTTTAAACACATGAGCCTTTTTGGACTCTTTCAAACCACAGCAAAAGATGAAACCTGAAAATTTAAGTAAGAGTTGGTCAGGTTCAGAAGGGAGTAATGTTTACTACAAAGGCTTTTACCTAGTGAACTAATAAAAATCAGATTTGTATTCTTAAAAATGTCAAAAGGCACTACTCTGCCATCATGCCAAACCTGCTGAGGAGTCACCATGAGGAAGGCCCATCCTCTCAATGTACCTTTATGGACAAAGAGCAGTCAGCAAAGTTAAACAGTAGCAGACACATGTACGGACTGCTCTGGGGCTTTGACCCTTTATGAATCTGTGAGTGGTGACTGTGTGCAGACCGTTAGTGGGCAGCAGACTGACATCACAACGGTGGTCACACAGGAAACAGCAGCATCCTGTCAGAAGCCTAGGAAGCATCTAAACAACGGCTGTGCAACAGGGGTGTCCACATCCATCCTCAAAGGCCTCTCTGACAGCGATGGAGAACTCAGTCACGTACATTTTCATACGAAACTTTTTGCTTAACAAACTTCTGCGATTAAAAAAAAAGTAGGCTGGAGAGATGGCTCAGCGATTAAGAGCATACTGACTGCTCTTCCAGAGCTCCTGAGTTCAATTCCCAAATTCCCAGCAACAACATGGTGGCTCACAACCATCTGTAATGAGATCTGATGCCCTCTTCTGGTATGCAGGTATATATGGGGATAGAGCACTCATATACATTAAATAAATCCTTTTTTTAAAAAATACAGCTTTTTAATATCATAAGAAAACAAATCAGAACTGCAGTTAAGTCCTCAGCAGGACTTGTCTGCCCGACAGACAAGTAACAGATATTAGATGGCCTCACCCACTGCTGGTAGAGCTGCAGCATGGTTGTCCTGGTTTGCTTTGTGTTGTGAAAAAACACTGATCAAAACTTGAGAGAGAAAGGGGTTTGGTTTATTTGGCTTATAGTCCAGCCCATAATCCAAAGAAGTCAAGGCAAGAACTCAAGAAAGGAGCTTAAAGCAGAGATCACTGAAGAACAATGACTACGGACTGACTTGCTTTTCATGTCCTGTTCAGCTTGCTTTCTCACTCAGCCCAAGCCTGCTGGTCTAGGAGTGGTACCACCCACAGTGGGATGGGCCATATCCATCATTAATCAAGAAATGAGACACAGGGGTTGAAGAGATGGCTCAGCAGTTAAGAGCACTGGCTGCTCTTCCAAAGGTCATGAGTTCAATTCCCAGCAACCACATGATGGCTCACAACCATCTGTAATTGGATCCAATGCCTTCTTCACATAAAATTTTTTAAGGGGGGGGGGAGGGGGAGAGGAGGGAGAGAGGGGGGAGAGAGAAAGAGGGAGGGAGGGAGGGAGGGGAGGGGAGACACAGACACTCCCTCAGGCCAATCTGATGGAGGCAATTCCCCGACTGAGACCCTCTCTTCCTAGGTGAAACAAGTCTCTGTCAGTGGTATAAGTCATTCTGAAAAATAGTTTGGCCGTTCCTCAAAATACTAATGAAGAGGCCTGGCATAAATCTACAATTTCCCTTCTAGGTATACACCCAAGAGAAATGGAAACACGTGTTCACAGCAATGTTGTTTGGCAAACAATGTCTTCAGCTGTAAGAAAGAGAACACTGAAATTTCAGAATGCCATCATGACACTCAAGCAGATGCGGTACCTGACACAGGAAGGACACTTAACCATCGCCCAGAAAACATCATTCCCCATGGATCAGGGAGCCTTTAGGCTTTTCTTTCTCAATAACAAAAACATGTATTTCCCACAGTGTAGAAGCACCAGCTATTTTGGCCAAATCTAAATGGTAACAGTACAGACACAGGAAGTGCCTTCCAGTTCACTTAGTCTCCTACACATGAGCTATGTCTTCGCGGTCCTCCTCTGACACATAAGCTATGTCTTTGCACTCCTCCTCTGACACTTTATGAAGAACTTGGAAGGAACACAGTAACGACAAGCAGGCAGTTATATGGAAAACACAAGCATGTAATAAAAGGGTGCACTCTAACGTACTACAGCTAACCAGGAACGAGATACACACACCAATATTCCTAGGACTGCTGGGCTACGGAGCAAAACCTTGTCTCACAAAGGGTGGAGAAGTACACCCGAGTTCTCATGTTTACTACAGCACTGTTCACAAGAGTCAGCATATGGGCTCAACCCACGACAGATGAATGGTTAAGACAAATGTGCACATGCATAATGGAATGCTACTCAGCCATTTAAAACATTGAAATCCTGTCATTTGCAACAACACAGATTGAACGAGGAGATTATTATACTATATTAAGTGCAACAAGCCAAGCACAGAAAGACAAATGCAGCACGTGAGCACTGACTTACAGGAGCCATAAAAAGCTTACCTTACAAAAACAGACTAGTGATTGCTAGAGAAAAGGAAGAGGAGAAAGACAGGGGTTGCAAAATGTGTACTAAGACAAACAGGAGGGACTACAGAGTTGGCACCAGCTAAGAGCACTGGCTGCTTTCCCAAAGGACCCAGGTCTGATTATAGTACCCACTCCAGTCCCAGGGAATCTGACACCCTCTTCTGACTCTCATGGACACCAATCACACACATGGTGTCCATACACACATATAATAATAAAATAAATCTTTTAAATTGTAAAGACTCTTAAGGATTTAAATATTAAATACTAAACTTCAAACAGAAAAGCTCAATCCAGAAGAGAAACAAGGACTAGCAGTCATCAGCACTGCGGAGGAGGGAGCTTCCATTTATACTTACAAAGAGCCAGGGTTTCCCAAACACAGAAACAATCCATGTGTGAGGAAAGGGAAATGTCAATTACCCTGATCTGACCATTACACACCCCATACTGCTACTGTTTTCACTCTGAAGTGTCCAACCTGACAGGCTTCTGTTCTAAACGTGTTCCCAGTTGGAGGTTATCTGGGAGATTGTAGAAACTTTGGGAGGAAGTTATAGAGACCAAAATAGGTCCAAGAAGCAAGCCTTTAATAGTTTATCTGACCCCTGGTTCTTCCCAAAGCTTTCTTGTCCGTGGTGATGAGAACCAGTTCCATTACACATCTGGCTGGCATGATCTGAGCTGCCCCAACACACTCCCAACCATAATGAATGAATCGATGTAAACCTTCCCTCCCTTGCCACTAACAAGGACTGTTGTCACACCAACACAAAAGTAAACTACCATGATATACAAGTGTGGAATTGCCATGCTTTACCAGATAAACATCAACAAATATGCTGCGCATGGTGGTACCTGGCTTTGATCATAGTACTCAGGAGGCAGAGGCAGGCAGCTTTCTGTGAGTTTGAGGCCAGCCTAGTCTACAGAGTGCGTTCCAGGACAACCAAGGGTACGTAGAGAAACTCAGTCTCAAGACAAAAAAAAAAGGATCAACAAATATTATGAGATAATTTAACAAGTTAAAAATAAAATCACCTCAAGGGCTGGACATTCTAAAGTGCCTGTTGTGTAAGCAAACATGAGAACCTGAGCTTGATCCCCAAGCACCAAAAAATAAAAACTTGGTAGAACACAAACCCCAGTGCTTGGGAAGTAGAGACAGACAGATCCCTGGAGATTCCTAGTGGGTCAACCTAACCAATTGGCAAACCCCAGGCCCAGGGAGTTTTCTTTACTCAAAATAGTAGGGGCGACACTGGAGCTCTGTGATTAAGGATGCCTGCTGCTCTTCCGAAGGGACCAAGATCAGTCCCCAGAACCCATCAGGTGGTTCAAAGTGATCTGTAACTCCAGCTCCAAGAAATCCAACAACCCAGGCTGGCCTTCACTGGTGCTGCTCCCGCACAAGCCCATGCTCAGACACACACTTAATATTTTTTTAATTAATTTTTTAAAAGGGGGGAGGAGTGGACATCTCCTTAGGAACAACACCCAAGGTTGACTGTACGACCTTCACATGCACAACCTCTATCTGTCATCTGTCTCTCTGACTATCTATCTGAAACACAATAATTAGTCATTCCTACATAAATAAAAGTATCTTTAAACTAGATTTAGCAAGCATCAAGGAAAAGATTTAATAGGATTGTATGCCTTGCTTTGGTAAGTGCTGGGAGCCGACTCCTAGCAGAAAGTGGCTATCATCTTTGCAGCCATCTTGAGCCATATACCCTGATTAGAGACTTGTTTTTCAACAGCCTACAGCAGCTGAGCACACTCTGATAAGCATCTTGTTTATCCCACATATCTTGTTTTGCTGTTTAGTGCCCCCAGCTGCAAGGCACATGTGGTATCCACACCTACAAGGCATGTGGCAAAACGTATAAATACCCCAGATTTCCTTTCAATAAACGAGACTTGATCAGACCCTCTGTCTTGTCTCCATTCTTCCCCCCCCCCCCCAATCCCCACCCTCTCTCTTGCTAGACCCTGACCCGTGGACTGGAGCAGCAGCTCGGGCCAGGACACAGTGGCCCCCAAGCCGGGAGTGGGCCTCAATTTAGTGGTGCTTCAACGTTGGAGCTCCAGTAAGCGGGATACAGTAAAGGACACCGAGGAAATTGGAAGTGGCCATCCTCACTCCTATGCTGGAGAACCTGTCTGACGGAGCTGGCTTGGCAGTGGCTCAGAACGAGAGACCCAGTGAGGGATGTTTCTGGAAGAAGGGTCTGCCAAGAATTCAGAAGTGAAACAAAGGTGATTGCATCGAGATCAGTAGGTCATAGTAACAGAAATGGGGCAAGAAATAAGTGAGCAGATGAAAAGGCTTTAAAGATTCAAGGAGTAAATTGCAGGCTGCTCTGAGTCAAGAGAGCCAAACAGATAAATAGATAAATAGAAGGCTGCTCTAGGCAGAGAGCTGAACAGAAAGATCGTGTTAATCAGTTGTATTAGATTGATTTAACTTTCAAAATGGGTGTGATTCCAAGTTGTGCAGTTATAGTTTTCCTCTGGACAAAAGGTCAATGTAAAGGCTTTTCTGGTTACTGGCTCAAGGAAAGGCTGATTTGGAAAAAAAAGTTTTTTCTATGTGTTTTCTGATGAGGTCATTAAGGTAGTAGTTATATCTTCCAGAATTATATGGATCAGACATGACAGAGGTAGCCTCCAGAACACTAGATTCCAGAGAATCAAAATAATTATCTTGATACTAAAATTTGTTTTGAGATTTGTATATTACAGAATACACAGCCTTGGTGAATGAATATTCTTATCACTTGCATGTTCACTGATGCCCTGGACTTCCAGCTGGATGCAGTTAAGACAGACATCAGAGGCTTATCAACTTACCCTTCCCCTCATCCCTCTTCTAATATCTCAACGCCCATATTCAGCTTGATGAAGTTAATGAAGAGTCGGCGCCCCAATTCCCTGGACTTGGAGACTGAGGTGGTTAATATTAGGCTGTCTTTCTAGGGAAAAGTAGTGGTTTTATTGGAACAGGAAGAGCTGAAATTGATTACACAGCCATAATCTATTAGTAGAAATCTGTATAACTGTTACTAAGCTGATGCAAATTCAAGGGTTTCATTGGTAACATTTCTATTAATTCAATTTTAATTCAAAATGTGTTGGGTACAAGGCTAACACCTTTTATTTCTCCAACAGTGGGCTTGTTTGCTACCCTTTAAAGAAGAGTGTTGCGGGTTTTTTTTTTTTTTTTTTTTTTTTTTTGGTTTTTTTGAGACAGGGTTTCTCTGTGTAGCCCTGGCTGTCCTAAACTCACTCTGTAGACCAGGCTGGCCTCAAACTCAGAAATCCACCTGCCTCTGCCTCCCTAGCGCTGGGATTAAAGGCATGCGCAGTGTGCACGTCTTGTGCGCCACCACCGCCCAGCGAGTGTTGCTTTTATACCGACTATTCAGGCATTGTTAAGTCTCTTATCTCTTGGGTTCATGCTGTTTAACAAACTGATGGCTTTTGTACAACAACAGACAGACAAATGAAACTCATACAAGTCTGCTATTACAGGCTGGAAGTAGGGGACTCTAAAACCTCTGTCATCAAGACTGAGGAGGATTAATCTCTAACTTATGCACTAAGCCAGATGGGTAAGAGAACACCTCAAGACCCTTGCCCCTAACTGGGAGGCTTCACCATCCTGGGGGGGTCCTTTTTTCCAACCTAAGACAGTCACGGTTTCTGTAAGTTTTTCCCAGCCTTCCCTTTTGATAAAAAATTTAAAAAAGGGAACCTGTTGGGAGCCGACTCCTAGCAGAAAGTGGCTATCATCTTTGCAGCCATCTCAAGCCATATACCCTGACAAGAGACTTGTTTTTCAACAGCCTACAACAGCTGAGCACACTCTGATAAACATCTCGTTTTTCCCACATACCTTGTTTTGCTGTTTAGTGCCCCCAGCTACAAGGCACATGTGATAGCCATGCCTGCAAGATGCAAGTAGTAAAGCATATAAATAATACCCCGGATTTCCTTTCAATAAACGAGACTTGATCAGACCCTATGTCTTGTCTCCATTCTTCGAATCTCTTCCCCTCCATCCCCACTCTCTCTCTTGCTAGACCCTGACACGAGGACCAGAGTAGCAGCTCAGGACAGGACACAGTGGCCCCTAAGCAGGGCAGTGTGGGCCTCAACAGGTAAGAATATTATTTTGGCCTTGAAGTTTTCGGTTTAAAAAAAAAAAAAAAGAACAGGATTTAGAAGAAAAAGAAATTGCTTCTTTAAAAAAAAAAAAAAAACAGCTAATTTACACTAAGTGAACATCTGGTCGGAACCTTTAATACAGTATCTAATAAATAATAAAAGAAACTTTGTTGACTGTGTATTACAAAAGGGCTTTAAAACTCTTAAACTCCAAAAAAATGTTACTACTTGACACCTCAATTTAAAAATCTACAAATCAAACATCTGTCTAAACAGAGATGTTCAAGAAATATTCCATTCTTTGAAAGGCTTGAATTGGATTAAATTGTATCCAGATGGTGTGTCTTTCATAAGAAGTTTTATCCACACAAAGCAGATACTGAAAATAACTTGCCATTTTTCTGAAATTCACTAGTAAATAAGTAAATAAATAACAATCAAGCACAATGCCCCCTTCAGCATTTATAACTAAGCAAATGATTATTTTCTTCACATTTTAGTCCTTCACATCAATTTTGTATGTCCTTACTTTTTTTCATGAAACAACATATAGATCAATAACCGTTAAAGAATACTAGGAGCTAGTACACGTTAACCATTAAAGCTTAGCGAGTGTTAACATATGGCCATGTCTGCTTCAGATCTTTTCCCCTAAAGCAATTAATATAATAGTGCCAATGTAATCACTCTCTACCTCCTGTTCTTGTTTTTTGTTTTGTTTTTTTTTTTTTAATTATTAAAAGACCTAGAAGTGCTTAAGCTTTATGGTTCTTAATTGTTTTAATTCTAGGGTTAAAACTATAATATTTTGCATATAAAATACTAGGTTTCAGAGAGAGAAAACACACATACATACATATCTATTTTTTTCTTTTTTGAGGAGGGGGCTGTATTTATTTATTTATTTATTTATTTATTTATTTATTTATTTTTGAGATAGGGTTCCTTTGTGTAGCCTTAGCTGTCCTGTTACTAACTCTGTAGACCAAGCTGGCCTCAAAGTCATCCACCTGCCTCTGCCTCTCATGCATCACAACCACTGTCCACCTTTTTCACTTTTTTTTTTTAAATGTGGCCACTAGAAATTGCATATATGGTTCTTGTTAAGGCTCATCTTATATTTTTTAATGCTTCATGACTTTACATGTCACCTTTGCACACAGGCAATGGTACTCTTCTGTAGATTGTTCCAAGTCTCAGTGTGCGTCCTGCTAAAGTGCAAACACATCCTGCATTTAGAGTGCAGTGTTGTACTAGATATTGCACTGTAGCACCAGAATAAGTATTACTGTTCTAGAATCAAGACTTAGACAGTAGGCACCAGAGCACAGTTTGTGGTGCTAGCTACTAGTGAGGTAGTCTAAGGTAGGATGCTCATTTGAACCCATCAGTTGGGAGGCTAGGATAGGCACAGTAGCAAGAAGTCATCTCATTTAAAAAAAAAAAAAAAAAAAAAGTGGGTTTTCATTTGTTTGTTTGGTTGGTTGGTTGTTATTGTTTTCCCACTTAGAAAAGGGAGCTGGAGAAAAGGCTAGGCTATTAAAGGCACCCCTGCTCTTACAGAGGACCACCCACCACCAATTCAGTTCCAAAGCGCCCATTTGGGAACCATCAGTTCAAAACCATCTCTAGCTCCAGTTCCAGGGGATCCACCAGGCACTCCAAAAGAACTACCCACATGGTGAACACACATGCATGCAAGACCCTCACGTGCATAAAATAAAAATAAGTAAATATTTTTTAAAATAAAAAAATAGTGAGGTATGGTGCTATGCACTTTTCATTCCCAGCACTCAGGAGGAGAGGCAGGCAGATCTCTGAGCAAGCCAGAGGAACGTTACCTCCAGAGACACAAGAGAACTGAGATGGTAGAGGGAGATATAGTACTCTGGGAAAAGCAGGCTTCCATGTTATCTTTCTACACCAATGAACAACTCAAATAATGCTTCATTTCATTTTATGTGTCTGGAAAATTATTCTCCTAGTTGGTTCAGTACTAACTTGAATCGACAGAGGTCTAATACAAGTCAGTCATCTAACAATATCTATTCACTGGGCACTGGTGGGTGCCATGAAAAGAAAAACAGGCTTGCTTTCTAGTGTGCATAGGGAAGGCCTATGAAAATAATAAACAAGTTAACAAACGCCATCCCAGAAAAGAACTCTGAAGAAATCATGTTTGAAAAAGATCAGTAGTCTTTCCTATCCAACCCTATCTTTAGCATCAGCTTTTAGGAGTCCTTGGATGCTGTAGACACTAAGATTTATTTTAGGGGTGATAAATTCGTTATTCCAATGTGTTCATATCACAAACTCATTTTCTGTGTAAATATTTTCAACCAAAGCATTCTGCAAAACACATACACAGCTCTCAAGGACATCCCACAACAAAACCCAAGCACTCTGTGCCACTGTCTTGATTCTCATACCATGGAAGCACTCGATTTGGTTCAATGCTTATTCTGGGGTGGGAAGACTCAGTGACTAGTCACTCTTTTTGTTTTAGAAAGAAAAATAATATCTTGCTAGGCCAGCCATGATAGTACATGCCTTTAATCCCAGTACTCAGGAGGTGGATGTCTGTGAGTTTCAGGCTAGCCTGGTATACAGAATGAGTTACAGAGCAACCAAGGGTTTTTATACAGGAAAACTCTCAAAACCCAGAGAATATTTTGCTATAAACAAGACAACATGAATTCCAACTGTTAAGCAGGCATGTCCACTACAAATCTGATCTAGAAAGCATAAGAGATCCAGCTAACAGGGTTAACTTCTGCCCTTCTCCATGGGGGGTGGGGTGGGGGAGAATAAACCCTACGATTACAGATCAAATAGTAATGTGTGTGACCACAACCATGCTGTTGAATCAGACCTCTGTCAAGTCAGGAATAAAGTGAGCCTTTGCTACTGTCAACTTTCAGCACTTTCTGCCACAACACACTATAAATCCAATATAAGCAATATTAATTTAAAAGACACAATATGCAACTGGGTAGGAAAAACAGCAGATGTCAGAAATGTTCAATGATACTGAATTCTGCCAGCAAAGTCATACAACAGAAGAGCACACATCGTTATGATACTCAAAGTACATCTAACAACTTGAAAGATGTTAATGTTCATGTACTGAGTACAGTAACTGAAAAATATATCTAGTGTGTTTCTATTTTAAAAATACATTTATACTTCAGGGGATACAAAATAACACACTGACTCAAATATACATATATATTTTCCATGTAAAAAAGTCTCAAAGAATTTATCACTAATAGCTAACATTAATTATCTATGCTTTTTTTTCTTTTTCTTTACAGACCAAGCTGGTCTCAAACTCAAAGAGATCCACCTACCTCTGCCTCCTTAAGGTTGTGTGCCTCCACCTCTGCTGGCTTACGGCTGCTTAATTTAGTGGGTTTTGGTATTTTGTTTTTGTTTTTTGAGAGGGGGAGGGGAGTAGTGGTATGAAAGCCAAAAATTGACCTTAGGTAGCTTCTACAACCACTCACCAGCTGATAAACTGAGACAGGATCTCTAGCTTAGACCTCAAGCTTGCTGACTCAGCTAGTGTAGTTCACTTGCTCTGAAGACTCCATCTCTGCCTCCCCATGCTAGGATTACAAGCAAGCCACTTCAACAGCCTATATTTATTTCACATGGGCACCGGAGATCTGAACTCCAGTCCTCATGCAATCACTCTGCCTGGGGAGTCATCTCCCTAGCCCTTCTTTATTCTAAGCATGTTTCCTGGCTTCCTAAATGAACACACACAACCACTTCATAGACTAAGGAAATAGCAGTTTTGTTTAAAGTAGGTTACAGAACAGCCCACATACTTGGTGTTATCTGAATTCAAGAAGCTAGCCAAAGAACAAGGAAAGCTTCACCTGTGGTGTGACCCTTCCTCATCCATGAAAGTCCCATCTATTCAGAATTCCTCCCAACAATGTTCTGCCATCGTGCAGGGTAATAGAGACAAGAACAGACTCTATGAGGTCCTGTTTCTGTGCCTCACCACAACACAGACAAAACATGGCCATCCATAAGACCACCCATTCTAGACACTCTTCAACAGATAGCAGTCCTGAGCCCTGCAGACTCTTCTCCTGGAACAAAACAGTCTGCTCCAGGAGCCCAACAGAACAGAACAGAACCTTCCCTTAATCCTGTTTTTGCCAGTATTTCTCAGACACCACTTTCCTTTCTCTGACTTACACTCACTGCTTTTGCAAATTCCTAATTTCTCTCTTCATTTGGCAAATTATTTACAATCTATATACAAGTTAATTCACTTTAATGAGTCAAGTAAGAGTTGTTCTACCACAGAGATGAGAACCATCTCATCTCAAGGAGATACACATTGAACTGATTGTTCATTGGTATTACCGTAATTCTTGAATAATCTAATCCTCATCTGCTTTTCCTAAAAGTCATGTCATTATTCTAGAAGAGTAGAAATCAATCATATCTGATTAACAGTAATATCTATCTGATCCCCGTATATGTGCTCAGGATATTAATTCTCCTCCTTTGAGACAGAACTAGCCTCAAGCCTCAAACTCATCTCCATCCTGTCTGGCCAGTGCAGCTACAGCAGTATGCCTCACAGTGGGTTCCATTCTCAACTCGCCACGCCTGCACAGTCCAGCACCTAAGTATTTACAAGCACTGGAATAGCTGGCCTCACAATCACACTTTGCACTCATGGACTCATCTGATTTCCAAAACATCCTATGAGGCATTATTAGCACCATCTTGTACTTGAGAAAACGAGTGTCTAGGGAAGGAAAGTGACTTCCTCATTTACCCAAAGCTTCTACGTGGCAGCTATGCTTTAAAGCCACACCACCGATCCCACGGCTAAGCTTCCCCTTACTGAGCAGTCTTCTCAGTAGGAAATACTACCTCATCTCAACATAATCTTGTACACCTCCAACCAGTGTTAGTTCTCACACAGTGTCCTCACTCCTAAAGTCGTAACTACCCTGTTGTTTGCACCTCAATCCAATTCATTTTTACAACTACTTCCTGTGTAAATTCCTTCAACGAATGTCACTTAGGGAACATTTCAGTAACTTTCGAATTATCTGGTACTTTCTTCCCTCAAAGAAGAGTTCCTAGTGTAAGTTTTCAAGTACAATTAGCCAGAGTTTAGAAGAAGGAACTCTAGATCTTTCCTCCCTCCACGCTATCAATATTTGAGCTTCCACTTAAATATTTTCTCCATTACTGTTAAGATAACATCAAAGCCAAAAAGTAGAACTGTTTATTCTGAGTAAAGCCAAAAATGCACTTCAACCTTTGAAGAAGTTCTAAATCAAGAAAAAAGTTCTCATTCTCTTACCTACAAACATTTGTACTGCAATCTATTTAAAGCAGTATCACGGCTGTTTCCATTTATATTGGAGATTGACTTATCTAAGGAATCCTTTGCCTTTCTGGGGGGAAAAAAGAGTATATCAAAAGTCATCACAGGCTTTTCTTATGTCTCATTTCATTAGAATTCCGTAATAGTGAACTAGGAGTATGGCTAAGGAGGAGAACACTTGCCCAGCACGCACAAGAAAACTTACGGCTTTAGACAGGTCAGTTTGAAAACAGAACTTAGCCTAGGCTAGTCTCAATTCTATGCCCTATTGCCTTAGTCTCCCAAATGCTAGAATTACAGGTAAAGGTACCACATCCAACTTTAAATATTATACTTTTAAGAAAAGGTACATAGTATGGGAGCTGGAGAAATAGTTCGGTGGTTAAGAGCATACATTCATGATTCTCAACTCAAGCCCCTTTGACTGTGAATCCTGCATTTTAGCTCAAAACCCTCAATTTGTCAATAAGTAGAAAGTAAGGGAGAGAGAACCCTTAAACCATTCAGTCCTAAATGGGATGTCTCAGTCAAATCCCTCCCCCCAGGGCTCAGGGAATCCTGTGGAAGAGGAGGCAGAAACAGTGTAAGAGTCAGAGGGGATGGAGGACACCAACTCAACAAGCCCTTCTAAACAGCAAAACCAAGGAACATCTCACAGAGACTGTGGCAGCATGCACAGAGCCTGCACAGGTCTCAGCAATGAGGTCCTAGTGCTGAGAGGAGAAGACACCATCTCTAACCCAGAAGCCATCTCCAATAGACAGCTGCTCACAAAAGACTCCCGTGAGGTTCACTAAATATACAAACCACTTTTTATGACAAGCCCCATGCCCAGCAGTATAGTGAGAATTCTGGAATTTTGGTTTCTTTAAAAACCACAGAAGTACTATAAGAATATGTTTTCATTTTAATCCCAGGTATGAGATATGGGGCTGCTTCAGATTGTCCACAGCAGCTGATTATGATTTGCCTCGTGCTCTAGCAGGGGCATGATTTTGTCAGCTGCAAATAGTTTCTGCGACTATGTGACATTTGGAATTCTGGAGACTTTTCAGAGGGTATATGAATGCTAGAGCACTGAGAAGCACTGTGGATTGTTGGTTGGTTGGTTGCTCACCAATGCACACACTGACCAGGCCAGATAGCTGAGAGCTTTGGTGGTCTCTGCCTCCCATTTCACTGTAAAAGTGCTTGCACTACACCAGCTCTAGGGGAGTTATAGAGGCCCAGCCTCAGGGATCCACGCTTGCCCAGCAAGTGCTTTAGCCACTGAGTCACGTCCCCAGCCCAATACTGTTCATGTTGTGTCATGTTATATTGTTTTGTTTTCTAAGACAAGGTTTCTCTGTGTAGCCTTAGCTGTCCTGAAATACTCTCTGTAGACCCAGCTGGCCTCAAACTCTGCCTCCTGAGCACTGGGATTAAAGGTGTGCACCACCACTGTCCTGCCCTAATAAAGTTGTTAATCCAAGCACTCTACTGAGATTAATCTTGAAAAGATTATCTCTGAATCCCACACAGTACTGTATCCAATTCATTAATCCAATTCTCAGTCCAAATCTGTCCTGATATAGCAGCAGTCTTTGTATGACTTTGAAAGATGATAATCTACAATCTTTTGGTTTTCTCCTTTTGCTAATCTTAATTTCTGTTGTTGATTTTAATATTCCAATGACTTGTCTTTGGAAATCTCTATACACAGGTGGTAATTAATATCTTCCATTTTCCCAGTTTTAATGACATTTGTCATGGAGACCCAGCTGCACAGCTCCCATCCAAGTTTCTCATTTGAATTCCAGATTTCACCCAATTTAAAAATAAAAAAATTAAAACCTGTTCAAGGGCATCTGAGAGCAGCCCACCCAGGTCAGTCTGTGACTTGCAATAGCTGAATACTGAAGCCTGAGACTTATCTTTGACCCCTCTTCCTTCCTGCCCCACCCTACATCAAAAACTCATCAGAATTTACTGTTACTATCTTTTAAATGCATTCAAAAGTCAGACTTCTCCAAACACACAGCCACTACCTTGGTATGTGCCACAAGCATTCTTCATGTGGTTTGTTATTACCATAGACTCTCTTTATGTCTACTGTTCCTTTTAAAATACAAATTATATGTCTGTTCCTTTAAATAGCCCCAGGGACACCAGATACTTACCTGCTAGCTCCTACCACCTTCCCAGTACATACTATATTTTATATCTGTCTTGTATCTGCAGCAAGTCAGATGATAGACCAAATATTGGTCTCCAAAAGAGTCCTAACCCTGGACTCCTTAAGTGTGCTCTATTTTGGAAACATTGTCCTTGCTCATAGAATTATGTCAAGATAAGAACCCCCCTTGGCTGGAGTGAGTCATAAAAACAGCAGTAAATGTTCTGACAAGAAGGAACTGGAAGACAACAGTGGAGGTGTGCCAGGAGGCTACAGAGAAGCATACAACAGACTCCTGCCTGCCTTGGCCTCCAAATAAAATCAACTCTGCAGACACTTGGATTTCAGACTGTGGCCTCCAGATCTGAGACAATAGCACTCAGATACCTGGAAATTGATACACCAATCTTCCCCTGGCTCATTCTGCTCTAAGTTTTCTTTTCTGTGCCTTCCTTAGGACCTTCCCACTGGCCACTTCCGTCTGTCTGAAGTGCTCTATCTTCGATAAGTAAGCAGGACCAACTCCCATACCATTTCACCTTTTGATAAATATTATCCTTTCTGGAATACCTTTCCTGATGCCTATTAAAGCTGCAGCTACTACTTCCAAACTTTCTAATATACTATTTTTATAATACTTATCAAATCCCTATATACTAAATAATATTCTTATTTATTGTTTTTTGCTTACTAAGACCATCAGAATATAAAAGCTCCAACAAGCCAGGCTTCAGGGGTTGTGCTTGCTCTGTACTACTATTTGAAGTTTTACTCCCTATTTTATAATAGGTTTTTATTCTATTTATCATATGTATGATATGTGTGTACCTGGGTATTCATGTACCATAGCACACATGTGAAGCCAGACAACTCTGTGGACTTGGCTCTCAAAACCTTTCCAGTAGTTTCAGGAATTTAAACTCAGGCTGCCAGACTTGCAAAATCAACTCCTTTACCTGCTGAGAGCCATAAGCCCTCTTCCCTACCTTGGTCATTAGTATATCTTAACACTATAAACTATGTCTGGCGGGGATCAGCTATTTAATAAGTAATGACACAATTTTTCATTGGATATGCACATACATTTTTCTGAAAAGAGAGTCACAGTATTCATCAGATTAATAAAGCATGCTACTAAGGTTTCTAAGTCTTCATTCTCAAGCTTTAAGCGACTATAAGAAAGAAGCTTCTAAAAATTCTATCTTACATAAGGCCCTGAACCTTCCCCGCCCCATAAATTAATACTGTGACTTAAAATTTTATAAAGAGAAGGGGCCAAAAGTGAACATTTCATATTCCCAAAACCAACTCTGAAAAGATAAGAAAGAGGAAGGAGGCGAAAGGGAGGAAGGACCACTTCAATTTAATGGCCTAGAATATCTTTACTCACTTTTGACAGCTCCCCTTTATAAACTACCCGGCCTACCTCAATGTGTCTCTCTAGCTAAGGTAACAAAAACCAGTGGCCATCAAAGTCCAGCACTTGTAGCATCCAGTGTCATTCTGCAAGCTCAAGAGCACTGCCCAAGTCTCTCCCTACATCCATTTTGAATCTGGGGAGCAGATCCAAGAGAAACCATGACCTCTCCAACAGCCATCACTAATGTGGAGTGAACAGACATTTTCTTATAATACAACCTCACTGTTTGTAACGCCTAGAGAAACCACTACAGAATGAATGTCTTTTAACACACAGCTTTTGAATGAACCATAAAGCGTAACAATGAGAAGCAGCTAAGCACAGCCAAAGCTGTTAATGGATTTCCATAACAGGAGATAGGCACCCACTGCCTTCCTTATTTCTGCTGCAACCTATTTCACAGTTAGTATTAAACAGGCTAGTTTAACACAATCACACTAAATGCCAAATTCAGCATATTACTTATCCAATCATACAGTCTACAGATACACCTTTTTACATTAAATGTATGACCATTACAGATGAGAAATTTACACAGCTGCTGTTACAGAATATTCCTTGTTTCTTTAATGCACTTTAATATAGCTCCTCACTTTATAGTGACCCTCAACCAGACTTTATTGCTTCCTCACAACTATAATTTTGCTACTGTTATGAACCATAATGTAAACATCTGATATGCAGAATGTCTGATATGTGACCGCTATAGAGGTTACAGTCCAGAGGCTGTAAAACATTACATTAGCAGATGAATTCACGATACAGCAAAGTCCTGGCCCTGGCCTTTCCTTGTTCCACTGCTAGGCTATGAAATCTTGAAGATACAGAATGTATAAAACATTCTTAATAGAAAGGCTGATTCAGCCGGGCGGTGGGGGCACACGCCTTTAATCCCAGCACTTGGGAGGCAGAGGCAGGCGGATTTCTGAGTTCAAGGCTAGCCTGGTCTACAGAGTGAGTTCCAGGACATCCAGGACTACACAGAGAAACCCTGTATCGAAAAACCAAAAAAAAACCACTTATTCACTTTCCCTTGAGCTAGTTTTAACTGGTATTAAGACTTGCATCTCTCAGGATACATCAAATCACAAAATCCAAATCCAAATCCAACCACTTTTGATTTCCTCTACCACTACCAACCCTCACCCTAACTCAAGGCCCCATCCTATTTCACCGAGATTACCACAAAGACCTCCAGAGCAGTCTCCTAGCTGCCACTCTTCTCAGCAGCAACAGAACTACCCAGTGGCCAAAGAGCTTTTTTTAACCCGGAAGTGTTGGAGTTATGGACAGGTGCCGCCTCGGCCAGCTTTTACATGAATGCTGGGAATCTTTTTCTTTTTCTTTTTTTTTTTCTTTTTTCTTTTTTTTTTTTTTCTGAGACAGGGTTTCTCTGTGTAGCCCTGGCTGTCCTGGAACTCACTCTGTAGACCAGGCTGGCCTCGAACTCAGAAATCCGCCTGCCTCTGCCTCCCAAATGCTGGGATTAAAGGCGTGCGTGCCCCACCACTGCCCGGCCGAATGCTGGGAATCTTAACTCAAGTACTCACACTTGCTCACTGCTTACTTTAAAGTATCTTTAAAGGTACTCCCAGTGCTCTCAAGGTTCACAGGTAGTAGCTGCTTCTCACCAGTGCAGCATGACAGGAAATGTCACAGGACAGTACTGGCACCATCAGAGAGCACCCTGAGAGGTGCCCGACCAAAGAAAAGTCAGTAGATGTCATCAAGTCTAGACCGAGGCTTGGTGAGTAAACTACAGAGAAAAAGTTGGAAGCAGACAAGGGACACACGGATATAGTATAAATACACTGGGTCTTTGGAATGAGAGGCAAGAGAAAACAGAATCATACACGAGATAGCTAAGAAGAGATAAAATTCTAGATTTGAACTGACTTTGCATAAATGATGTTTCTAAAGGCGCACACTGATGATGCCTCTGTAAGCCAATCTGTCCCTTCTGTCTTTCAGCCTCTGCTGTCTGACCAACAGGAGCGGGGCAGAGAACAAACTTTAACATACCACACAAGTACTCAAGACACCTGCTCATCACAACTGGACAACAAACTTAGGCACAAATCAGAAAGCTGACTTTCCATTCCCACTCAGACGCCAACAGAAATTGTTGCTAGCATTCCAATCCCTCTGATCTGGTCTACCTAATTCACATCTCTGTTCCTGGTTGCAGGCTCTATTTGCTTGGCTCTGTAACTCTCCTGCCTCAGGCTGACACATGCTAGACTGTCCTAACCCGTTCTCCCAGTCTCCTGTTCAAATAGTATTCACCCATTCTTAGCTTCCTAACAAGGCATTAATACATTTCTTTAATCAACAATAATCTCAAGGCTGGGAAGACACTCCACAGTCAAAAGCATTGGCTATTCTTCCTAAGGTCAGGAGCTCAATTTCCAGCACCCATAGGGTGGCTCACAACCATCTATTAACTGTAGTCTCATGTAATTTCATGTAATTCGATACCCTCCTTCTGGTGTGCAAGACATACGTGCAGACAAAATACCCATATACATAAAAGACAAAAGCAAATCTTTAGTGAAAAAAAGTATCAGCTGGGCTGTGGTAGCACACACCTTTAATCTCAACATTCAGAGGCAGAGACAGACAGATCTAGTTCAAGGTCAGCCTGGTCTGCAGAGTGAGTTCCAGGACAGCCAGAACTACACAGTGAGTAAGACCCTGTCTTGAAAAACCATGAATGAATGAATGAATGAATGAATGAATGAATGAATGAATGAATGATATAGAGTTAATATGAAATTAAGCTGTATTCATATGTTATGCTAAGCAGCTATCTGCTGTTTTTGTCCTGGACAGACTTCAATGTTGCTTTCTTGCAGCCCTTTTCTGTTGTGAGGTCAAAGGTAGTAACTTTTATTTTTTTATAACATGCTAAATTCAGCATTAAATTTGAAAGCTACATATCCAATACCTGTTGCCTGGCTGGTCCTGGACTGAAGACTAAACCAGACATCATTCAGTGTCTGGCTGGTTTTTTCAGGAACCACAGATGTACGTACCAAAACCAGGACTGAATTTACGTGCTCCTCTGGCACAGGAAGCAGAGCATAATCCCCAATAGCGCAATGTAGCTAAAAGAAACCTCATTAAAGTGAAAATTTAAGGGGAAAAATGTCTTTGCTTTGCTTTTTTGAGACAGGATCACATGTTGCCCAATTGGCCTCTAACTTGCTATGTAGCTAAGGATAATTTTAAATTCCTGATCCTCCTGTCTCTACCTCCCAAGTGCTAGGATTACAGATATGCTCCACCACGTTCAGCCGCAGAAAAAGGAATACTTGGAAACCTCCCTGAAGATAATACAGCCTGAAATTAAAGACTTTTGTGGTAACAACAGCTATTTCATACTCATCACCTGACCTACCCTCAAAGGATGATAAGCACCTTCTCACAATTAATGTAATAAATCCATAGAAAGCTGGTTCTCCTGAATCTTTTTTCAAGTTAAATATACAATTCCTGTGGTTCCTCAGCAAGAACCACACAAAAAGAAAAAAAACTTGTTTCAATCTGCCACTCTTTAAAAGACGAGCAGAGCAAACAAAAAGAGGTAGTAGACATAAATTAAAATTATTATAATACATGTCAGAATTACAGATCTGAACATCCTCAACAGAACACAGGGAGCTTCACCACAAAGACCAATGGGAAAGGTGCCTTCTCACTGACTTCTCACAAGCCACTACGCTCATATGGTTGAGCACATAGCTTTCTCTGAGAAACACACATCCAACTGTGTGTTTAGCTATCCACACTCTCCTTTACTTTACAGACCTTTCTTCCGCTTACACTCTTAGTTTTTCGAGACAGGGTTTTTCTGTGTAGCCCAAGCTGTCCTAACTCCCTCTATAGACCAGGCAGGCCTCTATGGCCTCAGACTCAAAAGAGATTGGCCTGCCTCTGTCTCCCAAGTGCTGGGATTAAGGTGTGTGCTGTCACCACCGCACAGGTTACAGACCATTCTTATAATGACCACTCAAACCAAAAATTCTTTTTTTTTTTTTTTTTTTTTTTTTTTCGAGACAGGGTTTCTCTGTATAGCCTTGGCTGTCCTGGAACTCACTGGCAGACCAGGTTGGCCTCGAACTCAGAAATCCACCTGCCTCTGCCTCTCAAGTGCTGGGATTAAAAAGGCGTGTGCCACCACTGCCCAGTCAAACCAAAAATTCTAAGCACTGACTTCTAATACAGAACACCAAGAGCAGGACTTTCTGTGACCAATTACATCATATGGCTACCACTGCTTTATCAGTTACACCATAGGCAGGAGGCTAAAGTCCTCCACAATCAACTCTGTAAAAATAGATCCCATGATGACTGTGATACAGTTCCAGTTGTACATACGTACATGGTTATACCTAAACAATCACTTGCCACAAGACAACTGTCACTATCCAGAGCAAAAAACCTCAGAAAGTTGGTGATGCAACTCACTGTCACAGCAGTTTTTGCTAAAGGAAGCAAGCATCTTCCTTCAGATGCTGAGTGCAAATAGGTCAGACTCCTCTGTCCTTTGCTTTAGCAACATTCAGGCCATCCGAGCTCCCTCTAGACATCACTGCTTTTTAGTGGTGTCTTACACCAAGCATCTGCCTCAAATATAAGAGGGTCTGAAGAAGCTGTGACAGATGAGAACATAAAAAAGCAAGGATCTATTTTTATACAAGAGCGTAAAGTGAACTGCTATGGTGAGAAGCAGACAGGGACAGGGCCCACAGTCATGACAGCTGCATCAAAAGCTGGAGAATCCCAAAGGCTCAGAGCACAGCAGCCAGTGCACTGACAGTGTGTGGTACTCAGAGCACAGCAGCCTGCACATTTCCATCCTCCACAGTCACTTGATCACCTCAGACGATGCCTTAGATTTCAAAGTCACTTTCACACCAGCAAGGCTGGCAATCAGCACCCTGGAAACTTGTAAGAACAAGATGTAAGCAGAAATGGACTTGCAGGTGTGAGGGATTTATGAGCACTTACACTCACTCTTCTAAAGAGTGGTAAAAATACACTCACGCAAATCAGGAAGACACACTACCTCAAATATCCTAAACAAAAGGGAGAAAACATACATGAACACTTCATGAGAATAGACAATTAATCAAACAACTCTCCTCCCTAATTCAGGGCGGTTCAAAGCAGTAAATAAATTGTTTAAATAAAACAAAATTTAAGCTGTGTAGTCATGGCACACACCTTTAATCCTAAAGAGGGAGGTGGATCACTGAGTTCCAGGCCAGTCTGGTCTACAGAATGAGTTCCGGGATACCCAGGGTTACACAGAGAAACCCATAAATAAATAAATAAATAAATAAATAAATAAATAAATAAATAAATAAATAAAATAAGATTAAGGAGGCACCAGGTGCCTTCAAATTACAAATTAATATTGACTCGACTCCCAGAAGGAAAAGGGGGAGGAGGAGGGCCTTTAGTGCTTCCTTTTTCAGACTTGACTAGGGTGGGGAGTCTGCAATCTCTCCCGGGCCAGTTGTGGTAAGACAGGAGTACCTTGTTCTCCAGATTCATGCTCTCCCCACCCTTACATACAGACCCTAGGCAAATTGACTTTGTCCTTCTGCCAGTCTCAAGTCAGAGACAGCCTGATTGTTAGCATATACTATGGGCTGTTTGCCAATCATGTACAGAAGACAAAGAGTCCTCATTGTCATGTAGGCCTGATCTCTCCTCAGAGCCCCACCACGTTATCATCTAAAGATCTATAGAGCTAATAAGTCCTTTAGTAAGTCTCTTATCCAAATACCAGTATACTTTAGTGTTCCCACTGAACCCCAAACCCAAAGTCTCTCAGCTACAGGCTAACTCTAGGTCTCTCTGTATTTGTATGGGTCTGAGGCAAGAGGAAGAACTTTTACCTATTCCCATTTCTAGTTCAATCTATTAGTACCACCATCTCCCATCACGCTCCTCCACAAGCAGCACATTTACAGAGAGCTCTGGGACTAAAACCTACTGAAGACGTTGGCAGAGACAGACAAGGCTTTATCATTCTTCTAAAATGCTTTGCTTTTCCTCTGCCAGTACTGGAAACTGAACCCAGAGCCACATGCATGCTGGGAATAAGATCCCTTTTAGAAAGCCAGCCATGGTGATAGGCATCTATAATCCCACAGAGAGAACTAAAGCCAAGAAGACCCCTAGTTCAAAGTCATCATGGAGTACATGAAACATGGTCTCAAAAAGGAGGGGGCTGGGGCTGGAAACATGGTTCAACACTGACTGCTCTTCCAGAGGTCCTGAGTTCAATTCCCAGCAACCACATGGTGGCTCATAGCCATCTGTAACAGGATCTGATGCTCTCTTCTGGTGTGTCTGAAGATAGCTACAGTGTACTCATATACATAAAATAAATCTTTTAAAAAATAATTTGCTAGCTGGGCAGTGGTGGCGCACGCCTTTTTAATCCCAGCACTTGGGAGGCAGAGGCAGGCGGATTTCTGAGTTTGAGGCCAGCCTGGTCTACAAAGTGAGTTCCAGGACAGCCAAGGCTATATAGAGAAACCCTGTCTCGGAAAAATAATAATAATAATAATAATAATAATAATAATAATAATAATAATAATTTGCTAAAAAGAAGGGGGCTGGGGTGCAAGTTGAACTAGAGTGATTGTCTAGGTGTAAAGAAAACCTTGGATCCAATTCTCAGTACCACATAAACTGAAGTGCAGGGGAGGGTGTAAATATAAAATACTAGCACTCAGGAAACGGAAACAAAAGCTCAAGGCCAGAATGAAATATGTGAACCCTGCCACCAGCCTCCTTTGATATCTCTGGTCAAAATAAGAAAAACAAAACAAACAAAAAACCCCAGGAAGTCTGAGGAGGGACCAATGAGACGGCCCAGAAGACGAATGGCATATGCAAGCAAGCCTGGTAAGTTGAGTTTGATCCCCAGAACTCACCTAAAGTTGGAAGGACAGAACCAACCTTACAAAGCTGTCCTCCAGCCTCCACATGTATATCATGACATAGATGCTCAAACATACAATAATAATAGACAGTAAGGAAGCTGGAGAGGTGGCTGAGAGGAGTTCGTACTGTTCTTACAGAGCACCTAGGTTCAGTTCCTAACACCTTCATGTGAGAAAAATAAATACATAATAATATTTTTTTTATTCTTTATTTTTTGGTTTTTCAAGACAGGGTTTCTCTGTGTAGCCCCGGCTGTCCTGGAACTCACTCTGTAGACCAGGCTGGCCTCAAACTCAGAAATCCACCTGCCTCTGCCTCCCAAGTGCTGGGATTAAAGGCGTGCGCACCACTGCCCGGCAATATTTTTTTAATTACATTTGGGAAGATGGGTCAGTTGGTAGTGTGTTTGCCATGCAAGTATGATTTGGGACCTCCAGGTGCCAGGCACACATCTGTAATCCAGCAAGATCAGAGACCAGAAGACCCCTGGGCTTGCTGATCAGCTAGTCTAACTCCATCAGTGAGCTCCAAATTCAGTGAGATCCTACCTGCTAGAGAGCAATAAGACACCTAGAGTCACTGGGCTATCTCTGCAGCCATTCCATAGCTATTTTTTTCACCTCTACTTATATACTACTGTCCTTATGTCACGTAGCGGCTAAGAAAGGAGAACACAGGCCCATACATCAAGCCCTGCCCAGGTGAAGATGGACTCTGGACCCTTGCGTGTCCACTAGGTGGCCTACCAAGCTTCTTTATGTAATGCACAGCAGCTGTCATGCTTCAGGACAGTGAATCATCAATAATACACAAACATGTACTGTATTTGCTTGCTTTTCAAGTCATTTGTGGCTGGAGAGATGGCTCAGTGGTTAAGAGCACTTGCTACTCTTGCAGAGAACCAGGGTTTAATTCCTAGTACCCACATGGCAGCTCACAACCATCTGAATTCCAGCTCCAGGGACCCCAACACTCTCTTCTGGCCTCCACAAGCAGTACAGGCATGTGATACTTTCAGGCAAACACTCATTATACATAAAATAATTTCTTTTTGTTTTTTCGAGACAGGGTTTCTCTGTGTAGCCCTGGCTGTCCTGGAACTCACTCCGTAGACCAGGCTGGCCTCGAACTCAGAAATCCGCCTGCCTCTGCCTCCCAAGTGCTGGGATTAAAGGCGTGCACCACCACCACCCGGCTTATAATTTTTTTAAAAAACTCATTTTTTTTTTCATCTCTAATCAACAGCACATCTAGTAAAATGAGAGTCAAACTGAAATGGGCATATTACATAGGAAGTTTCTTTTCGTTTTGGCCAACTATTTTTACTTGTGGATATACCTCTGAGCAAGTGAACAGCCTCCAGGTACAGAGATATGCATAAATGTAGTTAAATGCTATGCTGAAGCAACTCAACTGCCAATGACCCAAGTGTAAATCAGAATCATTTTCAATCTTCCTATGAAGAGCTAAGGTGGAAAACGATATAAATAAAAGCCATACCCTTTTCCTGTCCCCACCAAATTCTGAGGTACGCTGAAGACAGCTTCACATCATGGCTAAAGACATTGCTGCTGGAGGTCTAATGAATGTTAACACTGCTGTTCAGGAAGTGCTGAAGACATTCTCATCCTCGTTGGCACAGCTACCAAAGCTTTAGACAAGCACCAAAGCCATCTCTGTGTGTTTGCATCCAATTGTGAGCCTGTGTATTAGGTTGCTAGAGGCCCTTTGTGCAGAGACCCAAATCAGCCTAATTAACATTGATGATGACAAAAGCCTGGAGAGTAGCCGCTGCAAAACTGATCAAGGAGGACAAGCCACACAAGCAGTGCACTCTGTCTGCAGTCATGCAACGGGGACGTAATAGGAATCTCAGCAGGTGTCACTGAAGAGAACTTCAAATGTAAAAATGAACAAGTAGAACATTTACCTTTACAGAAAAAAAAGGAGGGGGGGAGGACGCCAATCATCCAAGTTTAGCCAAAACCACAACTAAAGGAACAAAGGACTTTGATAGAAAAAAAGCCTTGAACATGAAAAAACTGTTAAGAAGATAATAGATGTCAATAAAGAACTTTCAACCAATCAACAATGACTTCCAAGAGCTGGTCACACGCTTGTAATTCCAGACATTAAGAAGTGAAGGCTGGCCTGCGGTGGTGGCCCACACCTTTAATCCCAGCACTTGGGAGGCAGAGGCAGGCAGATTTCTGAGTTCGAGGCCAGCCTGGTCTACAGAGTGAGTTCCAGGACAGCTAGGACTACACAGAGAAACCCTGTCTCGAAAAAACCAAAAAAAAAAAAGAAGTGAAGGCTGGAGGATCAGCTACAGAGCAAGTTCAAGGCCACCCTGGGCTGTATGACTCAGCCTGAAAACATACCACCACCACCACCACCACCACCACCATCATCATCATCATCATCAATCATCATCATCATCATCATCATCATTATTATTTTCAAGGCTCACATCAGTACTCCCAACACTTAGGAGACTGAGGCAGAAGGACTCACATGGGTTCTTGACAAACTGGAGCTACACAGTGAGTTCTAGGGCAGTTTTAGCCATATTATATATAAGACTATCTCAAAAACCAGCAAGCTGGACAAAGTGGAGTAGGGATATCTTTAATCCCAGCATTCAGGAGGCAGAAACAGGTGATCTTGGAGTCCAGGGCCAGCCTGTTCTACATATTGAAACCCTGTATCTAAAATAAACAGGCTAGGGAGGTGGCTCAGTCAATGAAGAAAATGCCATCCTATAAACAAGACAATCTACATTAAAATCTACTAATAAGGACTGGAGGAATGGTTTGTAAAATCTACTAGTAAGGACTGGAGGAATGGTTTGGTGGTTAAGAGCACTTTCATTGCTCTTCCCCAAGACCGAGGTTCAGTGCTCAGCACCCACAACAGGTGGCTCACCATTTTGCCTGTAACTCCAGGTCCAGAAGATCCACATGCGGTTCTGGACTCTAGGCACTCCTTGCAAACAGTGTACACTTTAACACATTTATGCAAGACATACACATGCACACCCACACAGAGACACAGAAACACACACTAAATCTTTTTTAAAAATAAAAAATACAGGGCTGGATAGATGGCTCAGGGGTTAAGGAGACTGACTACACTTCCAGAGGTCCTGAGTTCAATTCCCAGCAACCACATGGTGGTTCACAACCATCTTTAATGGAATCTAATTTCCTTTTTTGGTGTGTCTGAAGAAAGACAGTATACTCATATACATAAAATAAATAAATCTTTAAAAACTAAGATAAAAAAAAATACAATCTCTTAATAAACTCTGCTTCAAAATAGTTAAATAAACAAACAAACAAACAGAGCAGGAAGGATGGCTCGGTGGTTAAGAGTACCAGCAGTCCTAGGGTCAATTCTCAGCACAGACATGGTGGCTCACCACCATCTGAAATTCCACTCCAGGGGATCTTATGACATCCAGAGTACCAGGTATACACATAGAGTAAGAATATACATGCAGCCAAGACACTCATACACATGAAATGAAATTTAAAATAATAATAATAAAATAAAACAATTAAGGAAGACACTGAAGCTGACATCTGGCTGCACATCACACAAGCAAACATGTACCCAAACACCTACATGCAATGTGCACACCCCCGAATGAATACATAAATACACCCACCTTGGCAGCACACAGAGTAAAACTGAACAATTCAGGAGACTGGCACTTAAAAAGGACGAACCAAAAAGCCATGAAGTGCTCTGGCTCGCTCAGTAGTAGAGAGCTTGCCTAGCACACACAAGTTTCCAGGCACCTGCATCACATGCACACACACACATATACATACATACATACATACATACATACATACATACATACACACACACACACACACATATACGCACGCAGGCACGCACGCGCGCCAGCCCCATATATATGTGTATGTATGTATATGTGTATATATACACACACACACCACACACACACACACACACACATACACTTAACCTTAAAATACAAAATCCCTTTTTAAAAATAAATAACTCAAATAGAAAGGAATAAAAACACACAAAAACTGCCAAAACACAACATTTTAGGAATATTTTACTAATAAAAAAGAATTGGTAACTAAATATTTAGGTCTACACACAACAAAGGAAAGGGGGTTAAATGCTTGGTTCCATCAGTCAACAGGAAACCATTTTTGACAGGACTCAATAAACAACTTTTTTCTTTTTTTCCTGGAGACAGGGTCTCACTATGTAGCTCTGGCCATTTTGGAAGTCACTATCTAGACTAGGCCAGCCTTGAATTCACAGAGCTCTTTCTGCCTGTCCCCCAGGCCCTGGGACAAAGGTGTGTACCATTACACCTGGCACTCACATCAGAGTGTGACAATATTGATCAGAGGCAGACACAGTGCGGAGAGCCTCCTCTGTACAGGATCAGTGAGCAGCTATCAGGGCTGCTGACAGAGGACTCCAGGACACGGGAGCTGATAAGGACAGAGACAGCTGACTCCAAAATCCAGACAAACTATTTACAAACGATTTTCCACACGAGATCTGTGTGGCTCACAAAGGAAATACATGTGGGCAGACAGCTGCTGTTCAAGTGGGGCAGTTTAGTCAACTCACTAGAAACATAAACTCTTCACTAAAAACTAAAAAATCTCAAATTTTAATATAAATAAAAAGGCCAGAGTAACAAGGAACTTAATCGCCATGCTTTTTTTAAAAAGCTAATTTTAAACCACTTACCCTATTTTTTTAAAATCTTCTCATCTCAGAAACCTTCCTTACTTTCAGAAAAAGTTCAGGACTTTCTATCACCTCGAGCAGTTAAAAATCAGTTTCAACTATAAATTATTTTTTAAAAAAAATCACTCCTCATCCAATCCCTATCCAGTACCAAAGCGCCTTCAAGATTCCAAAGCAGTTGTCACACATAACTCCATTTCAGAATCCAGCAGGGCTGGCTGCCCTCTCTATCAAGAAAAGCCTCAGACTGGAAAACCAGAAAAGGCTCGGGCATCTCAGTTCTCATCTGGAGCTGTCATTCTGAAGGAATCTGGAGAGAGAGGACCCCAGGCTCCGTGATGTTCGTGTGTAGTGTAATCAAGCATGGCTGCTGTGCTAAGTTTCTCACGGTCCCGACACAGAGACCTAACAAGAAGCAACCCCAGAGGAGGATGTAGTTGGGCTCACAGTTGGAGAAGGTAAAGTCCAACCTGGTCCATGTGACAGGAGTGAGCACACAGCTGCTTGCTGCAATCAGAGGATCAGAAAAGAGAGAGCCCAGGCAGAAAGTAGGCAGAGCTCTAACTAGTAAGGCCCACCCTTAACTTCTTCCAGCAGTGTCCCACCTCCCTAAACAATCTACAATCTCCCAAAACAGTGCACTAAGTAGGGAACAAATGCTCAAAGACATAAGCCTATAGAGGAGAGTTCACATTCAAACATAACAGTTGTCATTCAATGTTATTTTTAATCTAAATGCTGAGTTTTAGTGTTGGGAGATTTTTATTTACATACTTATTTTTGCTAAGTATTGGTCCTAGAACATGTCCACTCACTGAGTCATAACCCTAGCCATTTCTTGGATTTTTTTTTTTTAAATTAAAAAGTAGCCAAGCACAGTGAATATCCCTGTACTCTCAGCACTCGAGAGGTGGAGCAGTAAGATCATAAATCAAGACAACACTTGGCTACACACTAAGTCCAAGGTTAGTTAGTCTGGGCTACATAAAACCCCATCTAAATAAACAAACAAACAGATCAGCAATTCTTTTTTTGGGGGGGGGTGCGGGGGGAGCATGAAGACAGGGTTTCTCTGTGTAGTCCTGGCTGTCCTGGAACTCACTCCGTAGACCAGGCTGGCCTCGAACTCAGAAATCTGCCTGCCTCTGCCTCCCAAGTGCTGGGATTAAAGGCATGCGCCACCACTGCCCAGTGGGATCAGCAATTTTCAACCTGTGAGTTCCAATCCCTCTGGAAGTCCAAAAACCCTTTCACAATAGTCAAGTATCAGATATCCTGCATGTCAGATATTTACATTAGGATTTGTAACAATAGCAAAATTACAGTTATGAAGTAGCAACGAAACTAATTTTATGGTTGGGGTCACCACAACATGAAAAACTGTATTAAAAGGCAGAAGCGTTGGAAGATTGAGAACCACTGCAATAGATAAACGGTGTTCACAGGTAAGGACTCTGTGTAAGCCTCTGCTCTTTCACTGAGCTAAGGATGTAACTCCATTGGTGAAGCGCTTGCCTTTAAATTCTATGTATGAAAAGATCATCAGTTTCGCTCATGACCAAAAAAATATAAATTAAGATAAAACACTGAACACTCTTTCACCTACGAGATTAAAAATTAAGTGGCTATATAATATTTGAGGTTGGTGAGAAGATAAGGAAATCTCACAGGATAATACAGTTTTTTATTTATATTTTGTTTTTGGTGGGGTTTGGAGGGGTTTGTTGTTAATCTGGATTGTTTTGGTTTTAGTTTTTTAGTTTGGTTGGTTGGTTTGTTTTTTGGTTTTACTTTTGGTGTTTTTATTTGGGGGGGGGGGGTAGAGAGTGAAACAGGGTCTCTCTACATAGCCCTGGGTGTCCAGGAACTCACTATGTAGACCAGGCTACCCTCAAGTTAGCCTCAAACTCACAGATAAGCCTGCCTCTGTCTCTTGAACGCTGGCACAGCCCTGAAGCACTGTTTGTTTCTGCTTCAGACAATGTCTCCTGGGTGCAGGAGAGGTTCATTGGTAATAAACACTTGTTGCTCCTGCAGAGGACATGGGGCACCTACATGGTGGTTCACAGACACCGATAACTCCAATTCCAAGGGCTCCAAAACCCTCTTCTAGACTGCATGAGTACTAGGCATGTATGTGGTATACAGACAGGTTGACAAAACACCCATGCACATGATAAATAAATCTTTAAAAAAAAAAAAATCAGGGAGATGGTGGCACACACCTTTAATCCTAGCATTAAAGATGCAGAGGCAGACAGATCTCTTGAGTTTGAGGTCAGCCTGCTCTACAGAGTTACCTCATGACAGGGTGAGTGAGTTCTGGCAGAGTCTCTCTATGTAGCCTTGCCTGGTCTAACACTCTCACTTATATAGACTAGGCTAACCTCAAACTAGCAATGATCCTCTCTGCCTCTCTGCCTCTCTGCCTCTCCTCTGCCTCTCCTCTGCCTCTCTGCCTCTCCTCTGCCTCTCCTCTGCCTCTCCTCTGCCTCTCCTCTCTCTGCCCCTCTCCTCTCTCTGCCCCTCTCTCTGCCTCTCTGCCTCTCTGCCTCTCTCTCTCTCTGCCTCTCTCTCTCTCTGCCTCTCTCTCTCTCTCTGCCTCTCTCTGCCTCTCTCTCTCTGCCTCTCTCTCTCTGCCTCTCTCTCTCTGCCTCTCTCTCTCTCTCTGCCTCTCTCTGCCTCTCTGCCTCTGCCTCCTCTGCCTCTCCTCTGCCTCTGCCTCTCCTCTGCCTCTCCTCTGCCTCTTGGATGCTAGGATTACAGAAACATACTACTGTTCCTACCTTACTAGCAAGATTTTGGAACAAAAATGCACATCCATTAATTCAAGAAAAATACCTGAAAATTGTTCCTATAAACCTGTCCAAGTATATAATGATACAGACAAGAGGACAGTAAAAGAAAAGAAAAAAAAAAATCAAAAGCATTTTCTATATCCATCAATGTATACAAACATAATGAAATTATTTAAAAATCAAAACTTACATGAAATATAATTTTAAGAACTGAACTGGAAAATATGTAATTGAAATATTAAATGGGGCTAGGGATGTAGCACCATTGGTAGAGTGCTTGTCTGATATCCATGAGGTATCGTGTGGCACACCCAGTACCAACAAAAATAAAAACACCGACCTAAACAAAAATACATTAAGTAAAATGCAAAAATCAAAGCTAGTATGTTTAAATATGCACAAAAACCATCTGAGCAGTATTCTAAGAATGAACACACCTATTTTTAATTACACCAGTATGATTATAATGAATACATATTTTATAACCGTAATTTGTACATAATTTGAAAATGTGATGCTATCCACACTCTGGTGCTCTAAGTCCTGCCAGACCAGTTTATACTTCCTTTGAGAAGTCGGCCCAAGTATTTCTTTTCCCACGTGCTTTCAACCTGGTTTAACCAGCTACCAGGCACAGCTTCAAATATAAATTATCTAGGTTGAAAGAATTACGCCTGCCTGAATCTACCACACGACATTTTAAAAGAATTTAAAATGAGAAATGGAAGGAAAAAGAAATCGAAACACAACTTGATAATCCTCATCATAGAAGCAGCCCAAGTACTCAGCAAGTGGCTGAATTCTGGCCTCTGAGCCTCTGCTCCATGCAATTTCCTGCCTGAAATCCTCTTAGCTACTTACCATGTGTCCACATACTGCCGATCCCTCAGAACACAGGCTAAACACCACCCCCAAACCAAATCCTCCCTGACTCCTCCAGCCAGAGAGCATTCTCTTCCCTAAACCACAGCATCACCTCAAGGTGACTTCCTCACAGAGATTCAGCTGTATACAAGCCTTATCTTTCCATTATGGAGAAAATTCATCACAGGAATAGCTGCAAAGGGTGCAATTTGTGCCATGGTTATTTCATAGGCACCATTTCAGACATAAATTAAAAGTAAAAAGCATATAAAAAGAGAAGAGCAAAAACCTAACAAAAAAAGTAAAGGACAGGTTTCTATTATGTATCTGATTAACTCATGGTTACAAGTAACATAATACATAAAAATGAAAGGTTAGGAACCCTCCCTGTCTGTCCCCTCTCCTATACACACTGCTGCCTGCTACAAAGGGAATTGCTATGACTACTTCCATATTTTTTTAACTTTTTAAATTTTTTATTTTATGTGGATTGAGCGTTTTTGCCTGTATGTATGTCTGTGTACCGTGTTTATGCCTCGAGCCCATGAAGGCCAGAAGAGTGCAACAAATCCCATGGAACAAGAGTTACAAATGGGGCCAGGCGGTTGTGGTGCAAGCCTTTAATCCCAGCACTTGGGAGGCAGAGGCAGGCAGGTTTCTGAGTTCGAGGCCAGCCTGATCTATCCAGTTCCAGGATAGCCAGGACTACACAGAGAAACCCTGTCTCGAAAAACCAAAAAAAAAAAAAAAAAAAAAAAAAAAAGAAGAAAGAAAGAAAGAAAGAAAGAAAGAAAGGAGGAAGGAAGGAAAACTTACAGCACATATATTCTAGGCAGATATGTCCCCAAAATTGTTTATGCATGCTAAAACTTTTTTTATAATACTTTTTAAGAATTATTTATTTACTTCAAGTATATGAGTACACACTGTAGCTGTCTTCAGACACACCAGAAAAGGACATCGGATCCCGTTACAGATGGCTGTGAGCCACCATGTGGTTGCTGGGAATTGAACTCAGGACCTCTGGAAGAGCAGTCAGTGCTTTTAACTGCTGAGCCATCTCTCCAGCCCCAAGGCAAAACTTTTAAAGAGCCCATAAAGACCTTATCATTCTCCTAGAACTGGAAGGATGGCTCAGCTGGTCACTTGCTGCTCCAGTTCCTAGCCCCTATATCAGGTGGCTCACCATACAGCTCCAGTGACTCCACTGTCCTCTTCAAGCCCCTGCAGGCACCAGACACAGGTGTGGTACACAGCACTTGGGAGACAGGGCAAGCCAGACATGGTTACGCAGTAGGACCTTGCATCAAGAGGAAAAAACATTGTGGGGGTCAGCAAGACAGCCCATGAGTGCTGACAAACTGAATCACATCCATGGAGGAAGGAAAAACCAACTCTAACTTACACACAAACATCTTGCCATGCACTTACCTACACATATACACAATGAATGAATTAGTAAAAAATATCTTTAAAAAAATAAAAACAGTGACCAACACCGAGGTTAACCTCCAGCCTCCATAAACAAACACATATGCCATATACCCAACCCCCCACACCCATAACCAACCACAAACACAGGAAGTTTAAGTGAAGTTAACACATTTTCACTGAAAATGATAAAATGGAATAATATTTTGGTATATGATACATATTACAAAGATTAAAAATGGTCCCACCTACTTGATGGAATTAGAACACTGTTTAGCTGTCTTGACTACAGACCCGTGGCAGCACCAGGTTTTTCTGTGCTGTTGGCTATAATTAAGATTTTTCATACCACATCATTAAGCAAAATACTGCCTATAACAATGTTCCTTGAGGAGAAAATAATTTGCTTTTAAGATCTGTCCTCAAACATGTTTTCAAGGAAATGTAGAGCTGAAAGGAAGGCAGCCAAAGCGGATGGACCATACGGCACACCACTAAATTAGAGAGGGGTCTACTATAAAAACTGACAGCATTTTTCCCATTCTTGATTCAAACAACGCTAGGATACACCTAATTTTAAATATGAGTCTGAAGACTGACATAATTCAAAGAAAACTCTGCTCTTAAGGGTTTATAATCTAGTGGTAGAAAATACTTAACACCAAAATACAATGTTTTGCTCCTGGTTTGGGGTTTGGTTTATTTTTTTGAAACAGGATCTTGTTATGGTGGCCTTGGCTGGTGTAGAATTCATTATGAAGACCAGGAGGGCCTCAAACTGGCATCAATTTTCCTGCTTTGTCTACCACATGCTAGGATTCCACATATATGCCACCATACTAAGCTAAAATACAACTTTTAATATAAAATAAACATTAAGATATAAAGTGACAAAATGGCTAAGAAGGTTAAAGAACTTAAGAATGGGTACTAAGAGCCCAGTGTGGTGGCATGAGCCTTTAAAGCAGGACTTGGAAAGCAGAGGCAGGTAGATCTCTGAGTTCAGTCTGGTCTACAGAGCAAGTCCAGGTCAGCCAGAGCTACACAGAGAAACCCTCAGGGGAAACAAAAAGAACAGGTACTAGGAAGTAGGAATGAGGAAACCATACTGGTTGGTTTGGTTTTGTTGGGAGTAGGGAGAGTAGTAAAGAGTGTTTGGGTGCCTGTGAGTGCTGCAGACATCAGAACAACAAGAGTTAGCTCTCTGCTTGCACAGCCAAAGAAAGCATCTTGACCCTCCAACACTCATAAAAAGCTGGTGGAGCAAGATGACTAGCTAGCCTAGCTAAATCAGCTAGCTCTGTGTTCTGGAAGAGGTTATGTCTTAGTAATAAAGCAGACAGCAATTGAGGGAAGCACCTCTGGCCTCCAGCCACATGCACACCAAATGTATACAAGCCTACAACACAGGCAAACACACACACCACAGACACAAAGAAATAACACAGGAACAAAGCAGAAAATACTAAATGGTGCTTCAACAAGGCAAAGCTGGAGGAAAAATGATGACTAGTGAGAGGTTTTGGCTGGGTTACTCTCATGAGAACCAGCAATAACTAGTTCCGGTTACTACAAGGCAAATGCTTCACAGTAACCATCCAAGGAGAAAAGGCCATCTAACTCACCATAACTCTCTCCTCTAAATTCCTATGGTAGTTTAAAATTAAACTCGCAATTTGTACAACTTTGTTTTGAGATTTTCATTTTCATTTATGTGTGTTTTGCCTGCATGTTTGTCTGTACATCATGTGCACGCAATGCCTGCAGGGACCAGAATAGGGCACTGGATCCTCTGGAACACTGGGGTTACAGACAGTTATTGTCCACCATATGGGTGCTGAGAGTTGAACCTGGGACCCCTCAAAGATCAGCTGGTGAAACCATCTCAACTCCTCATAAACTGTGATGCTGTTCTTTAAAAAAAAATAAAATAAAATAAAAAAGATTTTTATTTGTTTTATGTATGAGTGCTTTATCTGCATGTACACCTGCATGTGCCAGAAGAGAGCATCAGACCCCATCACAGATGGTTGTGAGCCACCATGTGGTTGCTGGGAATCGAACTCAGGACCTTTGGAAGAGTAGCCCGTGCTCTTAACCGCTAAGCCATCTCTCCAGCCCGATGCTGGTCTTTTCAAGAGCTGTCCATTCACTCCCTGGCGTGGGCTCTACTTAATGACTTGATTCTAACTAGTACAATACAGCAAAAGACATGGTGCCTGCCAGGCAATGGCACAAGGCATTTAATCCCAGCACTCAGGAGGCAGAGGCAGGTGGATCTCCATAAGTTGGAGGCCAGCCTGGTCTACATAGCCAACTGCAAGTCATCAAAGCTATATAGTGAGACCCTGTTCAAAGAAATGTGAAAACGGGTGTGGAGCGATATACGACTTCTAAGACTAAGTCAAAAAAAGGGAGAGGCAGGCCTGTGTTCCCAAGCTCAAAGTCAAATACTATATCATGGGGCCACTCGGGTAACCCTGTGGAGAAGCCCATGTTGCCAGCACTGGAGGTCCCCACCCACACCAACCTGAGACATAATGAAAGCAGATCCTCCAGTCCTACCTAACCTCTTAAGTGCAAACCCCAAGAAATCCTTGTACAGGAGCAGCTTGGCTAAGTCACTCTCAAACACTGTGCTCCGACCACGTTTTGAGGCACTCTACATACAGCAATACATACAGCCATACAGCTCTCAGGTAGCTTGTCCCTAAAATAACTTATCTGCTCAGTTAATACCAATGGTCAATGTGAACATTAGTTTCTTTTTCTTTTTCTTTTTTTTTTTTTGGTTTTTCGAGACAGGGTTTCTCTGTGTAGCCCAGGCTGTCCTGGAACTCACTCGGTAGACCAGGCTGTCCTCGAACTCAGAAATCCGCCTGCCTCTGCCTCCCAAGTGCTGGGATTAAAGGCGTGCACCACCACCGCCGGCTAAACATTAGTTTCTAAACTGTCTTCATCTCTATATATCTTTAGGTTTAACCTAATCACTGGTGAAGTCAAGAATTTTGTGTGTTGAAAAATTCTCACCAATGCCTGTAGACTTACTGCAGTTGTAGAAATTGAAATGATTAACTCTCACCAGTAAGAAACCTACATAAGAGAGTGGGGTAAAAGGAAACTACTGATTTGATTCATCAGCCTGAGACATGAAATAAAAGGCAGTAAATACTGTGCTCAAACACAACCACAGAAGAACACCACGCAGATCTGAAAGGAAGAGAGGGCCTTGTCCACCTTGGAAGCCTGGAGAAAGTGGTACAGAGCAAGAGCAACGAGAGGTAGCCATCACAACCTCTGCATTTTTTAAATTTTATTTTATTTCTAGTCAGGCATGGTAGCATACAACTTTAATCCCAGCACTCAGGAGGCAGAGGCAGGCAGATCTCTATGAGTTCAAAGTCAACTTGGTCTACAGAGTGAGTTCCAAGACAGCCAGGACTACAGAGAAAAACCTTGCCTTGGAAAAAAGAAGTTATTGACTAGGGAACGTATGCTATAAAGCACAAGACTAGACTGGTCATAGTTATCCCTAATCACACACAAACCTTTCATTAGGTGAGGCCTTTTACTGGGTTTGATTAGAACTAGAACTAGACTCTGTCTAGAAGCCAGAGGACCTTCAGGAATCTGTTCTCTCCTTCCAGCACATGAGGCCTGTGGATTAAACTTGAGTTGTAGTTTTGCATGCACTTTTTATCCTTGAAGACATCTTGCTGACAGTTGTGCTGACATACAACTAACTTCTCTGTTAAAGAGAAAAAGAACCAGTCTCAGGTCAAGACAGTATTAAATTTTACACATGTATCTCAAAATATGTCCTACAGAACATTAGTATACAATAAGGTTGCATACATGATTAAAGGGCAGGAGAATCCTATTCTCAAGAGGATGAGTTTGGAGGCCCACCTAGCTTAGACAATAAGACTCTGTCTCAAAAAATCCCGACTGGATACCATGACATTTCTATGACTTTAAGGGGCTAATACACATTATAAATCAATTTGACTGCAGAATATTTACAACCTTGCAGTTTAATAGGATGCCTTTAGTCCAGTTAGGAAAACACTGACTTAGAAAAGCAAGTAGGTAGACAAGCATGTAGGTGAACAGATTTACAGAAAAAAGAAAAAGGTAAGACAAACCCAGTAAAAGGGTTCACCTAATGAGAAGATAGTGTGTGATTAGTGATAACTATGTAACTGCTTAAAACACAGTAACTATTAAACAGAATAAACTAGAAAAGCCAACAGCAACCATACTAGATGTCAACAGAAATGAAGATAAGAAAAAAAATCAATAGGGCTCTAACAAAAACCAGAGAAATCCCTTTCCTTAGACTATACATACAGAATGACTCTCACTACCATGTCCCTGCACATGAGCTGACAGAAAGAGGTGAGGACCTAGCCTAAGTGTAGCCCATCTGGAGGGTTGAGGGCAGCTTATGAAGCACCCGGACCCTAATCCCTTAGCCAACACTAGCAATAACTAAGGGCCTATCAGATGTCTCTTGGGAAATTTTAATTACAGACAGAGTCCTTAGTGAAAGTAGAAACACAGCATAACCACACAAAGGAAGCAGAGATAAACAGCTGAGTTAAGGGCAAAGAATTAGAAGGAGGGCCCTGGCTACCCAGAGCTCTAACCAAAATGACTTCCTTCACTAAAAATCAGAGCTGGACGATCACTGCCTAAACTGACCAGCTAGCTTTATGTAGCAACCCTGTCAGAGAGAACAGGACAGCAGGACAACATGACTTCAATCCTTCTGTGACCCACACAGAAAAGAAATCGAGAGAGAAGAGTGAGGCAACAGAAGGCCACTGAGTCTGGGTGTAAGGAGCATCCAGGAGCTGAGGGCATGGCTCAGGAGTGGAGCACATGCTTAAACACAGGCCAAGCCCTGGGTTCTATCACCAGCATCACTGAAAAACGAACTAAGGGGCACCAGTTAAAATATACCTAAGTGGGGGCTGGAGAGATGGCTCAACAGTTAAAAGCACTGGCTGCTCTTTCAAAGAACCTAGGTTCAATTTCCAGCAACCACATGGCAGCATATAACTGTCTATAACTCCTGTTTCAAAGGGATCCAACTCCCTCATAGAGACATAAGCAGTCAAAACACCAATGGACATAAGATAAAAATAAATTATTATACACACACATACACACACACCCCTAAATGATGCTTTCAGACATGAAACATTCTTAAACCTACAAGCCAGAGCCCCTGCATCCCATTACTCATTAATCAGAACTGCTCTAGGGTGGATACACCTCCCAGTGCTGCCAGGTTCTGCCACAAAGAGAGGTTTCCCAAGCTGCCCCAGGCAGTTTATACATTCAGTAGACAGCTTATACATGCAGACACAAGCCTGCATTCCTGCCTATTCACACTGCCTCTGATAACACACACACACACACACACACACACCCCACTCCTAACCCAGGAAAGGATGCAAGAAATCAGTCCTCTGGGAGACTAGGTGACATGTAGAGGTGCCAAGAAATGTGCCCCTACATGTGTATGCTGGCATGGGATTTTTGCAGGAAAGGCTCTCAGCAGCTAAAGACTGTCTCAAAAGTGTTGCATGGCCACACTTGCTCAAGAGTTCTCTTTTGGTGAGTTCAAGCCAACAGTGCAAACACTGTCCCCTTTAGAATGGAGTTCTTACTACTAGTCACAGCCCTTCTCTAGGGTAGTAGGCTCAAAAAATTCTGCTAAGGAGACAAAACATAGGCTGCAGAAGCTAGGAGGCTCTGTACCCTGACAGTGCTCCAGTGCTGAGAGGCACTGCTAAACCTTGAGTTCTACTTTTCTGGGAGGACTGACCTTTAAGAGCTTAAATTTCAGCCGGGCGGTGGTGGCACACGCCTTTAATCCCAGCACTTGGGAGGCAGAGGCAGGCAGATTTCTGAGACGAGGCCAGCCTGGTCTACCGAGTGAGTTCCAGGACAGCCAGAGCTACACAGAGAAACCCTGTCTCAAAAAAACAAAACAAAACAAAAAGAAAAAAAAGAGCTTAAATTTCTGTTCCATTTTCCCCAGTATTTGAAATGACTTTGAATGTTTTAGTTCTGAGCAATCATGCATCCTAACCAAAACCCTTAAAAGTTACAAAATATTAGTACATGACCATGCCTTCCAGACAAATAGTCTACAGTGATTCCTCAAACAAGTGTTTTACGAAGTAGAAACACTATTTTGTAATGTAACCACATAAAGAAAGATTTCACAGAAAAAACATTGCTTATGGTTGCTAATATATTAGCAAATTTTACCAAATTAAAAACAATTATAGCCAGGTGGTAGCACACGCCTTTAATTGTACCGCTGGGAGGCAGAGGCAGGTGGATCTCTTGAGTTTGAAGCCAGCCTGGACTTCAGAGTGAATTCCAGGATAGCCAGGACTACACAGAGAAACCCTGTCTCAAAACAGCAACTGCAACAACAAATCTAATGCTGTAATTCTGGCACTTAGGAGGTACAAACGAAAAGTGCAAGAGTTCATAGGCATGTGAGCTGCATACTGAGTCTGACACTTTTCTTTTTACACTGGCACCAACAGATCCTTTTACTTGCACACATAAAAAGCCTTTCATGGACCATCAAGATGGCTCATCTGATAACAGGGCTTACTTGCCCAGTAAGCCTGACAGAGTCGGTCAGATCCCCCAGACATGGCAGAAAGAACTGACTTCCACAAGTTGTTACTGACCTCCACATGTGTATGTAGTAACCACATACATGAGAATGTATTCCACCATGACCCCACACACAATTTAATAAGTAAGATAATTTTTTTGAGAGAAAGACTACTATGTAGCATGACCAGCCTGGAACTCACTATGTAGACCAGACTCAGAGAGATCACTGTCTCTGCCTCCATCTTACAGAATTAAAAGCAAGTGCCACCACACCTGAATAAAATAACCTTTAAAAAAAAAAAATGTTTTAAGCTTTATTTTGTATTGAATGTGTCTGGGTACTCTGCCTACTTGTGTGTCTATGTGCAGTGTTCTAAGAGGGTATAAGGAGGGTGTCAGATTTCCTAGAGCTAGAGTTATAGATGGCAGAAAGCCACCCTGTGGAAACTGGAAATTGAATCTGGGTCCTCTGGAAAACACCCAGTACTCTGAGCCACTGAGCCATCTTTCTAGCCCAAAGTAAAAATTTTTTAAGGAATTTATGTTAGCAGTTTTATCTGACCTAGTTACCTAATATAAGGACATGAATTATATCTTAATTACTTGGCACACCAATAAATTATTTATATAAGTCACAATTCCAGGTCAACATGGAAACACACACCTATAATCTCAGCACTCAGGAGGCTGAAGCATACTTGCCAAGAATTTGAGATCAACAAGGGCTACTTAGCCAAACCCTGCCTCCAAAAACATACATATGAATTCATTTATTCATCCATTCATTCATCTTAAAAATCCAACCAAAACTCCAAGCTGGTAACTATTTAGGCACACTTGAGTTATCTGTAGTCAGATGTTCATTGAATGGTATACTCGACCTTAGTAATACTGTAACAAATATTTAAATGCACATTTCTTGCTTAAAAAACACCAGAATCGTGTTAAACAAGCCAAGCACAAACTACCATGCTTGCCAAAAATCACACTTAAATAAGATATGCAAAGCTTCAACTGTAGAATAACTATCAGGGTGCCAATAATTAATAATTACACATAATTCAAGAAAAACTTCTAGAGGTTAAAATCCTATGATCAACTATAGTCTAGAGTACAGCGTTATCAGAAATCTTATACAGAACAACAGTGTAGTGTGTGTGTATTTGGAGGAGGGGTGTGCAGGGAGAAGAGGGAGAGATGAAGTTCACAGCTAGGTTACACTAACAATTCACTTAAAAAAAATGAATTTCCTGCTATCTTAACCTTTAAATCAATTGTAAAAGTAGCTGCCAAAAGCAGTTAGCAGGAAAGCACACAGTCCCCAAAGGAACTCAGTATACACAACTTATTTTACTACTTAAATGTTTTACTGATTACTGAGATCTGAACAAGATGTGAAAAATTCAAAACCAATTTTAAAGCAGTAGGTGCTCAGGAGACCCATAATAATGCTCACCACACACAGGTCTGAGGGTGCAGCTCATGTGCAGGACGCCTGTTCTTCCTTCCAGCGCCTGACCCTGCTCTTCAGTACCAGCTCAACATGTGTATATCACTGCAGGACCTGGCTGTGGACACTGTCTTGATTTTTAAAAACTTGGTTTACTATCCGCTAAGTGAAAAAGTACTGGACTCTTTTATTTCTTGATTTGGTTAATCTTTGTGGCTCAAATCGGCTTCTGGATACTCTAGTCTGTTTTCAACAGAGCCTACACTGAACTGAAGGTGCAGGAGTATATCCCACTAAATAAATCCATCTGAACTGTTCACACTGGGCTCCCACTAAATAAATCCATCTGAACTGTTCACACTGCAGTGTAAAGGGCCCTCAATTTTAGGGACTATGCGTCAAGTTCTCAGAACTAAAATGAATTAGCAATGCCTTTCTTAAGAATGACCAGTCTAGAACACACGTTTACGGCTGCAACCCTGACTGGTCACTCCATCCATAATGATAAACTCCTGTGAGGCATTTATCAACAGATTATCTATGAAATTGCACATCAATTCAGAAGACTCTGAGGAGGAATCCATAATCTTTTGTACTAATCTGTATACACAGTCAAATTTTTGCTAGTCTCCAGTTTATATATATAAAAAATTAAAGCCATAAGCCATTCATTCTATCAGGCTTCTGTTTATTAATATTGATATGATTATTGAAAACAGTATTGGAATACAGCACCACTACCTACACAAAACTACTGATTTTAGTGAGATTTCCTCAACCCAACTTCTCCTCAGCCTCTTTGGCAGGGAGTGGGTGTTTAAATCCCAGAGGAAATCTCTAATGCTAAAATTTTACTTTCCGTAAGTTTCTTTCTTTAATGATACTAAAAATTCCTTAAAGAGCTGCTGGTTTATATAGTTTCCTACACCTGGAATGCAAATAAGCCAGTATTTTGTTTTCTAGTTCAAGACAAACTACATTTCTCCCCAAAAGAAAGAGCAGCAATTCAAAGGAGTCCTTGGAAGTCACAATGTGAAAATACCCCTGATAACAGAACAAATTAATGTCAAGACACAGCCAATAACATAATAAGGCTGCGATGCAAGCGCGCCTGTCAAAGGGCATCTGTATTAGCAGCCTGGGGAAGTGGCATTTGCAGAAAGGCACAGCGGCTGTGTTTAAAAGAAAATCATTAAGCCTCAGCCGTTAATCCCCTCCCCCATCCTCTTCAATGGATCGTCAAAGCAATTAACCAGTAGAAGGTGCTATTCTGCAAGCCACATGTATTCCCACTAACCTCCATCCTTGGCCCAGAGCAGGATTTAGCCAGGTGGACTCTCAGCCCTGTCCAGCATTCCCAAGGGCCTCTACCTCAGCACCCCAACAGAAAACCAGATCTTTTCTTAAAACACTACTGAGGGAGAAAAAAACTATATTGATAAGTCAAGAACCAAGGACCATCGATCAATCTCTCTCTCTCTCTCTCTCTCTCTCTCTCTCTCTCTCTCTCACACACACACACACACACACACACATACACACACACAAAAATCACACAATACTGACACATATTAACCTCAACTACAGTCTTTATCATTTTAACAGAGACAACCTATTTCTACTTAGAAAGGCTCTGGTCACACTCAGCAAAATAAACATCAAGTGAACAAATCTGTCCCTAACGGAGTCAGGGGTTGTGAGGAATGGAAAGCAGAGAGTGTAAGGCCATGACAGAGTTTATCTTTACACAGATGGAAAAAGCAGGCAGCAGAAAGCAGGGCTGCAAAGGCAGGGAGGGAGACAGGAGTCTTCTGAACGTGTTCCACAGCGTCCTTTAGTGTCCCATGCCTTGCAAGATTGCAAAAAAAGGCAGACATGAAATGGGTGAAAGAAAACTGAACAAGAAAAGCACCTTCCCATCCCCCATCTTCTCTCCTCCCTCCCCAAAAGAGCTGTGTTTGTCTGTGCAAACCTAGTCCCAAATATGGGAGAGAGAGAATGAATGTCTGTATGGAAGAACAATGAGCCCTCTGCCTGGTTTTGTGTGTGTGTGAGTGTATGGTGTGTGTGTGTGTGTGTGTGTGTGTGGTGTGTGTGTGTCTGTGTGTGTGCTTCTGCCTCTGCCTCTTCTCTTTGACCTCAACAACAGAGAGAATTGGAAGCCAAGCTTTTTCTTTCACCCAGACTAGGCCATCAAAATCAAAAATGGTTTGTAATTTAGAGTGGAATTAACTCAGCAAGCAAATCCATGGAAGGAAATATCCAGCCAAAGATGATTTTATTATTGTATAGATCCATCCTCTCTCTCTCTCTCTCTCTCTCTCTCTCCCCTCCCCCCTCAGACTGAGACTAAAGAAACCAGTGTACACCAGACAAAAAGGTCTCTCTTTAAATGGAAAGCAATTATAAACGGTATTTGAAATCTAAACCCAGGATGTATTCGTTTGAGCTGCACTAAATGTCTGTTTTGTATCCACCAAGTTCACACTCACTACTTCATCTGTTTTGTTTTGTCTTGCTGAGAATTGCTTTGCAGAAGGTTATTTCAAGATTCATACAAAACTACTTTTTCAGAGCCATCTTAAAATAGCAGCACATACTGAAACATTTAAAGCACCCAGTTTCTCAAGGGCACATTCTGCTGAAATCAATGTTTGAAGTCTGTAATCAAAAAAAAAAAAAAATAAGCAAACCTTGGAAAGGGGACAGAGGATAATGACTATTCAACAATGAATCATTTTATTCTCCTTTCAACAACTTCTCAAGCAAACAGTTTCAAAGGAAACCTGCAATACTCCCTCCACACAACACACACCCCATTCGATGTAAAACTACCTTCTTCCCATAACCCTAAAAAATAAAAATAAAAAATAAAGAAGGCACCCTCTTTCAGACAGCAGAACTTAAATCATGACAGAATTCTACGCCGCTGCAAGTGGTATTTGGTTCCATAATTTTGGAATCACAGAGCCCGAGTAGAGAGAGACTTGAGAACACAAAGAAGGAATCTTCCTCCTAATGTGAAAATGAGACTTTAATGAGTCAGTTCCCAGACCCCCACATTCACAAATATCCAAGAAATGCACAGCTTCGGTCCTTCCCTCTCACAGTTGAGGTGCTCGGCTAGTGGCATGTAACAGTTTAACCTCAGACTAGTTCGAGAGCGTGCCTAAGAAGCCAAGAGAGAGCAGGGGTCAAGAGGCACGTAGTACAGTCACCTGGCTCGCACAGGACCCAAGGCTGCGTCCGGCCCATGGTTCCCCGAGGGCTCGCCTCCACTCTCACCCTTTGCTTTCCGCCTCAGCTTTCCCGGCCGAGCCCCACTGCCCACCCAGAGCACCCCGACCCCGGAATGAGGGGCCGTGGAAGGCAGCCCCCGGCGCGGCGCCGACAACTTGGACACTTACCTTCCCCTCAGGCGCTACACCATCAATGAGAGGGGTGGCGGCCCGGCTCCGGGGAAAGTGCAGGGACTGGGTGGGAGGCCCGGGGGCCAGCGACGGACCGAGGGCGGTGGGCGCGGGGCCGAAGGAGCCGGCCGGCGGGGATACGACGCCGGGGGGGCTGCGGGGCTTCCCTGTCGGGACTTCGATCTCCTCGGGTGGGCCAAGCCTTCAGCAGTGGGAGCCCAGGACCATGTCTGGGTTTGTGGATTTTTTTTTCCAGAGGGCGAGAGGCTCCAACAGGAGGATGGTAGGGGTTTTTTTTTTCCTTCCCCTCAACTAGGAGAGAAAACGAGGCGGAGACAAGGTGGGGAGCGCGTGAGGGAACGAGGCGCGGGGAAGGAGGCGGGGACCGAGGCCCGGCGGGGCGAGAAGCTGCGGAGCGCGGGGGGCGGCTCGCGAGCGTCTGTGGGAGCAGCGGCACCTCCGCGATGGTGGCGGAGCCGCGGGGCTGCTGCGCCGACTCGCCGCCCACTCCGCGCACGGGCCCGGCCCACCTCGCAGTATCAAGCGTCGCCATTGGTGAGTCTGGACATGACGCCAGCGAAGAACGAGCCAATAGGAGGCGGAAGGCGGGCCTGGGGGCGGGATGTTTGCCGGCTCTCTCTTCCATTTTCTTTTCTTTTTTTTTTTTTCCTCCTTTTTTTTTTTTTTCTCTCCCCCCCTTTTTAATAAAATGAGCAGAAGGCAAGGGGAGAGGACAGGCTTTGGTGACCGAGCGGCCGAGCCCTTGGTGCGCGCTCCGGGCGGCGGCCGGAACCAGGGTGATGAGCTCCCCGCCCCAGGCGCGGCTTTGTGCCTGGTCTGCCCTGCCCGGCCGCAGGCAGAGCTCCCAGCGGCCAGCCCTGTACTGACCCTCCCGGGATGGTCTACCTCAAGTGGGCATGTCTCAGGGGTGGGCTTGGCGACTGTCCATTTGCTCTTGTTATTACCGGTGTCATAATTTGCTTTTTTTCAGTCATTTAAGAGACAGATTCCTTTTAATCCCAGCACTTGAGAGGCAGAGGCTGGCGGATTTCTGAGTTCGAGACCAGCCTGGTCTACAGAGTGAGTTCTAGGACAGCCAGGGCTACACAGAGAAACCCTGTCTCGAAAAACCAAAAAGAGAGAGAGAGACAGAGAGAGACAGAGATTCCTATCCCTTGAGGTCCAAGGGGAGCTACACAGAGTGGATTCCAAGTATTTGTTCTGATGGGCAGTTCATAATGTTTTTAAAATAATGTGTGACCAAAACTGAATTGAAAAAAGGAAGAGGCCAATTGGTAAATTGTGCTGCTTATTTGATGAGAATAATAAAAGGCCTCATTAAGTAATCAAGAACAGGACTGGAGAAGGCACATGGTGAGGTGCACACACTGCTCTAAGCAGAAGACCCCAGTTTGGTTACCAGCACCCACTTCAGGTGGCTAATGCTGCCTGTAAGTACAGCTCCAAGAAATCCAACACTCCTCCAGCCTCCGTGTGCACAAACCTACACACACATGTACATAGAAATTATTTAAAATTAGTAATAAAGAACAGACCACATCGGCAGAGTTTTTTTAAAGGGAGCAGTATCTGTGCTGTGTTGGGGGAGGGGAAGCATGGAATAGTTTCACTCAGGCCTGGTGGCTCTTCCCTGTTAGCACTAGAGAGCCAGAGGCAAGATCTTAATTACAGGTTAAGGCCCACCTGGTCTTCAATGTGAGTTTCAGGCCAGTCAGAGCTACATTTGGAAACTCTGTCTCAAAAAATGCCAAAAAAAAAAAAAAAAAAAAAAAAAAAAAAAGGAAAAAAGCCAAATATCACCTTTAGAAAGTATTACTATATTCCCACTAGGCTCAAAGACATAATCGCCATGTGTATCACACAGTAGAAGCCTGAGTCAGGGCAAGCCAAATGCTCCATTCTACTCAATATAATTTATAGGATCGAGGAGTTTGGAATTTTAATTATAATTACCAGTTTTTGAAATGCATATCATGTTTATTGAGTTCTTTCACAGACTCTGGCATGAATCCAGGGCGAATCATCAGTCTATTGTTAGTTTGTTAATATTCTGTAAATGCTTATTGGTGTCCTTAAACCATACACTCTTCTCAGAGGAGTTAAGGTCTGTATATAATAGAATAATTAAGGGATAGAGCATAGCTTAAAATAATTCACCCATCTATTTCAAATAAAGGGATAATTTTCTCTTTGGAATGTCTATTCAGATTATAATTTCCATATCCAAAAGTTCTTTTTAAGAATAATTTCAACTAACAGATGTCATTGAACTGTGTGGCCCAAGAGATCTGAAAGGAAATGGGTCCTTTTGTAATTTAACATTTTTTTTTCTTCATAAGGGGTATGTGCATGCTATAGTGCTCCTGTGGTGATCACAGGAAGGCTTTCAGGGGTCTTGGTCTTTACTCCATACTCCAGGGGCTCCAGGTTTGCAGCTCAGATGGTTAAGCTTGGCAGTAAATGCCTTTTCACCTGCCAAGTCCCTAAGACCCACAAGTAAGCCTTGCTACTACGTTTCAACAAGAAAAGAGTCTTCGCTTTCAAATAAATAAGAACTTGTGGCTGGAAAGCTGGCTTAATGTTTAATGACATCTGCTGCTGTCCCAGAGATCTGGAGTCCAGTGCCCAGCATCCATGTAGGGCAGCCCACAAGTGCAGGGAACTTCAGCTTCCAGGTCTCTGACACACTCTTCTGGCCTCTGCAGCACCTGCAAACATATGTGGATACATATTAAGAAACACAAACATATACATAAATAAAATATAAATTAAGTTAACAATGACTAAAAAGAGAAATGGGGAGGCTAGCTAATGATTTTTTTTTTTAATACCTGACTAAATTTTCCAGTAAATTTTTCAGTGAATAAACTGCATGCAACCTGGTAGGTAGAGATAGAACTAATTAACATCACATAAGAATAATGAAAGATTAAGCTAATCAGGCAGCTGGAATATCTATCAAAATCTGTGTCTATAGGTAACTCTCTTTTTTGTTTGTCAGATCTCTTGTCGTCCAGGCCGGTGTCGTGGAGGAAGGACTTGAAATTCCTTTTTTAAATATGTATTTACTGGCCAGGCATAAAGTCCGTATGTTTATACAGCAGTAGGGGAGCAGAAGCTGGTGGATCTCTGTGAATCAAGGCCTACCTGGTCTACACAGTGAGTTCCAGAACAGCCAGGCTACACATAGAGAGACTCTGTCTCAATAAGAATCCAATAAATACCTAGGTATTTACTTCTTGTATATGCATGTACATGTTTGTATGTTAGGGTACATGCATGCCATAGTGTGAATGTGGGAGTCAGAGGACAAACTCAGCTGTTATGTGGGTTCTGAGAATGTGGTTGTTTGAAAGAGAACAGTCCCCATACATACATATATTTGAATACTTGGTCCCCAGTTTGAATTGTTTGAGAAGGATTAGAAGGTGTGGCCTTCTTGGAGGAGGTGTGTCACAAGAGGGGGTGGGGCTTTGAGGTTTCAAAAGTCTCCCTCTGTTCCCAGTGTGCTCCCTCTCTGCTTCCTAGCTGTGGACCAAGGTGTGCCCTCACAGCTGTTCCTATGCGCATGCCTCTGCATGTGATGGATTGCAAACCTCTGACACCACAAGACTGATAAACTCTTCCTTCTATAAGATATGCTATCACATCCATAAAAAACGACCTAAGACAGCGATCTGAACTCACTTGCCACAGCAAGTGAAGTTTATTCCCTGAGCCACCTTCACGGGCAGACCTTGAAATTCTGATCCTCCTGCCTCCACCTCCTAAGAGCTGGGAATTGGGGCCCTTTTTTTATTAATGCAGATGTGCATGTAGGTAGAAATATCCAAATTCCACATAATTATAAAGCACAATATGCTACAGGGTCATAAAATTAGCAAACTAGGGCCATTAAACAGGTCTGTGCAAGAACTGAGGTCCAGCTACAGAGCCAAATGGCACAGACTTCCCTCCTAGGACCTCAGACTCTGATAATGAAATAAGCTTTCTGATAAGAACAGCTATGAAGCCATGATTGAAAGCTCACTGTGCCCCAAGCGCCGTGCCCAGCGTGTTCCGTTCTTTTGCCCACTTAGTCCTGACAACAGCCATGAAATGTGTTATTATCACCTTCACTTTAAAAGTCAAGGAACTAGGACTTAAGGAAGTTAAATAACTTACAGAACGTTAAAGAGGTCAAACATTTAGTTGGGATTTTTTTTTTCATGTGAAATTAGAACATTTCTCCTCATACTCTTTTTAGATAGCTTTAGGAAATGGGAATGATTGTTGTTATTGAATCTGAAAACATCAAAGACTTTTATTAGTTTTATAACCTTAATACAGGCCAGTTCTGCTGTTATTATCATTGTTGTTGTTGGAATCACTTTTCCCAAGCTGGCTTTGAACTCCCCATGTAGCTAAAAAGGACAGTAGCACATCCCTAAGAAGTGATTTGTTTGTTTGTTTGTTTTTCGAGACAGGGTTTCTCTGTGTAGTCCTGGCTGTCCTGGAACTCACTCTGTAGACCAGGCTGGCCTCGAACTCAGAAACCCGCCTGCCTCTGCCTCCCAAGTGCTGGGATTAAAGGCGTGCACAACCAATGCCAGGCAAGAAGTGATTTTTAAAGAATTTTTTTGTTCTTATTTTTGTATGTATGGATGTTTTGTCTGCACATATGTCTATGGACCACCTGCATGCCTGGTGCCTACAGAGGCTGGAAGAAACTGTCAAGGTGCCAGAGATTGGAGTTATAGACAGTTGTGAGCCGCTGCATGGATGCTAGAAATCAAACCTGGATCCTCTGGGGGAGCAGCTGATGCTCTTAACTACCGAGCCATCTCTCCAGAAGTCATTTCTTTAAATTTACTTTTGTACATATAGAAATGAAATCAGAGGTGTGATCCTACACACACACACAGACACACACACACACACACACACACACACACACACAGACATGTATGACATGGAAGTAGAAAGGAGAGTATTTAGAAGAAAGAAAGGGACCAGCTGGAAGAACACAAGAGGGCAGTGGATATGATGAGGGCTGGGTAAATATAATCAAAGGACAGGGTGTACCTGTATGAAAACTTCATGATGAGGGGACCAGAGAGATGCCTCAGTGGCTAGGGTCATTCATTCTTACAGAGGACCTGAGTCCAGTTCCCAGCACCCACATGACAGCTCACAATTATCTGTAATTCCAGTTACAGGGGATCTGATGTCTTCTTCTGAGCCTCAGGGACACTAGTATGCCTGTGGTGCACATACATATGTGTAGGCAAAACACTCATGCACTTAAATATAAATACATCTAAAAGAGGTCTTAAAGTCGGGCGGTGGTGGTGCACGCCTTTAATCCCAGCACTTGGGAGGCAGAGGCAGGCGGGTTTCTGAGTTCGAGGCCAGCCTGGTCTACAGAGTGAGTTCCAGGACAGCCAGGGCTATACAGAGAAACCCTGTCTCGAAAAACAAAACAAAAAAACAAAAAAACAAAAAGAAAAAAAAGAAAGAAAGAAAGAAAGAAAGAAAGAAAGAAAGAAAGAAAGAAAAGAGATCTCACTCTGTAGCCCTGGCTGGCCTGGAACTTGCCATGCAGAACAGGATGGGCCCAGACCACAGCTAACTGCCTGCCTCTGCCTCCAAGCGTTGCGGTTAAAGGTATTATATCCCTATGCCTAGCTTCTATTTGTGTTTTTAAAAGAACAAGTTTGGAGTCCATCCACAGGAAGGTCAGGAGTACAGCTCACTCCTGGCTGTAAAATGGCTCAGGGTTAAGTCTTACAACCAGAGCCCACATGGTGAGTAGAAAACCTGAGGTTGTCTGTTCTCTGACCTCCACACATGTAATATGCCTGCTACACACACTACCCAGGGAAAATAAATATGAAAGGACAAGTCTTTCCATGCTTCAGAATGTCCTCACAGAATGTTTCCAACGAGCCCACTGGGCAAGGAATGAATGCACGCGTGTTGAGCACAGAACGAGGTCTGACTTCTGACTTCATTAGAGTCTGCTCTGTTCGTTTTCTCCCCTTCCTTTTCATCTCAAGCATGGATAATTTTTATAATTAAAAAAGAAAGAAAGAATGCGAGTTCTTTGAACATATGGCTGGTAACTAGCCTTCCTAATCTTCCAGAAGTACTCAAGCTTTGGAACATGTAAATTATTTTCCCCTAAAACGCCTTAAGCAAAACTAGAGCGACTCAGCATGCCTCGGAACAGACTGGAGCTTGTTTCCAGGCCTTTCCTACGGAATCGGCTTCCAAGTTTATGTAGTGAAAATCCAAGCCAATAATGTGCTTTCTTTACCTCCGGTTGCACTTTTCCAGGTTGAAACCAGAGCAAGCGCTGCCCGCTTGCCCTGCGTTTCTGTGGCCGCCATGGGGCTTTACCTGATTCGCTGCACGTCAGGACTCCTTCCTCTCTAGTCCCTCTGGGTCACAAGCCAGACAAGTGACCCCTGGAAGCCTGACCCTGCCCGGCACCTCGAGGGAGAGATGGGTGCTCATTGTACTTGCTTCAGTAAAGGTAAGGTTGCTTTGCTAAAGGAACATCTGGGCTAGTGAGATGGTTCATTAGATAAAGGAACTTGCTACCCAGCCTAAAGAATAGGATTCCACACTCCCATCACCCACCCTTGGACCCAGACACTGAAAAGAGAGAACCTACATCCACAGGGTCCCTTTGACCTTCATACATGTACCACGACATGGCATGTGAGCAAATACATACATACACACACACACACACACACACACACACACACACACACACGTAAAACAAAATCACAAACCACCTGGGCACGGTGGAGCACACATGTGATTCCAGCACTTGGAGGCAAGAAGATTAGTTCAGCCGCCATAGTGAGTGGAAGGTCAGCGCGGGGTTACATGGGAACCTATCTAAAAAACTAAAAATAAAATGGTTTTTTTAGAAGAGGCACAAGAAACCCCTTTCCTTTGTTTGTATGTGTCTGATTGTGCAGAACAGCTGAGGTTCCCAGTTCAGCCGCTCACTCTGCTGAATTTTATTTTACGGTCTGTTTGCCAGCATGCTCAGCTGGGGTGGCCTGATGCTCTCCTCCTGGGTCACATTGGACTCAAGTCACGAGGATGCCTTCTAGATGAGACCTAAGCCCACCTGACCACTTGTGGTTATTATGAGTCTCATAGGACTTGTGAAAGAACTGAGGGGCGGAGACAAGGAGGTTCATTGTCTTGGCCCTGATCCAAGTTTGATAATTAGGAACCTTCCTCCCTCTGTCTTCCTGCCATTTCGGGGAGCCGTGTGATTCCATGCTTCCTGTTAGAAACAGCTGTCCACTGTTAACTGAGAAGCCAGCCATCGAGCAGGAGAATTCCACCCTCAGGGAAGCTGCATTTAAAGATAAATATTTTCCCCCTATCTGGTAGATTGCTTGGGTAGAAGGTGTTGTTTCCTAGGGATCACAGGGGCATGATAATCGGTGCTCATAACTGCACAAACTGTACTTTCTCTAAAAACCAAACAAATAAGACAAAGGCGCCTTCAGGAGGAGTCTTTCCCCCTTAACAGATTTTCTAAAATCATGTTTACGGAACCCAGAATTTAACTGAATACCTGACAGGGCAGAACAACTCTCTGATGTGGGAAGAGCACCAAAACACAGCTCTGCCAGACAAGCAAGCTATAATGTCCAGGTTGGTCAAATCTAGGCCAGTCTCCTCCATTCCTCTCAATCCGATTGTGCTACGTCAGTGGTGTGCATGTGTGGTGTTGGAGAATGAACTCAGAGTCCAGTACCTGCAAGGCAAATACTCCAACACTGAGCCCCCAACCCGACAGTCCTTTAAATTTTTTTGAAATAGTACCTATTTTATGTGCATAGGTGTTTGGCTTGTATGTGTGTCTCTGCCACTGTGTGCCTGGTGCCGGAGGAGAGTAAAAAAAGCCATGAAATCCTGGAGGGCTGGAGTGAGCGCCATATGCATTTTGTTTGTTTGAGACAAGGTTACACATGTAGCCCTGGCTGTCTTGGAATTCTCTCTGTAGACCAGGCTGGCCTCAAACAAACTCATAGGGACCTGCCTGCCTCTGCCTCCCAAGTGCTGGAATTAAAGTATGTGCCATTATGACTGACACATGTTTTATCAACTTATTTTGGGGATGGGCACTGAGGTAAAGATGACAGTTTCACCTATGTGCTCTCACCTTCTACCATGTGGGTCTCTGGGACATAACTCAAATCCTCAGCCTTGGTAGCATGCCTTTACTCGGTAAGCCTCTGGCCAGCCCCACAGTTTTGAAATCTTAAAACAAAGCATATAGTCTTTGAGACCCAAAGTCTAGTTAATTTTGGTGTGTGTGTGTGTGTGTGTGTGTGTAGGTGTGTGTGTGTTTGCAACATGTTTTTATAATAAAAAAGATTTTATGGGGACATAAAGCTCATTTTATGGGGGACATAGAGCTCATTTGTAGAATATTGGCCTTGCATATAAGAGGCCCTGGATTCAATCTGAACACCCATTTTTAAAAGGAGGGAGAGGAGGAGGAAAAGGAAGAGGAGGCAGAAATTTGGCCAGTGTGATGGTGAACATCTTTAATTCCAGCCTTCCAAAACAGAGGCAGTCAGATCTCTATGTGTTCAAGGCCAGCCTGGTCTACATACCAAGACTAATAATAATAATAATAATAATAATAACAATAATAATAACAACAACAATAATAACAACAACAACAACAATGTAAAAGTAGGGAGAGTGTTTAATTTGAAAGCAACCAGATATCCTTGGGAAAGACATCATTGCAGATTATTTGACAATAAAAAGAACAAGCCATCCAGTCACACAAGGCCCAGAGGAAGCTTACGGACATACCAATGAGAAAAGGAAACCAGACTGTTGGATTTGAATTATTTGACACTGCGGGGAGTGACTTTCCAGAAAAGACACTAAAAGACTGGCAGAAGGAACAAGGTGACCAGGCAGAGCAGTGGGGATTTTTAGGGACTAACATTATTCTTTATGATCTTTTAAGGGTAGATACAGAAAGTGGAGAGATGGCTTAGCAGTTAAGAGCACCAGGATGCTGGCCCGGAAACATAACTCAGTTGGTAGGGTGCTTGCCCAGCACACACAGAGCCCTGGGTTCAGTCCCCAGCACCCTGTACCAGGCATGGTGCTGCACCGCCATGGGGATGGAGACAGGAGGATCAGTAGTTCAAGGTCGACCTCAGCAACATAGGAAACTCCTGGCCAGCCCGGCCTCCACAAGAACCTGACTCAAAATGAATAAATACTGCAAGCAAGAAACCTCAGCAGGTGGGTAAGGGTGCTTGCTGCATAAACCTGGCAACCTGAATTCAATCCATAGAGCCTACCTTATCCTGAGAGAGGAGAACTGAGCCCACAGGGAATCCATCTCCACACATTCCACAGTACACAGACTGCCCCGCCCTCCCCATCACTGATTATAATTTTTTTTATTATTTATTTTTGACTGGGCATGATGATGTGTGCTTTTAATCCCAGTATGTGAGAGGCAGAGGTAGGTGGGTCTCTGTAGGCTCAAAGCCAGCCTGGTCTATGGTAAGGGCCTGACTTCAAGCAGGGAAGGAGCTGCCTCGATGTCTCAGCAAGTAAAAGATGCTTATCCCCAAGCTGAACAACCTGAGGTCAACCCCCAGAGCTCACAGGGTGCTGCAAGCTGTCCTCCGACTGTCACAGGCATGCCTCACTAATAAACATAATAACAAATGTACCTAATGGTTTTTCGAGATACGCCATAGACCAGGCTGGCCTCCATTTTAGAGATCCACCTGCCTCTGCTACCCAAGTGCTGGGATTAAAGGTGGTGTGCACCACCACACCTCCTCTCTAATAATAATATTTTGTCATTTTTTATTTTTAATCATAAACATGCATCCGTGTCTGTGTGTGAGCATGTATGTGTGAGAGTAGGTTCTCCATGGAGAACAGAAGAGTCCCTTAGAGTCCCTGGAGCTACCAACAGTTGTGAGCCACCCAACATGGGTACTAGGAGAAGGAAAGGAGATTAAAAAAAAAGATACAGAATCATTTTTCAAGGGAAAAGAGGAATGAGAAGGTGGCAAGTGGGTAAATGTGCTGACTAGCAAGTCTAAAGACCTGTGTTCCATCCCTGGGACCCATATGGCAGAGGAGAGAGTCAATTAGCACAGGTTGTCCTATGACCTCCATACATGAGCCACCATGGCACACACCCATCTCCACCCAAAACAACACTAAAAAGTGACAGATTTGCAGTGCACATCTTCCCTCGTGGAGCCTGATGAAGCTACACTCTGACCTCAGAAGAGCAGAGATAGAAGAAGCTTGGGCACAGGAAGGGTAGGAACACAGCCCTGTCCGTTAACACTAACTCACCTTCCCCCAGCAGGCAGCTCTCTCCTCCACATCAGCAGCTCCCTCATGGCCTCAACTTCCTCGGAACCATGCCTTTCATGTGGTCTGTCTTGGCTTCTCTGGTTTTCCTGTAGCTTGCGGCTTGTCAACTTCAGCAGCTTCTGCCAAATGCCTCATGACTTGGGCATTTCCTAGTTAAAATTCCTGAGAAGGAGAAACTAAATCAGTTCAGCCTTGTCCTGGTCACTGAAGACTGTCATATACACAAAACCAAACTGTCTCAGTACAACAGTGTCTACAAAGAGAGGCAAGGCAGCTTCCGGTGGAGGCCAGAGTCGGGAAGGAATGGTTTCTTTCTCTGTTGTTATACAAATATTTGAAATAGGGCCATAGATTAAAAATAGAGGTTTGGGGTTGGGGTATGGCTCAATGGTAAAAGCGACACCCTCACAAGCGTGGGGACTGAAGTTTAGATCCCCAGCACCCATGCATAGCAAGCTGTGGTAGCACGCATCAGTAATCCCAAAGCTCTCTGTGAGGTAGAGACAGAAACATACTGCGAAGCTCTCAGGCCAGGTAGCCCAGCGTAAGCAGGATTAATGAGAACCTCCCTCAACGTGGAAGCTGAGGATTATCACCTGGGGTTGCCCTTAGACTTCCACCCACATGCTCTGGCACATGCGTAGCCACACCCGTGTGCGCATGCGCACAGGCACATCCTTACACGTTTGCGCACACACGGACGTACGCAAATACATTCATACTTTCACACGCACTCACACTCTCACACACATGTACACACACACACACACACACACACGCGCACACACAGATTAAAACAACGCTAAAGAGATAGGCTGTGCTCTGGCTTGCCTACTAACTGCACGTACAAAGCAAGAGAAGGACGAAGGGGAGGCCAGCATGCTTGTTTACAGCTCTCAGCTCTGGACTCCAGAAATCCAAAAGTATTTAAGTATGATACTGCATCTGGTAAAGGCTCATGCTGCCTGAACTTGTCGGGAGAGCTGAGAGGTCATCATGGAAACACAGCAAGGAAGGGTGCCAGCTGAAGAGGCAGCTTGCTTATTAGCAATCCCCTCCCAGGAGAACAACACACTTCTTCAAGGACATTGACCCTCCTCCTCGACGACCTAATTACCTGCTGACAACTCTACCTCCTGATCAAATTTCCGCAAGAGTTTCAAAGAGGACAAGCCATGTTCAAACCGTAGACCTATATAATATGAGTAACTGCAGTGTGCTTGGAAAGACCATGGGAAGCCAGTTTGTTACGTCAAAGTAGCAACAATAATAATAATCACAGAGGCTGGAGAGCTGACTCGGTGGTTGAGAGCACTGGCTGCCCTTGCAGACAACTTGGGTTCTCACAACTGGTTAAGTTCCAGGGCATGCCAACACCCTCTCCTAAACCTTTTTGTTTGTGTGTGTGTGTTTGTGTTTTGTTTTTCTTCTATCTTTTTGTTTGTTTGTTTGTTTGTTTTCCGACAGGGTTTCTCTGTATAGCCTTGGCTGTCACTCTGTAGACCACGCTGGCCTTGAACTCACCTGCCTCTGCCTCCCAAGTGCTGGGATTAAAGGCATGTGCCACCACTGCCCGGCTTGTTTTGTTTTTTAAGACAGAGTTTCTCTGTATAGCCCTGGCTGTCCTGGAACTCACTCTGTAGACCAGTCTGGCCTTGACCTCAGTCCTCAGCCTGCCTCTGCCTCCCAAGTGCTGGGATTAAAGGTGTGTACCACCACTGTCCAGCTCTTCTAAACCTCCAAGACCACCACGAATGCACACAGTGCGCATATGTACATTCAGAAAAAGACATTTAGACACACACAAAAAAAATAACCTTTTAAGTAAAAACAATTACAACTCGGGGACTGGGGCTGTAGCTTAGTGTTGCAGTGCTTGCCCAACAGCATGAGACTCTCTGGGTTTCAAGCTTGCACCCTATAAAACTAGCCATGGTGGTGCTCCCTGCTGGTTGAAACCCAGTATATAGCTAAAGGTGACCATGAACTTCTGATCTGTCTCCAACTCCCCAGTGTTGAGATGAAAGGATCCACTACTATGCCTGTTCTATAGTGATGAAAATTGAATCCAGGATTTCAGGCATAGGAGACAAGCAGCCACTGTGCTGCATGTGTGGGAGACAAGCATGTGCTGCATGCATGGGGGGTGAGAGCATTCTCCCACTGTGCTGCATGCATGGAGGGGCGAGCATTCTCCCACTGTGCTGCATGCATGGGGGGGTTGCAAGCATTCTCCCACTGTGCTGCATGCATGGGGGGCGAGCATTCTCCCACTGTGCTGCATGCATGGGGGGGCGAGCATTCTCCCACTGTGCTGCATGCATGGGGGGGAGAGCATTCTCCCACTGTGCTGCATGCATGGGGGGGCGAGCATTCTCCCACTGTGCTGCATGCATGGGGGGTTCGAGCATTCTCTCACTGTGCTGCATGCCTAACCTTGGAATCCATATTTGGTTTGAGGGTTTTGTTTTATTTTATTTTGCTGAAACAGTTTCTCATTGTGAAGATCAGTACAGCCTGGACCTCACAAAGATTGGTTTTCCTTTGGCTTCTTTGTGTCAGGACTAAAGATATACACCACCATATCCAGCCTCAACTGGCTTCTCACTGTTCCAACTCAGGGTGTCAGGCTTGCATGGTAAGCACTTTTACCCACTGAGCCAGTTCCATGGCCTCTTTTTTTTTTTTTTAAATCAAAACCAGTAAATGTTGGCATTTATTTATTAGCGTGTGTGTGTGTGTGTGTGTGTGTGTGTGTGTGTGTGTGTGTGACATGCTTGCTTATTGAGAGTCTACAGACGAGTGCACACAAGAGGGGATCAGAGGATAACTTGTGGCAGTTGGTTCGTTCTTTCTACCATGTTAATTCCAGAGATCAAACTGGAGATAAAGGCACAGGCACGGCTCAGTCTCCCTGTCCTTCCCTCCTTTTAAAACATGGTCTCATGTGCCCTAGCCTGGCCTTGAATTTGTTGTGACGCCAGGCAAGCTGCACATCCAGCTTAGGTCCCCTACCTCCCACCTCCGACACACAGAGGACGATTGATTCTTATCCTCCTAAAACAAACCCGAATCAGTCCTATTCTCTTGACTCAGGTAATGGATGTCCTCCTCCCCATGGCCTTGTTTACCTCCTGTGGTCCGCCCAGTGCTCTTTCCCTGGTCCTCACCCTTAGCAATGTCCTCCTCTTGACACTCCCTGTGCAAAACCACAGCTTCGTGGGAATTCCAGTTGCTACTAGAAGGCACCTGCACCTGTCACGCAAACGAGGCTGGCCATTTTCACTTTCAAACGCGTGACCACAAACCTCAAGTGGGCCCACAATGCCTCCTGGCAATCACACAACACCACTTCTCCCAGTTAATTTCTTTCCTCATTTTCCAGCCAGTTATTTCACAACCTTGGCTTTCCGCTCAAGCCTCCCTCCTGACGCTTCCTCCCATTTGTCCGCTCTCCCTCTCGGTTGATGGATTTCTTTCCGAGTTCCTCGTGAATATTGACGCAATCAGCAGAGAAATTGCACGGACTCCTCCAGCCCCCACCCATCCATCCTTCTCTAAATCCACACTCCGGCTTCCTGCTTGCAATTAGGGATGAATCATCTACGCTCCATCAAAACCCAGCCCTCTGCTCACTCACTGGCTCCCATCCCCTCTCATTACTCAAGGACATGGCTCAGAAACCCTTCCTCTCCAGGCTCCGCAGGTTTTGTTTTGTTTTTTCCCTTTTTCTCTCTCTGTTGGATCCCTTCCATTTGAATACAAATAAGATTGGTTTTATTTCTCCTCAAGTCTTCTCTTCCTCTCTTAAAAAAAAAAAAAACAAAAACAAAAAAAAACCTTATTATTACTGTGGTGCTCACACTCATACACAGACCACAGCTCAGCTCCAGAGTGGAGTTAGGAGGACAGTGTTGGGTCTCTGTGAGCTTGTTACAGCACAGTTTCCATTCAAGAGGTTTGCTAGCTAAACCACTCACAGGGCTGGTCCTTAAGCCTTCTCTTGATAGCGTGGTATACTTCTATGTTCACATTTTTATGGGAAATAACTTATTTATTCATTTATTTTTATATTGTAAACTCCCCACCCAGACCTTAGCCACTAGGAAGACTGAGGCAATCGTCGTATAGTGCATTCAAGGCCAGCGTGGGCAACTTGATGATCCTCTGTCTCCAAATTAAAAGTTCAAAAAGGGACTGAGGGGTAGCTGAAGGGATGGCTCAGTGGAGAACTGCCTCTTCTGACCTCATCCGGCACTGCACACAAAACGGTGTGCACGCATGCACACACATGGTAGGCATCCAGTACTTGGAAGATGAAGACAAGATGAGAAGTTCAATGTCTTCTCCAGCTACGTCGTGAGTTGGGGACCAGCTTGGGCCTTATGCATGTTAGACACGTGTTCACTACTGATCTACATCCTCAGCTATCTTAGTGGGGTTTCTATTGTAATAAAACACCATAACCAAAAGCAACCTGAGGAGGGAAGGGTTTTTCAGTTTACAGACTATCATATAGAAAGAGCAGGGCAGGGGCTCTAGGCTGGGAGACAGGAGCTGAAGCAGAGGCCATGGAAGAAAGAATGCTGCTTACTGGCTTGCTCCCCATGGCTTGCTCCGCCTGCTTTCCTACACAACCCAAGACCACCTGTTCAAAGGTGGCACCGCCCACAGTGGGCTGGCCCCTCCCACATCAATCAAAAATCAAGAAAATGCCGGGTAGACTTGTCCAAAGACAATCTGATGAAGGCATTTTCTCTCTTCCCAGATGACTAGAGGTTGTGTCAAGTTGAGAAAACAAAACAACAATAACAACAACAACAAAAACAGCAACCAACACAGCAGTTCAGTTGATTAATAGCTGTAATACAAAAGGAAATGCCACCCAGACAGCCAAATGAGTGGAGTTTAATTTCCATGTATCCACTTCCTGTTTTTGTCGTGGCACACAGGAAGTTGAGAAACAACTCCCCCAAGTGGAAAGGGATGGGGGGGGGAGCCAAATTCAAATCTTGGATCTACCAGAGAAGAGAGATGTCAGGCCAACTGCTCGCCCACAGCTGGGAAAGCTGACACACAGACATAGAGGCCCACGGCCTACCTGCACAGGAGCACCACTTGAGTCAGCCCAAGTAGAAAATCTACAATGAGCTGCAGGCTCAGTAACAAGAGGTTTTCCTTTTGAGTTCTAGGATCTGGAAAAGGCTGGCCAAGCATTCTTTTCTAAACTACAGCCTCAGCCCTGGAAATTCCCGAGGAGGCCAGAAGGGGGCGACAGTTCCCTAGAACTGGCGTTATAGAAGGCTTTGAGCTGCCATGTAAGTGCTGGGGATTGAACTCAGGTCCTCAGCAGTAAGTGCTCTTAATTGCTGAGCCAACTCTCCAGTCCTTAAAAATAGAGTCTTATTTTGTAAAGAAACCATTTCACTGGTGCCTCACTGACGTGGCAAAAGTTCTGAGAAATACATAAGAATATCAGCCCAAGCTACTGGCTCACTGCAAGACGGAGCCCTAATTACAGGACAGCAGAACCTTCCTGTCAACACACTTTCAGCGCATGACTAGAGGCCTACCTACCACAATCTCTTCTCCAGGCTCCATGTCTGGCTTTCAACACAAAATTACAAGGCACACTAAAAGGTCAAAAGCAGGGTTGGAGTAGACAAAGCATACATTCCACCAGCTTGTCAGAGCAGTGACTTCATCTCAGGGCCTGTGGACTCTTGAAAATTCTAGAGTACAGTCATGCAAGATGAGAGGGGAAAGGAAGAGATGTCTGAGTGCTACTTTGAAATTCATTTTGATCTTCCAGCCCTTAAAAAAAAAAAAAAAAGTCTCCCGGGAGAACTGGCTAAGGATCCAAATTAGGTTTCACAATGGGAAGTGGCCCCTCAGCATAGCCTAGCCTAAGCCCTGACATCCTGAGTGGGCATGTGGTGGGGCTTCCTAGAATCACAGAGTCACAGAATGAACACATGGGGACAGGGAAGATAAGTGACCAGCACCCATGAGTCAAAACAGCCCAGGCTTCAGACGTGCTCACACATAGACCCTTGCTGGGGGCAAGGGCGTTGTACAGCCCAAAAGGAGCATCTTACTTAGGGTTTCTTTTTAGGTTTTTTTTGTTTGTTTGTTTGGTTTGGGTTTTTTTTTTTTTTTTTTGAGACTGGATTTTTCTGTGTAGTCCTAGCTGTCCTGAAACTGTAGACCAGGCTGGCCTTAAACCCACAGAGATCCGCCTGCCTCTGCTTTCTGAGTGATGGGATCAAAGGTTTGCACTGTTCTTTAAGCCCTTGATTCAGATTCCAAGGACATTTTGGATGTTCATGAATCCCTTCAAAATCAAATGAAGTGTGTATATGCACAGAGCAAAGCTGGGAAGATGTCCCTCCCTTGTTCTCAAAGGAACCTGCTCTGAGGATGAGACCAGGCCAGCGGGGACAACCCTGAGGCTTTCTTTCCCTGATGCAGAGACTACTTCTCCCTTCCCTGTTCACGGGCGTCTTCCTGCAGAGCTCTTTCTCTTGACGGTAGGCGGAGCACCTCACACTGCACCCTTCACCTACTCTCTCACTAGCAAACAGTCATACACACAAAGCAGGCAGTCCCTTATAAAGTCATGTAAAAATGGCTTCTGGCTGAGGTAACTACCAAATGACAGAATATTTCAGAGCAGGAGGGAGAAGGCAGGGTCACCAAGGTACACCATTGCTCCAAACGATCAAATATTCACATAAATACAGTCTCTAGGGCTGGAGAGATGGCTGAAGGAAGGCTCTTGCAGATGACCTGGGTTCAGTTCCCAGCACCCCCATGGGGGCTCACGACTGGCTATAACTCCAGTTCCAGGGTGCCTGATGCCCTTTTCTGATCTCTGAGGACTCCTCCACACATCTGGTGCACATAGCTACACTCAGGGACACATAAGTCCTGTCCTACCAGACACTACCTACCCTTGGGGGTTGGAAGTGAGGTGACTTGGCGTCAATGACACAGACTCTTGGAGCAGGTGAGAAACTTGGCAGCAAGCTTCTTTGAACGCTGCTGCAAGCACTTTTAATACCCTCCACCTGTGCCCCATTAGTCCCAAGAAAGCATCTCTTCTAAACAGCAGTTCCTGATTGGAACTGCTAGCATGTAAGTTCCTAATTTTCTTGTGTTTTCTGAGCTAAGGATTGGACCCAAGGCCTTGCAAATGCTAGAATCTAGAGTTGAGTCACACAACCAAGGCCAAAAATTACAGTCATGTTTGCAACCATGTCTGTTTATTGAGACACCGTCTCTCTATGCAGCCAGTTGACCTGGAGCACAGGATGTAGATCCTGCTGGCCTGGAGACTGTAACACTTTCCCTCTGTAAGAACTAAAGGTGAATCTAGAGTTGTATAGATTCATTCCTTTTGCAATTTCACTTTATTATGTATGTGAATGTAAGTGTATGTGGGCAACTGTGTGCCACAGGATGTATGTAGAAGTCAGAGGGCAACTTTGGAAGTGTGTTCTTGTAAGAGCTAAATGTGAGATTTTCGGGTCTTGGAATTCACTGCCCCGGGATATATTCTGCATTCCTGGAGGAGTACATTATTTCTGAGTCAGAGGACACTTGCTGGATTAACATTCAGAAGAGGAAGGGAGAGGCTGATTGACATTCCTCAGACCACAGGGAAGAGAACCCACCTGCGGGTGGGGAAGGCCCAGAGTACGGAGACACATTCCAGGATGGGAGGTGGTCAGGAAGAAAATTATGTGTGAATCTGAGTCATCTATAGACTGGACCTGGGAAGGTCAGCCTTTGGGGTCCTTTGTGGCTGCCCTCGTGTACTCCATAAAAACCGCTCCCAGTTTTTGTTCAGGGTGCACCAGAATCATTAAACCTCATGTTGTTGCAGCAAGTCCTCTGTCCGTGTGTGATTCTGGGGGAGCGCATCCCATGGTTTTGGATTTTACAGTCTAACACCTATGTGCCCCCTAAGTATAGAATTGGGCCACCACATGTAGTAAAAACTCCAGTGCCCTTGTTCTTGAACATAGACGAACTCATCTTGTTGGACTAATGCAAATACAGTTGGCTAAGGTAGGAGCTTTTGCTTTTACAGGACTGGAAGTAGTATAAGATAAGCCTTACCGCCGGGTGGTGGTGTTGTACGCCTTTAATCCCAGCACTTGGGAGGCAGAGGCTGGCGGATTTCTGAGTTGGAGGCCAGCCTGGTCTACAGAGTGAGTTCCAGGACAGCCAGGACTACACAGAGAAACTCTGTCTTGAAAAAAAAAAAAAAAAACAACAACAACAAAAAAAGATAAGCCTTACCATGTAGCCCAGGTTGGACCCAAACTTTTCACCCTCCTGTCTTTACAGTTCTGAGATTGGAGGCATGCCACACCATATTCCAAAAGCTGAAATCTGGCCTTCCTCCCAGTTGTGTTAAGTTTATTGTCTTGATAGTCCAGTGCCTCGTCGTCATCTATCTGCCTTTCTGTGTTTGTTCTCATTAGTCAGTTGTATTCTCCAAAGTTGTATTTTTGTTGGGTTCTGAGTAATGAAAATGAATAGATTGATTTCTCAGCTAAGTGCTAAAAATATGCAGCATAAAGAACAATTAAAAAAATAACACCAACTGAAGAACTGTCAGCCATTGCTTATTTTGAAAGTCTACGCCACAGCCCAACAGAAAGATGCTGCAGCCATTTCTGGAGGAGGAAATATGTCTTCCAAGGAGTATGCTTGTTTACCTTCTGCTTCGTAAACACAGAAACGGCTAATGACCTGCGAAGGTCTCCGCCCCTCCCTGAAGCAGGACTTGCCTGGCTCCACCCCAGACCCCTGCTTCTGTGTTCTATTTATATCCAGCAGGAATAAGACACGCCTGGATCTCAGTTTTTATCTGGTAAAATATCACAGTTTAATTAAAGTATTTTGGTCGGTGTCCAAAGCAGTCTTCTCTGGGTGTCACAGAAGTTACGTTTTCTGACACGTGCCAAGACTATTAAGCCTGTACCCTGCTCTCGTTATGTATCCATGCATTAAAGGTTTATCTATATTTTAAAGTTCATTATTTAACAGTACTTATCTAAAAGGTTAAAGCCTTTATGGGATCATTTGGCTGATTCTTAACTAGGCTAATTTACAATTAATTTTACAATTCCTTTTTGACAGAATCTCACATAGCACAGGCTGGCCTATATAGCTGAGGATAACTTTGGACTTCTTTTGATTCTCGTGACTCTACATCCCAAATGCTGGGATTACAGGGATATCCCCTGACATCCAGTTGAACTTGGATGCTAGAGACTGAATCCAAGATGTCAGGTGTATTAGCTAAGCATCTTTACCAACTAAACTACATTCTCAGCCCTCTATATGAAAAAGAAGAACAAGCTGGCAGTGGCGGCACACCCCTTCAATCCCAGCCTCCAGGAGGCAGAGGCAGGCAGACCTCTGTGAGTTCGAGGCTAGCCTGGTCTACAGAGTAAGTTCCAGGACAGTTAGGGGTACATAGAGAAACCCTGTCCCAAACAGACAGACAGACAGACAGACAGACAGACAGACAGACAAAAGCTGAAACAAACCTTAAATACCTTTCAGGGCTGGGGTTGTATGTAGCTCAGTAGGGAGAGTACCTGCCCAGTGCACAAAGGACCTTGGTTTGACTTCCAGCACCACATTAAATCGGTTGTGTTATGCAATCCCCTCCCTCCCCCACCCCACCAGCAAACTCCAAAGGGAAAGGCAGAAGGATCAGGAGAAGTAAGTAGTTCATCCTTAACTACATAACAAGTCTGAAGCCAACCTAGGCTACAAGAGACTTGGTTTCAGGAAAAACACAATAAAAACAGACTGTGGGAGGTGCTGAGATGTCTCAGCAGTTAAGAGTTCAAATCCCTAGCCCCTCTGTAAAAAGCCGCTGCACAGGCCTTTAATCCTGCTGCTGTGGAAGGGACAAAGGGAGAATTGCCAGGGCTTGCTGGGCCCAGCCTAGCTCAGGTTCTCTGATAAACCCTATCTCAAGAGAATACAATGTGAGACTGATAAAAAAGAAAGACACCCAAGGTCCTTCTCCTGCCCTCTATGCTCTCACAGGAGTGGGGGCAGGGCAGGCACACATACAAACAGAAGGGGGAATCTTCTATTTTCATAAGATATTTTGTTTCTAAAGTAACAAAGAGTTTATGTCTTCCAAAGGGCCTCCCATAAAGGCAATAAAATCACCCCAAGGATTAAAATCTATCGCTTAGATTTCCCTGGGCTAGAAAATGCACGGGGGACAGACAGGTTAGCCAGATCACAGAGAATCATCCAATAGCCCCTTTGACAATCAGTCCCTTGCAGAGAAACACAAGTCGGGTTTTTTCTGGCACTCATTAAAAGGAGCCAAGTGATGCCTTTGTTCGCAGCTGAACTGGAAATTCCATTTGCTAACAAAGGCCGAAAACATCAAAGCTGTCGCTAATAATTAGCCCATCATACAAATATTTATCCCCTTCCTCTGCGTTTTGCTGGGAAAGAAGTATCACTTGGGATTCACCACTTGCTTTGGAAGCCCCCAGGATGCTTTGAGAATCTTAGCCTAACGACATTCCTTTGAGGTCACTAGGTAGACTGTCCACCCTTCCTGAGAACAAGCTCCAAAGAGCCTTCTGTAGGCCAGTGCAGCAGGAGTAGCGAGTAGCAGTGAAGACAGGTACCTTGCAGAGTGATTAATCTATAAATGTCAAGCTGGTGGGGGGGGGGGGTGGCTGGAGAGATGGCTCAGCGGTTAAGAGCACTGACTGCTCTTCCAGAGGTCCTGGGTTCAATTCCCAGCAACCACATGCTGACTCACAACCATCTGTAATGGGATCTGATGGGATCTGATGCCCTCTTCTGGTGTGTCTGAAGATAGCTACAGTGGATTCACATATATAAAATAAATAAATCTTAAAAAAAAAAAAAAAAAAAAAAAAGTGAAGCTGGGGACTAAGGGTGTATCCCAGTGGAAGAGTGCGTGTCCGTGTATGCAAGATTTGAGGTAAGCTTGGCGTGAAAGCCAGGAGTTGTAAGCTCACTTTCCCCAAGTTCTGTGAGATGCTCTAGGGACTGAATCCTAAGGTGGGGACAGTGAGAATTTCCATTTGTAGCTGATCGGATAGAGGTTCCGGAGCCCAGGGCTTCTGATGGTTTAAAGTGGAAGCTACTGGGAGACTTACCCCTCAAACGGAAAGATCTGACGCTGTCTATTTCCAGGAGATAGTCAGAACTGAATGTTGTGTTGGGGCAGATGGAGGTGGTGGTGGTGGTAGCATACTGGGAATTTTGCTTGCCCTGCATGTGTGAAATTCTCCTGGGGCATATTCTCAATGACCTAGTCACCTCCTATTCTTTTTTTAAAAAAAATCAAAATTACATTTTATTGATTGTGGGAAGGGAGACTCTTCCCACTCTGGAAGTCAGAGGACAACTTGAGGAGTCTGTTCTCTCCTTCCACCATGTGTGTCCAGGAATGGCACTCATGGAACTCGGGACGTCAAGCTTGACACAGAGCGACTTTACTCACGGAGCCAGCTCTTAAAGATCCCACAGCCTCGACATCAAAACACTGGGCCCACGTTCCCAACACTGGGCCCACAGAGGACTCACTCAGCCGCCTCCAACACACAGCAAACGGGTAAGAGGAACAGGCTTTTGCCCCGCAAAGCTCTGAACACATCTGAACCATCCTTGCTGCTCTGCGGGCCCAGAACTCACCTTCTGGCTCTGAGATTCACGCTGATGTGTCAGGGTAGAAGCCACTACTTCATCTGGCTCGAGAGCTTCTGGGGCCAGAGGAATGGTGGGAGGCGACAGATGGGAAGCAGTTAAGATGGTCTCACGATCCGTGGGGCACAGACTGCGTGCTCAAGTACCAATTTATTTTCTGCTATTCTGCATCCCTCAGTGAACCAGTTCCTCTTCCTCCTCCTCCTCCTTCTAATTAATTAAATAATTATTTTATTTTTAGATAGCGTCTCAAGTATTGCCTGCTGACCTTGGTGTATCTGAGCGCGATCTTCAGACCCTCTCGTTTTCACTTCCTGAGTGCTGCTGGGATATGCCCTAGCCCTGGCTTATGTGGTGCTGGGGATGGCAACCAGAGCTTCCTGCATGCTGGGAAAACTCTCCAATCAAGTTACATCCTGGTCCCTGGGTCTAAGCCTCTTTTAGCGAGCATTCATGCTTGCATGTAAAACTCATGAGCCATGTAGACCCCATGTCTACACCCTCTTCTGACACTGCTACCATCAGCCTATAGCCTTCCTACATCAGGGGCACCACTCCGACATTCCTGGAAGCTTCTAAGCCAGCAGCACCCCACTCTCAGCTGTTTTCTGCCCCCATAAAGCTGTGTCGTGTTTAGAACCCAGGCTCTGGGTGCCTCGGGGTGCAGCCCATTGAAAGAGTGCTTGCCTAGCATGGGTGCTTAATTGCGGGGAGCAGATAAATGAGGGGGTGCTGCCGACAGACATTTTCTCTTCTGAATCAAAGCAGCTTCAGTGAGGTGGAAAACACAGTAGGCCAGGAGGCCATGGTTCTCCGCTCCTTCTGTGCTATTTCCAGCTGTCCTGCTGGGTTCCTCATCCTTCCAGGAAGGAGAAAATTAGACACAAATGTAACAGAAGCGTCCATCTGCCATCTCAAAGGAGTCTGGAGCCATGGACAGGAAAAGGAAATCCTCCTAAATTTTATATCTTGAGTGATTTTCTTTCTGTCAGCTCAAGGGTGTTTTCTTACAGCCTCTGTGAAAAAAAAAATAAAAGGAAAAAGAGGAGAAACGAGGAAGAAGAGGGAGCCCACCTTGGGCTGGCCCTCCCTGTGACAGGTATCCAGAAGCCTGACCTCCAAGGACATGACTGATCCTCTCTGAATGCCTCTGCAATGAGGTAGTATATAGCTTTAGACAGCAGGTGTGAGACATTCTCCGACTGTGTTTGGGTCTGACAGAGGCCCTCCAGACGAATGAATACCTTGGCATGGAGCCCACTGGTTCGGTTAAAACAGGCGGGTGGACTTGTGGCTGCTTCTGGTCTGCTCAACTCCTGAGAGCCAGGCCAGTCCCAGTAAAGGCCTGCCCACCGCTGGTTTTCTTGTTTCCAGGAGCATGTGACATGGTCCTGGCGCATGGCTGGCATCTCCAGACACAGATGTACTAGAGGAAGGATGCAGGGTTGGCTTAGCACCTGCACTGTTTGGCTTCTTCAGGGGCTGGCAGAGTTTGGTGGCAGAGCAGCTGGATGCACAGATCCCTCCTCCTGCAACTGCCTTGCCTTCCCTCCCTCTCTTGAAAGGGAGAGAGCAAAAATGACGGCTTGTGGGGAACAGTAGCTGAGAGCTGCTTCCCCACGACTGATGGATCAAAGTGAGCCAAGGAAGAAGTGTCACCTTTTGTCCTATGGTGCCGAGCCTTGCACCACATCTGTGCTAACCGTGGAGAGGCTAGGTGTTGACAGGGACATGCTGTCCAGGAATTTCCCTTGATCCAAAGACGGCTCTATTCATCTCGCTGAGCCTTGTTCCAAGCTTTGGGTTGACTTCACCCCGGCTCTGAGCTACAGCGAGCCAAGGATAGATAGACTCTCTCCAATCCCAGGAAGGGCCAATCTGTGCCAACTGCTGGGGCTACAGAGCGGGGTTGGGAAGTGCTCCAGGGCAGGCTAGCCAACAGGCCTCAAACTCCGAAGCCCTGTGTTCAGGATGGCTCCACCACTCCCCCTGGTGGCCAAATGGAACCCCCGCTTGGAGAAACCTGACCGGACCACTCCTCTGGTCAGCCTGGAAAGAGATCACCAGAAATCCCAAACTGCATCAGCAGAAGGCTCTGGAGGATTTAGGAGCCCTCGGATAGGCTTTCCAGCCCTCAAGGATTTGAGAGGGTGTCTTGGTTCTATATTAGGAGGTGACTGAGGCTTTGAACTCATGGAAGACCATGTGACTGCTCCAGGGGCTCATTCTCTCCTCCCATACATTTACGTCTATACATACACACACACACACACACACACACACACACACACACACACACACAGAAACATATACACACATATGTGTATACATACAAACACACACATACGACATGCATAACACACTCATACAAACACATGCTCACACACATACATATACATACACACACAAACACATGTACACACATATATATGTATACAAACACATACACACATACATACATATGTATATATATGCACACATACAAACACATATACACACATATATATGTATACACATACATATATGGACATTCAAGACCTTGGATTAGGCAGTACTGTCTCTTTTGTTTTGTTTTTTGTTTTGTTGGTTTGTTTGGTTTGGTTTTTCGAGACAGTACTCGGCTTAGGCAGCACTGTCTTACATTTGATACAAAAATCACTATAGAAAAAATTAACTGCGCCAGGTAGTGGTGGCGCACTCCTTTAATCCCAGCACTTGGGAGGCAGAGGCAGGAGGATTTCTGAGTTTGAGGCCAGCCTGGTCCACAGAGTGAGTTCCAGGACAGCCAGGGCTATACAGAGAAACCCTGTCTCGAAAAACCAAAACAAACAAACAAACAAACAAACAAAATTAACTGGACTTTATCAAAATTAACTGGTCTGCATGTCAAAAGCCTATCAAAAAGTAAAAGGACAACTTACAGAGCGAGCGGGAGGAAACATCATCAGGTTAAATATCTGATGGTGTCCGGGCCTATAAAGAACTGATACAACTCAGAGATAAAAACCAGGCAAATGAATTCACGATCTTATAGTGGCCCCACAATCTTAGCACTTGGGACAAGGAGCCAGGAAAATTATGAGTTTGGGGCTAGCCTGGGTTTCATAGCTAGACCTTATCTTAAAAATTAAAAACAAGGGGTAGAAAAGATGGCTCTGAGGTTCAGAGCACTGGCTGTTCTTGCAGAGGGCCTGGCTCCAGTTCTTCTACATGAGTGTACCACCACCTGCAGCTCCAGTTTCAGGGGCTCTGATGCCCTCTTCTGACCTCTGCAGGCACAGGAGGGGCAGGGGTAGGGAGCTGAGGACTCTTCCATTCCTCTCAACTCAAGCCTGTGGTGTGAGAATGAGTCAGTGACCTTCAGCTACTTAGTGAGTCTAAGGCTAGCCTGGGCTACGTGTGATACTACCTCATAGAGCCAACCAATGAGACATATAAACAAAACTTAAAGATTCCCTCTCTGTTTTTGCCTCGAGACTTTAAACTTCCTCTGGCATACATGGTCATGTATGCCTTCTGCAGCACATAAAGCCACCTGGAATGGACTGGAGATTTGTTTATTTACTCACTGGGACACCTGCTGGGCCCCAGGTGCCCTTCTTATCCAGGAACTGCTGCACTGAGCAGGGCAGGCACAGTCCCAGAGCTTTGTACAAAGGAAGAATAAACAAAAGACAGATGCATGGCATTTCAGGTGAGGCTAGGTGTCTATCTCTCCTGTCAGAGGAGCTTGCTTGCTGAGGCTGAGTGTCTATGTGCTTTGGGGTAGATGGTAGTTTGCCCACTTACGTTGAAAGGGTTTCTCAAAGCAGCAGAGGGCAGCATCCTCGCTTTAGGAACACAGGCAGGAATAAATGGCAGGCATACCTCAGACTCCATGAAGGGTCAACACCAATGGAACACAGCAGAACAGTTGGAGCTACAGTCAAGCCTGAGCCTGTGCCTGCAGGGTCTTGGTGTACATGGTTAACATTTTGGATCCGCTCACTAAAGCCTGCTATACCATATATCTGGTGATGAAAATATGGCGACTGTTATCTGCTTTGCCACCATTAAGGAAAAGCATTAAGACCTTGTTTTTCAAGTAATGGCTCTTCAGCAGAGTCAGAGCCTGGAGAAGGGATGAAGCTCCAGCAGAGCTACCGTCCCTGAGGCCTGAGCATGCTCTCCCTAAGAACATGTGACTGTCTGGTAGCCAAATGGGGGAGCCCGGAAGGTGACTGTCATCAGTCAGCGGCAGTCTCACAAGTGGTGGCTGTGAGCGGTGACATTAGAGAGTTTTTAATTGCTCCTGAATTAATGTGCTTGCTTCTCACCCCTGGGGCGCCTGGGTTTAATTACTGTCTTAGGTCACATATGCAAATGAGTCTGCTATCATTCCTGGCCCCCATGGACAGCAGCCCTGATTACCAAACCTTTCCATTCTGCAGCCTGAATGCCAGGTTGGCCTCCTGGAGGGCCAGTAAGGAGAATCTGAGAAAGGTGATGCTTGCCCCACAGTCAGGGCCTACAAGAACAGGAGGATGTGTCAGGGGCTGCTCTCAACCTTGGGTGCCAGGCATCAATTGTCAGTAAAGGAAGAAACCCAGGAGCACTAGAACCCACGAGTTCTTGGCAGTAGAGAGCTTGACAGAATAGCAAAGATCTGGGAAGCTCTCCATCTGCAGGAGAATGTGGACCAGGCTTCCAGGCTCAAAAGCCTTAGAGAGGCCTGGAGAGAGGGCTGCAGAGAGAGCTCTGCAGGAAAGGGGGCTTGCTGCCAAGCCTGATGCCCCAAGTCTGATCCTGGGATCCACATGGTGGAAGGAGAGAACCAATTCCAACACATTATCTTGTGCCGTGGCACGTGAACACCCACACACACAATTAAATAATTAACTGTAATCTTTTTTTTAAAGGCTAGGGTTTGGAGGTTTAGCCCAGCAGTTAGAGCACTTGCCTAGCAAACATAAGGCCTTGGTTTCAGTTTCAAGTTCCTGAGGGAGAAAAAAGAAAAGGCATACATAGGAACACACATACCCTTAGAGTCTGGGCAGGTACCTAAGCAAGGCAAGCAGGAAGACTGGACAAAGCTGCCAGAGTAAGTGACTAATTGCTGGCCTCTGGGTGTGTAGAACCAGTGTTGCTCATTTTGCAAACCAAAAATTCCAGGCAATTAATAATAGTAGTAATGAATTATTATTTTACATTGTGTTACATAATAATAATATGATTTTACATTATATTTTTATTATCATTTTACAAAGCAAAATGAAGGAGCCGGAGAGATTACTCAACAGTTAACAGCACTATTCTTCCAGAGGACCCAAGTTCAGTTCCAGCATCTACACTGGTGGCCAGTAACCACCTGTAACTCCAGCTCTAGAGGCCCTCTTCTGACCTGAGGGCCCTGGTGTACACACCTAGGAATATCAAAGAAGAAAGCAAAGCAAGATAGGCTTCCTGGGTTGGGTTAGGGCATGGGAGGGTTCTTCTGAGGATACTGGGAATGGCCCATCATCTCTGTAATGCTGCTTTCTCAAGTCTGTTGGTTTATTTAAATTTTTATTTTTATTTTATGTATATGTGTATTTTGCCTGCATCTATGTCTGTGCACCAAGGGGGCCCAGAAGAGGGCGTGGACTTCTTGGAACTAGAATTACAGATGGTTGGGATTGACTGTTTGGATACTAGGAATCAAGCCTGGGTCCTCTGCAAGCACAGTAAGTGCTCTTAATCGCTGATCCATATATCCTGCCTGGTGTATTTGTTAAAACATGTCAAATTGCCGTTCAGACGTGAACACTTGCTATTGAGCACAAATCATACCTTAGTACAGCTGATTCAATGATAGGACAGAGCTTCCAACTCCAGCAGGCAGGGGGCGCTCCTGAGGAACGGTGGTGTGGTTAGGGCCAGAAGGATAGCTCAACGGTGAAGAGAACTTGCTGGGTGGGGCAGTGGTGGGCCATGCCTTTAATCCAAGTTGACTAGGAGGCAGAGGCAGAGGCAGGTGGATCTCTGTGACTTCAAGGCCAGTTTGGTCTATATAGTGAGTACCAGGACAGCCAGGGCCACACAGAGAAGTCCTGTCTCAAAAAACTAAATACAATAAAATAAGATAAAACAGCATTTGCTGCTTTTCCAGAGGACTCAGGTTTGGTTCTCAGCACCCACACCAGGCAGAACACAACCAGGCCTTCTTCTGGCTTCTGAGGGCACCAAGCAGACAACACACGCAGACACACACATGCATAAATGCAGACACTCGGTACACATAAAAAGTACACAAAAAATTTTTTAAAAATCACAAAATTAAAGGAAGAAAAAAGAAAAAGGTAGCGAAGAGCAGGGCTTACATTTGGGATCCAGCCCTTGGAGGCTGAGGCAGGAGGATTGTGGGAGTTTAAAGCCAGCCTGGATGACTTAATGAGCCCCAAACCAAAACCAAATCAATGAAAACCGAAAGTTTGGGGGGAAAGGCAGGCACATTCTGTTATTGCGGGCTTGGAAAAGAATACTCCTCCATTTCTGCTACATCCCTGCAGTGGGTTTCAGGAAAATGTCTGCAGGTACTGGAGAAGCCAGACTTCCATGAAGAAGACGGGGACTACTGATGAGCACAGACACCAGGCTCAACAAAGCCATCTTGGCTAGAGGAGTAAGGAATGTCCCATGGTACCATCATGTCTGTGCAGAAAACAGAAGAGGGTGAAGAGTCTTCAAACAAGCCCAGCACTCTGCTGACTTACACACTCATTATCACTTTTGAAAGTGCACAGACAGGCCTGAGCCTGAAGCACAGCAGTATGTAATTTCCATTACAGGTAGGAGACCCTGGCTCCAATCCCTAGAGTCCTCCTCAAATCTGCAATAATCAATGTGAATGACTACTAACTATGCACGCGCTTGTGCGCACTCACCCACACACCCACACAAAGGCACACACAGGTACACATACACGCTCATACACACGTGTGCATGCACACAGTGCACATACACACACACGCATACACACACAGGTGTGCATGTATACAGTGCACATACACGCATACACAAAGGCACACACACACACACACACGTGTGCATGTACATAGTGCATATACACACATGCACACACACAGGCACACATACACTCGGGAATGCTCACACACATGCGCATACTAAAACACACACACAAACATGCACACATACACACGCGAATGTCCACACACACAGGCACACTACACATATGCATGCCTATACACAGGAATACACACACACATGTGCATACACATACACAAATGTACACATGTACATATACACACAGGCACACAAACACACACACAAACAAACACACACACACATGCCCACAAATACTAACGCACCATTGGGCAGTTGTAGAGATAAATTCATGGTACCCAGGGGAAGTACTGAGACCTACTGAGTTGGTCTGCAGTTTAAAAGACCTCTAAGTTTTCATTAATCATCTTACATGGGATACAGTATCTGATTGTTCAGCCTGTTTTATCCTGAATGGCAGCCTAAGCCGATGAGACACTGCACAGTGTATCTGTAATAAGAGGAGCACTCAGGATGGGTGGGGTGGGAGCTGTTAGCTTTACTTGTTTAGTGGCAATTCAGAATCAGCGCCACACATCTCTGCTCTGTGCCCTTGGCTACTGCTGCAATGAAGTAAGGAGGCAGACGCTGGGATCCCTGCTGCTCAAGAGGGCTGAACTGGCTGCATCTACAGGCCCAGCTCGGAATCCACCACCAAGGCACCTGTACAGCTCTTCCACACGTGGCTCAGATCTGTGGGCTCAGCTGCCATTTCCTGCCTCCGCTGGATTTATTAGGAACAAAACTCCCATGGCTAGGGGGCTTTCATGGAGGCCTGGCTGCTTCCCACTTATCCTTGAAATGACTAGCCCTGCCTAGTCACTGCCAACCCTGGGACCCATTCACTTTGTGCTAGTGGTTTTTAAGCTTGGCTGTACTCAGCTGGAGGACTTTGTAACAAAGACTGAAGCCTTGGACTCCAGGGAGGGGATTCTGGGATGAACCCCGAACACTGAATCCCCCCAGGAGACTCTCACATGACCAAGTTGGAGAATCACTGCTTAAGACAATTTTGTTCTAAGGACTGAGGCCCAGGAATCTGTGCTAAAACCACAGACATTAAATACTTGCTTTGTGGCAAAAACGGATCACGACGCAGCAAGCAGAGAAGCTAACAGCGCTAATGCAGTTTCCAGTCAGCCGCCTTGCTCACAGCCTGGCTCAACGGAAAGGAGACCTAAGGACAAATGAGTGCTGACCACCTGGATTCTGTTCCCAGCACCCACGTGGTGGCTCTGTATCCCAATTCCAGAGCATCAAATGCCCTGTTCTGACCTTCACGGGCACAGACACACAAGTGGCACACTAACACACACGCCAGTAAAACTTAATCACTCTAGAGTGAACGGGCAACCAAGGAATGTATTAAGTCAGGAAGAGCACCGCAGTGGTAGTGCACGACTTTAATCCCAGCACTTGGGAGACAGAGGCAGGTGGATTTCTGAATTCGAGGCCAGCCTGGTCTACAGAGTTCCAGGACAGCCAGGCTACACAGAGAAACCCTGTCTCGGGGAAAAAAAAAAAAAAAAAAAAAAAACAAAAGAAAGAGAAAGAAAGTCAGGAAGAGCTCCAAATCTGAGGCTGGGGAATGCTCACTGGTTTAAGAGCATCTTTGCTCTTAGAGCATGTGGATAGCCACATGCAAGCCAGATTACAGCCACTTCAAACTCCAGAAGATCTGTCACCCTCTTCCAAGGCTGTGGGCCCCTGAACTTACACGAATGTATCAGTAGACAGAAACGTACACGTAACTTAAAACGGTAAAAAAGGACAGAGTTCAAGGTGAGCTTGGTTTCAAGCCAGTCTGAGATAGTGATCACCCCAAAAATGTGACAGAGTTCTGAATCTCAGACAAGGTATCGCTATGTATTCCTAGTCAGCCTCAAAGCAATTCTCCTGCCTCAGCCTCCCAAGTGTTGCTACAGCACCCAGCTTTGGAATCTAGTAGGTTTTAAATGTTACAAGGGCTATTTCTGGCTGTGTGTGGGATAGCTTCGTGGTAGATGATCTGGCCATTATCTGGAAAGCGCATGGGAAAATGTGAAGGAGTGTTCACTGTCAGCATAGGGTCCCTGATTACACAAACACTAACCTATGTTGCTGTGGCAGCTAAAGCCATTAGTAATGCTACCTTTGAGATTCCTGACCAGGGTTTGTGTAGCAGTAGGCACGTACTCCAGCCATCACACAACTTCCCGGGCAATCAGGAAGAAATCTCCTGGTATGCCTAAGGATGGGTAAGGGCAGCCTTCAGCTGTGTGCATGCCGCTACTCACTTCTTTTTTTCTTTTTTTTTCCGCTACTCACTTCTGACTGATGGTGCACAATCAGAAACCAGCTGCTAAGATCACCCCATAGTGGCTCTGCTCCATAGAATGGGGCATAACAAGACTCAGGGAACCCAGATGTCCACAAGACAGCCCTCCAAATTCGATAAGACATCAATCCATCTAACCACCTTGGGAGGGCAGTGTTTTCTCTACCAGATTCTAAAGCATTTGTGGTACCTTGTCAGCCCACTTCTTTGAAATACAATGATCCCTGCCTCACACTGCATTCAGGGCTGTTTCAGGTTTATGTCTGGACAATGTATGTAGCTGTGCCTCTACTGGGACTAAAAGTGTGACATCACTCTGGTTGTGTGACACTCTCACAGCTGGTCTCCATGTGAGTATACATCTCCCACACTGGCTGGACATATCTTTCTACTAGGAGTCTTTCCAACCTCAGATCATTTGCAGGTAAACTGTATTGGTTGATGTTTGAAGCTGGCTCACCAACTCTGCCCCAGCAGTCCTTATAGAAGCCTCCAGGCTCCTCCACCCCTAGGACCTCACAAATGAGATGCCTGGCACTCATGGGCTTCTGCGACTTTTATTTTTGCAATGTAAACCACTGGGCGAGTCTTGATGGTAGGCACCCTAGAGATTACACTGGAGGGCTCCAGACACTAGCTGGGAAGTCTGGTGACAAAAACAATGATTCAGACCAATCACATGATTACAAAGCTGGGGTCTCCAGCAGGGTTTCTGGTGGTCAGGTGTGGATGTCTAAGGAAGCAGTGACAGGAGAGGGGCAAGCACTGGGCCAGCCTTGAGCCGCCTGGATGACATCAGGGACAGAGGACTTAAGCAGCTGGTGGCTCCAGGATCTCCAGTCCTTGCTTTACTTGGCCAGGGGGTTCCTGAAGGACCTGCCAGCAAACTTGGCTTTGCTGCCCAGCTCTTCCTCGATTCTTGGCAAACAGAAGAGAAAGCAAGGTTAGCTCTATGTAAGAGGCTGCGTGGACCACGTCTGTTCATTCTAGTCCATGGTTGGTAGACTTAGGGAAACTGCTACGACTTTGAAATCAGACTGGGAATAGTTCTCAGACAGGCTGAGCTACACAGGGATGTGGGCATATCCTAGGGTCCCCCAGCTCTAAGTGTGGCTGGACTCTCAAAGGTGACATGTTCTGCCTTCCACCAGAAGATGGCAGCACAGGACAGGCCACACACTGGCTTGGGATGCCAACAGCACATGCCTACCCATTTGTCTTCCCGCTACCACCAGAAAGTGTCTTTACCTAAGGATCTGATTGTACTTGGCCAGGCGCTCAGATCGGCAAGGGGCACCAGTCTTGATCTGGAGGGACAAAGGAAAAGCTGTCATTACAGAAGCAACAGGGAACACAAACAAAGGCCCAGTCTTCAGCCAGTGTGAAGAGCAAACCCCAAAACTGCATCCAGGCGGGCAGTTCTTACCTGACCAGTGCAGAGTCCCACTACCAGGTCGGCGATGAAAGTATCCTCGGTCTCCCCAGATCGGTGGGACACCATGACGCCCCAGCCATTGGACTGGGCCAGCTTACACCTGAATAAAGGGCAGAAGTAAGATCATGTGATGTACCCTGCCTGACCTTGTGTTGAATGGTGTTCACACCTCAGCTCCAGCCCCGGTGCCCCGCCCTCCTCTGAAAGCTTCTCACCCACTCACAGTCACTGACTCCAAGCTCCAAGGAGACACTTTCAGTGCCTATGTGGTAAAGCTAAGGAACCAGGATCAGGCAGCCAAGACGTGTTGCTGCATCCCTCTGGCTGCCACCATCCCAGACTACAGGAATTCAGTCCCAGAGGCCCCTCCCCAGGATACTCACGCCTGCAGAGACTCAGTCACTGAGCCAATCTGGTTCACTTTGAGCAGGAGGCAGTTGCAGGACTTCTCGCCTGCAGCCTTGGCAATCCGCTTAGGGTTGGTCACTGTGAGGTCATCGCCCACCACCTGGATGCCTGCACTAGCTGTGAACTTCTGCCAAGCATCCCAGTCGTCCTGGTCAAAGGGGTCTTCAATGGACACCACTGAGAAAAGGAGACCTGCCGTTAGCTTGAGCGTGACCTCACCTCTCCCCCTTTCTCTATGAGCCTAGGGGTTTTCTCTCTCTTTAAAAACTGAGTCTGTCACTATAATACACAGAAAGGTTAAGGTTTAATTAACTTCCCACCTCAGTCTATTGGGATTAAAGAGATGTCTCAATTCTGTTTTGAGACAGGGTCTTTGTAGTACAGAGGTTTGCTGTGAACTCGTGGTACAGTACAAGGTCACCTTGATCTTGCAACTTACTTCTTCAACCTCTGCACGATGACACAATGTACGTACTACCGCACCCAACTAAAATTTGCTACTTTCTAAAAATTTATTTATTTATTTATTTTATGAGTACACTAGCTAGCTGTCTTCAGACACACCAGAAGAGGGCATCGGATCCCATTACAGATGGTTGTGAGCCACCATGTGGTTGCTGGGAATTGAACTCAGAACCTCTGGAAGAGCAGCCAGTGCTCTTAACCACTGAGCCATCTCTCCAGCCCCCAATTTGTTACTTTTTAATCTTATTTGACACGATATAGCACTAACTGGCTTGGAACTTGTTATACGGATCCCCAACTCAGAGCTCTATCTGCTGATTAAGGGTGTATACCACAGCACACAACTAATATTAAAAGAAACGGGTGGGCAGAAAATGAAGAATGTGCTGGGGTCTTGGCCTAACACTGACCAAATTGAGCCCATCTATCTCTCTACAGGAAGAACTGGTGTGGAGCCAGACTGCCTTGGAACACTCACCTGGGTAGTCCTTGATGAAGGACTTGTACAGGTCCGCCAGCTGGTCGGGTGTGATGTACCTGCTGGGGTCATCTGGAGACTTGAAGTCCAGGTCGTATTTGCCAGACCTGTAGAACTCGGAGGCGGCCACATCCATGCCGATGACAACCTGGTCCGTGTAGCCGGCCTTTGCAATTGCAGACTTGAGCAGCTCCAGGGCTGGAAAGAGACAAGGCAAGGTCAGCAACAGAAGTCAGGCTTCACTGTAACAGCTGCCAAGGCTGTCTCATTAAAGTGCAGAGTGGACTCTGTCCTGGCTGGGGGCTCTTATTCCTATTGTGGGTCAAAGCCACTGGTCAGGGACATTGGGCCCACCGAGTGCCAAAGCTCTATCAAGTGTAACACAGCCCTTCTTGTGATCAATGGTCCCACCAAATTTAGTGCCAGGGCAGCTGTGCTGCCAAGATATAATACAGTGTGACCAGTAGAGATGAGTCCTCAGCTTTCCTGAGGACTGGCTTTAAATAGAACAGAGGCAGGGACCCAAAAGGGAAACCTCAACAAGGGTCACCTCAAGTCAAGCTGAGAGTAGACATATGCCTTCTGCTACCTGCCAAAGACCCCACCAGCTAGATGGTGAATTCTCTATAAAGTGCATTCTATACAGGTCACAAGGGCCTGTAAGATCGCTGATAAGGTTCAAGTCCACCAGTCAATCCCTTGGGCCTCGATGGGAGGAAGGAGATGCTAATGCTGGCACACCCGCACACCCCAAAATACAAATGGAAGCAAATGACTATCTTGGGCGGAAAGATGCCTCAGTGGGTAAGAGCACTGGCTGCTCCTCCAAAGAATCCAGGGTCAATTACCAACATGCATATGATGGCTTATTAACTCCAGCTCTAGGGGATTCTAGGTCCTGCCTCAAGCGATCCAAAAACCAAAAAAACTGTTCCCGAAGCAACCGGTCTGAGCGGACACTGCAACACAGCCCCCAATGTTACCTTCTTTGTTCTCCAGGATGTTCGGGGCGAATCCGCCCTCATCACCCACATTGGTGGCATCCTTCCCGTACTTCTCCTTGATGACATTCTTCAGGTTGTGGTAAACCTCTGCTCCAATGCGCATGGCTTCCCGGAACGAGGATGCCCCCACAGGCAGGATCATGAACTCTTGCATGGCCAGCTTGTTGCCAGCATGAGAACCGCCATTGATCACATTGAAAGCCTGGGAGACAGAGGAGAGCTAGAATACCAGCCCAGGGAAGCCAGGGGATGCCCACCACAGGGTATGAAGCCTCTGAATTCAACTAGCTACCAATGGTCCCTATGAACCTGGCCCTGGATGTGTCAGAGTGGTCTCGAAATCCTCACTAGGACTATTCAGAAAACTAGCCTTCTCTTACTGTGCTGGGAGTTAAAAAAAACTAAACAACAACAACAACAAACCCACACAATAAGGAACAGGATCCCTGTGGTGCCTACCAATGTGACACTCCAGATCTGCAATGGTCAGTCTTAACTGTCAACCCAACACAACTCAGGGGTACATAGAAAGCTTATAGAGGGACTATTTGGCTCCTGGCATGTGTGGGGACAATGTCTTGATTATCTTGACTGATGAATAAAACCAACCCCTTATGGGTAGCACCAGTGCCTGGGTTCTAGACTCCGTAAGGGTGTAGGGGAGGTGAATAGCTGCATGCTTGCATTCACTATCCCCCCAAACCCAGGGCCACACTCTACTCTGTAGTCCAGGCTGGCCTCAAATTCAGCTGCTCACCTGCCTCTGCCTTCCAAATGCTGAGGTTAAAGACTTCATCTCTGTTTTTTGACTATAAAATGCAAGGACTCACTGCTGCCTTGAAGTCCCTAACATGATGGACTGACCTCAGGGCCTGTGATAAACCAAACCCTCTCCCCAGTTGTTTTTTCTTGGGCTATTTTACTGCAGCAACAAAAATGAAACAAGACAGCCTTAGCAAGTTCCAAGAAGCCACTCACTGGGACTGGCAAGATGACCTCAGGGTTGCCGGCCAAGTCAGCAATGTGACGGTAAAGGGGCACCCCCTTTTCCACGGCACCAGCTTTGCAGACAGCCAGGGACACTCCCAGGATGGCATTTGCACCAAATTTAGCTAGAATAAAATGAAAATGGTGAGCAGATGTCTTTTCTTAGCCTCTTTCCCACTGGCCTGCTAAAATGGCCCCGCCCTCCTGGAAATCAGCCCCATTCCTGGCATGCGCATTCATAAGCCGCTGAACAAGCTCCACCCACGTGCGCAACTCACATTTATTCTCGGTGCCGTCCATCTCGATCATCAGCTGGTCAATCTTCTCCTGCTCCACAACATTCACTTTCTGCAGAGACAGGAAGTGAGGGCTAAGGCCATCATCTGACCCTCACCCTCCTGCCAAGCAGCACCCCTGAACCCTGGGGACCCCAGGCAGTTAAGTGCACTAAGTCTGTTCATAGCCAAGGGCCTGGGAGTGGAGCTCACAATGGAACTTCTCAATGCTTCCAAAAGACTGGCTTAATCCCTAGCTCCAGACAGAAGGTAGAGAGCTAGAGAAAACAAAACCACCTTTGACTCATCCTAATTAACAGCTCCGGGCATTTCCCTGGGTCCAAAAGAGACTTAATCTACCTAGGTAGGCTGTCAAGGTCACACACACAAGGCAGATGTGTGTGACATACACTATTGTCCAGTCAAGCAAGCAGGTCTGCAGAGTCTACCTCTCCTGCTGTTGCTCTTGGCCAAGACAACGACAGAACACCATTGTCTGGTGAGAATGTATGCAGACACAGGCTGCCAGGATCACCTTTCCAATACCTGATAAAGGTGGCTATCTGGGGAATGTATGAAGGAATAAACTGTCTCAATCAAACAGCATGTGTGGGCGCTGGAGATGGCTCAGCTGTTAAGAGGATCTGATGCTCTTACCTGGCTACCACACGCCCACCAGACACACACGGCCCATAAATATACATGCAAGTATCCATTCTGTCACGTTATATTCATAAACACTATGTAAAAGAATCTACATCCCCATGATGCCGTGTGAATGTTCTGCCATCTTGCTGTTTTGTTTCACAAGGCATCGCTGAAGAAAGGCAAACATTTTCCAAGCAGAAAGTTCCTCAAGAGAATACAAGAAAGGCTGGGGATGAGGGAACAAATAAGGTGTCCAAGGAGATGCCCAGGAAACTGGAGCAGAGGGCATAGACAATTGTAATGAGACTGTCTGGAGACTGTGAAGTCACGAGGGAGGACTAGATATCAGCAAACAGGAAGGACAGATGGCCAATGGTTCCCTCTGAGAAGTGACTTAGAAAGGACCACAAAGGTCCATTATTCTGGTTAAAGCCACAGGCCCATTTCCCTCACAGCTGACTTAGTACCCTCTGCCTTATGCCTGGAGTAGGTGAGCTATTGGACATTGGTGCTAGGACCAACCTCAATTCAATTCCTCTGGAAGGACAGCAAGTGCTGTTCTCACAAGCTTGTCTTCCAGCCTCAAATGAGAATTTTTTTAAGGTGGAAAAAGCGTTGGATTCAGGGCTTTGCACACAGTATGTATACACCAAACAAGATGGGAGCTGGGGCGGAGCTCACCTATCTCCTAACACTAGAACTGCAGTCACCTGCTACCACCTACTTCATGTAGTGTTAGGAACTGTAGCCTGTGGTAAGCATCTACACACTCTTATCAACTGGCCATTTTCCCCAGTCCCACCCTTGTCTGTAACACAGCCGACTCCAGCAGAGCAATACAATCCAGAGTCCAACCAGCCATGACAATGTCCCACATGACATCCAAAGCTGCTATGAAAATCTGGACCATGACCCCAAAGGTCAAGAGAGCCCCAGGAAACATGTCAAGCACTCCCATCCCCATCACCCCCCACCCAGTCTGGTCCAGTTTAAGGTGCTTTCAGAAGCAAAGGCACACACTGGCAGCAGGCAGGTTAGACTCATGCAAGAGGGAATCCTGCCAGCTTCTAAAAGCTCTCAGTATAAATAAGCTATTCTGGACGGGAGGGGCCTGCTCCTGGCTCTGGTGGCGTGGAAACAGTAGTCACCAGGGGATGGGTCCTACCTTGCTAACCAGAGCAGGTGCAATAGTGCTATTGATGTGCTCCACAGCCTGTGAGACACCTAGAAGGAACAGTCACGAAATTACTCACACAGTTACAGTACACAGGCTGGCGCAGCCTCGCTGGAGCACTGGAGTTGTGGGCCCAGAAGCCCCAAGAGCGTCCACAGGATCTCATTACCCCTACCCCTCACTCCCCCGGGATGGGGCTCTCTTCAGCAATCTGAGTGCTCTTCCCTAGCACCCCAGGGGTTAGAGCCACACCAAGAGCCATCAGCCCAGAGTGCTACGAGGGGTGTTAGTTCAAGACCATGCACTGGGAAGACCAGCTGCACACTAGGATGCTCGCTTGGCGTGTTACCTGAGTGCACAAGGCTGGTGCCAGGAACTCATTTATATACTTAACAGGTCTGGAGACGCCTGTCCGTTAGAGGTGAATAGAGAAGGAAAAAGAGACTCAGGAGAGAACAGGCTTCAGAGGACAGAGGAAAGAAAGCGAGGAAAGGAGTGTTTCAGAAGTCAGGCTTCTCCTAATGCTGGCTGGCACCTTAGCCCAGAGACCCTTCTGATACAAGCTTCCCTCTCTTACAGCATAGGTTCCCCCAATCACTGCCCTCACCACCATTGGTTACAGTAACTTTCTTTAGAAAAACCAGACAGCTTATAGGGCTAATACTGTATCAGGGAAGGGCAGGGCCTGTGTGCTGTCCCAGCACCCAGGGAACACTCCATTTACATAATAAAGGTGAGAGCTACACCAATGTTAAAGGATCTAGGAGCTGGTTTGCCCAGGCTGGCCCTGTCAACTGGGCACCAGAAAAAGCCAACAGAATTGCCTACATGTCCCCACTCATAGAATGCATCAGACTCTTCTTGGAGGGTCTGCAACATCAGCAACAAGTCTTTATCACATCCATGCCAGCTTTCCTAGCTTAGGAAGGCGGGCGTCGGTAAGCTACCCTGCCGGCCTTCCTGTGAGGGCAGTGCTGAGCAGTGCGGTGGGTGAATGACCAGGGAAGGACAAGAGGGGCTGCCATGAAGATGCGATGAAGTTGCTATCCTTACCCTTCCCCATGAAGCGGGTCTTATCATTGTCCCGGAGTTCTAGGGCCTCGTAGATGCCAGTGGACGCACCACTGGGCACCGCAGCTCGGAAGAGACCTGGAATAGAGGTGTGGAATGCTGAGCACTGGGCATGGCATGTGCCTGTAACCCCAATCCACAGGAGTCTGAGGCCACAGGATGAGTCTGAGGCCAACTGAGACCAAAGCAAGACTTGTCTTTAAAAAAAAAATTGCCAGGCAGTGGTGGTGCACGCCTTTAGTCCCAGCACTTGGGAGGCAGAGGCAGGCGGATTTCTGGGTTCAAGGCCAGCCTGGTCTACAGAATGAGTTCCAGGACAGCCAGAGCTATACAGAGAAACCCTGTCTCCAAAAAAACCAAATAAATAAATAAATAAATAAATAAAGTGCTAATGTGGCCACAACTGCTAGAGGGACCTGCAAGGTAGCTTTACTTGCAGCCCCCCTGGCTTCCTACACACCCACGTGGCTCTGAACTAGGTGAGGCAAAAAAAAAAAAGATGGGCAGATTCACAAACAAACTATAAGAACTCAAATGTTGGGGTACACGGATTGGGAATAATACATAAATCCTTTTTCCATGCTATAGATGTTCAACTAGAGGGTGCCTCTCGACCTGCCTGTCCCCGCCTCCAGGGCTGGGACCCAGCACCATCTGCATAGTGTGCAGAGGTCAGAGTTCAACCCTCAGGAACATTTAGACTACAGATAAGCTTAACAATTTGGCAGCACTGGCTGACATCGTGTTTCTCCAGAGTTACTGCTACAGGGCCTCGCTTTATGTAGGTGCTGGGGATAGGACCCCGAGCCTCTTACCTGCATAACAGACATTTTTTCCAACTGAATCAATTTCCCCAGGAGCTCAGAGATATTTAGGCCAATGTTGTGGCCCATAACTCTGTTCTCGGCACCCAAAAGAGGACGAGACCAGTGTGGGCTACATACATAGGAGGTCTTATGGCAAAATAAACTAATTATTGTAACTACTGCTTTAAGTTGACAGGTACGAGCTACAGTTAGGTGCCCCCCCCACCTTGTTTGACTTGAGTTTAAAGCTGCACCAGCAGGTGGAGCCATTCCTTGCTAAGACATCTTATGTCATGAATGTCACCAGCAGATGGAGCCACCCACTGCTGACACCTGATGCCACCTAGCATTCTTGGTATTCACCATGAAACATTGCCAGAACACAGCTGAGAAGCCCTAGCAAAGACAAAAGGTGGCACACAAGCAGGTTCTTGCTGGTGATGTAAGGCTCCTTCATTTCCTGGGGGATGGGACAATGGGTGGGTAGGGCTGGGCTCTGAGTCACAGGATGACTCAGCTCAAACTGGCAGCTCCTCCTGAGCTCTGCGGGTCCATGGCCACATCTTCCTCAGGTCTCTTTCCTACTGCACGCACTCCACACATCTCTGAATAGCACAGGTGGGGTTTGGTGGATTTTTTTTTTTTAGTAGAGCAAACAGGGCCTTGCTAGTCTCAAGACTGGCAGTCCTTGGGAGGCAGAGGCAGGCAGATTTCTGAGTTCGAGGTCAGCCTGATCTACAGAGTGAGTTCCAGGATAGCCAGGGCTACACTGAGAAACCCTGCCTCAAAAAAAAAAAAAAAAAAAAAAAAAAAAAAAAAAAAAAAAAAAAAAAACAAAAAAAAAAAAACAAAACCGAAAAAAACCAAAAAACAAAAAAAAAACCCACCCCAAAACTGGCAATCCTCCCTCCTGCAACAGGCCCAAGTGCTGAGATTAAAGGCATTAACTGCCACACCCAGCCAAGTTCTTAATGTAAAAGCTTTTTTTCTTTTTTTTACAATGCTGCGATTTGAATTTAGGAATTGCCCTCCCTTACTTCCCTGTCCCAATGACCTACCCAACCCACATCCTGTGTTAAATACCAAGAAGCAGAGCCAGGCATGGTGGCAGAAACCTGTAATCTCAGTGGGTGGAAGGCTGAGACAGAGGGACCAGAGCAGATGGGATTCTGCATTGCTACCCTGACCATTGTTAATCAACTGCTGTAGAAGAAACCAGGAAAGGACGTGGGCGTGTGTACCTTTTGCGGTGTACAGATCCACCTCGACAGTGGGATTCCCACGGGAATCGAAGATCTCTCTGGCATGGATCTTGAGAATGGACATGGTGAACTTCTGTAGAAGGAAAAACAGTTCATATATCACCCATAAATGGTAACACAGAAGGTTAATTCATCCCAAGGCCACCTCTAAAAGATCCTGTACTAGACAGACAACAAGGGGGCTGTGTGTTAACATACAGGAAAGTCACTTGTCACTGAGGGTTTGGGGAGGACTACTCCTTACAGGTTAGTGGCTTGCACTTCCCACCAGGCATGAGGTCCACATAGCACAATGAAAAAAAAACCTCCTGCAGACAGCCCTCTGAAGCTAAGTCTTCTGTGGGCAAACAAGTAAACACTTATAAAAAGTAAATTAAAGCTAACTGAATAGAACAATGCTCTGGTTCCACAGAGAAGGAAGTGGGAATAACAGTGAAGGAAGGTCAGAGGTTAAACAGACCTGCAGACTGGAGGAAATGTGGCATCTCAAAGCAGTGGAATTTTGGGGGAAAAAGGAACCCTAATTCATCCCATTGCAACCATGACAAGAGCAGAACGCTCAGCTGGCACAGATTTGAAAACTAGCAAGAAATTGTGTGATAGAAAGCCAGAATCCCAAACTCCTTTCCTGTGGCCATCAGTACTGCCATTCTCTGGCCTGGTGGCACATGGAGGCTAGCTTGCCTAGCACGTGGGCGGTCCTGGGTTCAATCGCCGCCATATTTAGGCAAGAGCTATGACTTCTGGTTAGTACATTTCAAAGGGGCACTTTGTCTCACTTTCAGAAGGTATCCAAAGTAGATGTTTAATTAGAAAACATTCTGAAAAGAGGAAATTGGGCAACAAACAGCAAGTCCCTCCTTATTTCTTCCCCAGCAGGCTTTCCAAGAAAGAAATCTACCAGATTTTAGAACTAAATTGGATGAGACATGAAGACAAAATAGCATTCAGAAGCTATTATTTAACTAGGTTCCTCACATCTTTTCTGGTAAGCATTGAAGAAGCAAAGACAGGTTTTTTTTTTCCAAAAGGAGCTACTTCTGTGATTTTGTCTTCTCTAAGACAAAGAATCTTTCTACACCAACCAAGAATAAAGTATCTACTTTTTACCTACTATGTTGCAAAACCTACTTATTATTCCTCTGCCCATCTCTTATCTCTATTTCCAAAACATCAATTATTTACTGTGTTAGTTTCAAACACTTTTTGTAGACCAGGTTGGGTTTAAATACCATACTCTCCTTTGTCTTCTCTCATACCCGCGCATTCTATGAATGCCAGGCTGACCCGAACTCAGTGATCCTCTAGCCTCGGTATTCCTAGTGCTAGATTTTCACGTGTGCATCACCATGCCTGCTGGCTCCTTTATGGGGGCAGGGGGAGCACCCACGTGCCACTGCGCACTGCAACCTTACAACTTGTAGGAGTTGGTCCCTACTTCCAGCATTTGTATCTAGCTTAGACCTTTAGGCTAGACAGCAAATGTCTTTTAAACCAAAGGAAGAAAATCTCACCCATTCAGTCTTTTATCTAGATTGAACGATGGAACAACGGCAGGAAAGCAGACCCATCGGTCTGCTTATCATCACAGACTGGCTCTGGCCTACCCCTAAAGCAAGTCAGGCAAGGGACCACATAGCCTAGGCCAGAACGAACAGGAAGTTTTCTTAAATACATCTTAAGTCAGTGCATGGCCAGCTAGTAGCAACCCAGGAAACCCGCAGCTCTTGCCTAACTAGGCTGAGGTCTCTTGAGGGCTTCCCAACTATCCAACGGGACTGCTGCAATTTCCTCTAAGTACCTAACTGACACTCACTGGTCAGGAATATTCCAGAGCAGAGATGGGCTGGACCACTCCCGCCCAGTGACGCTCGATTGCGGTACAGGAGGCCCAGCAGGATCTACTAGGGTGTGGCGCTCTGCCTCTTGGGCATCATCATTTCTGGTCCTTCCATTTTGAGAAGGCATTTAATGAGCATCGGGGGGGTTAAGTTGCTCTTTCCCTCCAAAACCTTCCACTAAGGTACATAGAAGTACTTTCTACTCTCCACGTCCTCGATCATCTGTGGCCTGCATTTGCTGTTGTCCGCTTGGGAACCCGGTTACACTGCAACCCTGATCACTGGTGGGCCTGCTAATCCACCCTCCAAAAGGCTGTGTCCTTCCACGAGGCTGACCCGAGTGCTCCCCGGGTAGCGGCTCGCGCCCAGGGTAGGGGATGCATGTGCCCACCGGGTCCACAAGCGGAGATCGTAGGCGAGGTGTCCCCGATGGAGACACGGACCATACCTGGGAGTCTTCTCGCTGCGAAGGAAGGAAAGGGTTCTGTAGACACCGAAGAGAGCGTTAAGGACAGACGTGAGCGCGACGCTGTACCGGGTCAGCAGTAAGCGCCTCCCACTCTGACTTCCTATCCTGCTCTCTAGACTCCGCCCAGTTCTCACTTTTATGGCCCGCCCTCCCCCCGTCGCCTCTCCATTGGCTAAGCTTGCCGTCAATCCAATAGAAGAGCGTGACCAAGGCGGCCGCTTGGCCTGCCCAGAGTAGGGGCGAGGGCACCGGGACGGGGGTTGTCCTTCCTGGCTGGGCCTCGCCTGCGGCAGGCATAGTCTGAATGCCGGGCGAGCCTCCCGCTGGGAACCTGGGGCCCGGCCGAGGGTCTACGGAGCCCGGATGCGGGCGGGGCGGGGCTGCGCGGCGGGCATGAGGGCTTGAGCCCGCGGCACGTACTCCGAGTCCCACACGCACTCGGTGTGGCTGCGGCGCCGCAGGTCCTGCCCACGACCTTGTTGATGACCTTCGGGGCTCGGCCCTCCAGTGGGCCTCCCCCCCACCGGGAGGTGCTAGAGCCCCCGGCGGTGTTGAAACGTTAATGAGCGGCCGGGGGCTTCACTCCCGCGTGGAATTGCCGGGGGTTGGGGGATGGGGGCGCATGGGATACTGCGCCTGCGCACTGAGAGCGCCTGCCGCGTTGTCTGGTCCTGGCTCTCTGATCTGCCAAGGTGACCCCGTCCTTTTGTCCTTGCTGTAGCGCGTCTCAGGCCGAGGTAGCTGAACTTTCCCTTAATATTACCTAATCGTTTGTTATTATGTGGAGGGTACCGAATCCTACTCTCCGACTCATGCTACGTAAAGGCAGTACCTTTGTGCTACACCCACCCAGCCCCTCCACCCTACTCTAGAACTTTCCTCATTTCTCCGGTGTGCTAGCTCAGTGTGGATTCATTGTTTATCCCTGTTAATTTTCCTTTCTTCAAAGATTTAATATCTCTTTCCTCCTTCCAGTGGACTAGGTGAAACCTACCTAGGTCTTGAGACTTATACTCGTGATTAGAGTTTGGGGTTTTATGTAGTTCCAAGGCAGCATTTCTCAAAGGTCTAGACTAGTAATATTCCACAGTGATGTGGCAAACGTCGAGAAGGGGTGGGTGGAGCCATTTTACTCTTTTGATCAAGAAAATAAAGCTGGTGGGTTTTTTTTTGTTTTGTTTTTTTGTTTTTTTTTTGTTTTTTTTTGTTTTTTTTTTTTTTTTTTTGGTATTTTGGGGTTTTTTTTTGTTTGTTTGTTTTTTTGAGACAGGGTTTCTCTATGTAGCCCTGGCTGTCCTGGAACTCACTCTGCAGACCAGGCTGGCCTCGAACTCAAAAAACCACCTGCCTCTGCCTCCCAAGTGCTGGGACTAAAGGCATGAGCCACCACTGCCCGGCTAAAGCTGGTGTTTAACCACAACTGTGGGGAGGAAGATCTATGAGTTCAAGGCCTGCCTGGTCTGCATAGTGAATTCTAAGTCAGATAGAGCAAAACGACGAGACCTTGTCCCCCAAAAAGAGAGAGAGAGAGAGAGAAGAAAAATTAAAAAGAAAGAAAGAAAGAAAAGAATAAAAGTGATGATAGCCAGCCAGGCAGTGCTGTTGCGACCCTTTATAGAGCTAGCTCCTGGACAGACAAGTTACAAAGAGAAACCCTATCTCAAAAAACCAAAAGCAAACAATATTTTAAAACAAGACAAACAAATAATGCCCTGTCTTAGAACCCATGAGATGGCTCAAGGGCAAAGGCACCAGCAGTCATACCAGATCAAGCTATCCTCTGATCTCCATCCCCAACCACAAAATGTAATACTAAAAGAAGAAGGAGGAGGGGAAGGGGAAGGGGAAGGGGAAAAGGAAGGAGAAGGAGAAGAAAGAAAAAGTAGCCACCAGATTGAGACAAGCTCGAGCTAGCTACCAACAGAGCAGATCTTATCTCAAACACTACAAAAATCAGCTTTCAGCTCCTGCGATGAACACATCTCTTTCTGGTGTATTCACGTTTCTCTTGGGTTGTATGTCTGGGAGTTAATACCCTTTCTAGGTTTTCTGCGTTGTCGTTCATAAAGAGATTGAAACGTGTTCTTGACTGGTTATTATCTTCTAGTCAGCTAGAGGAAGAAGCTGCCTAACCCATAGCATTTGGCTCCAGGCAACTCCTGACCTCTTTCCAAGGCACTGGGTAAAACTGAAGTGTTACTGAGTCCAAGGTGTTAGTACCTGCAACAAGTTTCCACTGATAAGGAAGCGAAATCTTTGGGATTAAATTTAACAAACATCAAGGGAATTGTAAAATGTTTTGTGACTTCACTGGCAATACACTGACGTGTTACACTGACATGTTACACTGACGTGTTACACTGACGTGTGTCGGCTACATAAACCAAATATCTCTAGTCCCATGACTCAGCAGCTAAGCCAAAAGCCCTCTCCCAAGTTTTACAAGAACTGTGAGAAATCGAACGCTCTTAACTCTTCTGTGTGGATCTAATTCCTTGGCACGGAGAGGGCTCCGGACAACCTCTTCATTTTACACTAAAGCGGCTGGAGAGATAAAGATAGAATCAAACAGCTGTCTTCTAGACCCATGAATCAGGCAAGAATCTAAAGTGGAACGTTCTCTCAGGCAGCTGCTGCAGCAAACGCTGCTGCAGCAAACTTTCTGAAGGGATCCACACAGTGTCCTTAGCCAGCATTTCGACCTCAAGCTGTGACTGTAATGGGAATCTTTTCCACAAGCCTTGCCCTGCCACATGCCCTTGGTCTCCACGGCTCTTCAGGCTCCGTTGCAGGCCCTGCTCACAGTCGCCTGCAATCAGCCCAGGACTATTTACTGTATTACAGGCATTCAGTTGTCCTTTCTCACTGGCAGTAGCTTGTTGGACAATTGTATGGCAGTGGCAGATCAAAGGCATGGGGAGAGGAAATAAATGACCAAGGCTTCAGAATGTCAGACTTTAAAGCACTGCGGGGTGCCCGCAGCTGGGCACTGAAAGACCAGCGCATGTCCTGTGACCCACCTGGTAGAGTACCTCTGTAGCACACACAAAAGCCACAGAATAACTTGGGGATGGTAGTGCATACCTGTAATCCCAGTAATTGGGGGCAGAATCTAGAGGATCAGGAGTTCAAAGCCACCCTCAGTTATAGAGAATTTGCTGGGCCCTGCACAATACTCCTGTTTAAATTTGTTCTGTGAAGTAACCTTAGCTTTTCATACTCATCTGCCTTTGGCAAGTTTTGGATTCTGATTGAGTTTGCAAAAATAAAATAAGGCCAGTGAGGCCCAGTAGGTAAGGGTGGTAAGGCCCAGTGGGTAAGGCTGATGAGGCCCAAGTGTCATATGGTGGAAGGAGAGAACTGATTTCCACATGAGCCTCGGTGCATGCACCCCCACACGTGTGCCTGCACACATAGAAAAGTGCATACTCGCATGTATCATGAATGTTCCAGCGCTACTTTTTCTAGAAATCAAATCCCCTTTCCTTCCTATTACCCCTCCCGAGTTTTCCATTAGGAAGAACAAACACATTTTGTCTTTAGGATGCAGCCAATATTTTGCCTTTAGGATGGTTTTGAGAGTATCCATTAAGGTGACAGTGTCCCTGGTGTCTGTGTGTATAGGGGTGGGTGGTAGTGGTAAAGTCAAGCCTGTTAGACGTCTGTGAGCAGCTTACAACAGATCACACCAGACCAAATGGGTCGTGGTGAGGGGGCGGGTTATACATGAGATAGGGCAAAGGTAGTGGGAAGAGAAGTAGAAGAAGAAGATGGAAGAAGAGAGCGAGGTCAGGGGGGTTCTGCCTGTTTTACATGGGTAGTGACATAGCCTCTCCCAGGTAAAGGTGAGGTAGCCAGGTGGATCCTGGGAATGTATGGCGGTTGCCTTGGCAACAATGTGGGGGTCGCCTAGATGTGATGTCACTGGTTTTGAGCCTGATACCAACAAAGGCCATATGTAGCCCAGGGTGGCCTGGAACTCAGCCCTCCTGTCTTACCTTCCTCGGTTTGGGGATTACAGGCAAAACCCAACATGTCTAGCTTCCTGCAACCTCTTCAAAGCTGACTTAAGCTATAGGAAGAAGGGATGGGGCAAGAAATGCATTTGGGGAGACAGACCTAAAAATCTGGAATGCTGTTTAAACTGTCAAGTTGTGACCCGCGTCACTTTCTCGCCAGCAAGAACGGACACAGATGCCAGGATCCTTCTGTAGCAAGCTTTATTGAAGCCGAGGAAAGACCCCAAAGGAGGAAACAGCCTTCCTTAAATAGCCCCTGGGTTGGCGTGTCCCTATTCTATTGGCTTGCGCGACTCCGCTGATGTGACATCTCGGGCTACGTCACCTTTTGGCGGTTGATGGCTACTTTTGACAGTTGATGGCTGAGCGAGAGTGCGCATGCGTGGCGCACTACATCAAGTTAGGCGTTCACCAGGGACCTTGAATAAAAGGAATAGGAGAAGGGATTAATGCTCAAAAGCCTGAGGATAAGAAACTGGGTTTGGGGAGCGTAGCATGAAGGTCCTTATGCCCACAGGTCTCCAGAGAAACCAGGAATGTCAATCACAGGATTGTCTTTCCAATGGGTGTTAGTTGTTTTAAAAAGTCTGACCAAATCTCAGAACAGACCACTCCAGACCACACAGTTCCAATGGGGAGGAGGTTTATTCAGGAGATAGGGCAAAGGTGGGGAGAAGAAGGTGGAAGAAGAAGAGAGCGAGTCAGGGGGGGGTCCTGCCTGTTTTATATGGGCGGTGACGTAGTATCTCCCAGGTAAAGGTGAGGTAGCCAGGTGGATTCTGGGAGTGTATGGCTGTTGCCCTGGCAACGATGTGGGGTCGCCTAGATGTGATGTCATTGAGTACGGAGCCTGATACCAACAATGGGAAAGATGGAAAAAACTTGTTCTTCCATCTAGAAAGCTGAGACTTGGAAGTGGTGAGCAGTCTGGGGATCTGTGTTATCTGTTGGGCCAGACTCTATCGAACTCCCAACCAGAGCCAGAGGTAACAAGTAACCTAAATGACCCTTGTAGCCAGAGGTTTCCCCCAAATGACCCAACCAGGACCAGAGGTGACTAATAGTGTGAAAATAAAATTTGAAAACAGCTTAAAACAGACATGCCCCTTCCGGGGGCAAGGTGACCAAAAGAAAAATAAAAAGGCATGCCCCAGACAAGTCCAAACTAGCCCAAGTGAGTAATGGGCCATCCAGTGTTTACTTCTCTCTCCCTCCCTTTCTGGGAGGTCCGGGATTACTAGCCATCCTGCTGCCTCTGCAAGTTGCTGATATTTGAAATAACCAATCATGTGTAACCGCACCAAACTTTCCCGCCTTTCCCTACCCCTACCCATAAATAGCCCAAGCCTCTGGGGTTCGGTGTAGAAATCCCTTGTCTCCTGCATGGAATGGGTTTCAACCCAAGGGCCCTTGCTATTAAACTACCTTATGCAATTACATCAAGGAGGTCTCTCGTGTGTCCTTGGGTGAGCGCCGGTCCGGACTTGAGGTAGGGTCCCCTCTGGGGTCTTTCAATAGCACAAATGATCTCTATACTATCTGTATGACCAAGGCCAGGACAGAATCTTAGGCCCTTAGGCTAGTACAGGTGGTATACCTCAAGAACTCATGTTCTTAAAAAAAAAAAAAAAAAAAAAAAAAAGGCAAAATAAAAGGGGTTTGGGGATTTAGCTTAGTGCTAGAGCACTTGCCTAGCAAGCACAAGGCCCTGGGTTCGGTCCTCAGCTCTGGGGGAAAAAAAAATCTTCTTGGAGGAAATAGCAAATACCGTGGATATACCCTGGGTTGAGCATCAATATAATTGTGCACCCAAGATTGTATGACACCATGAAACTTTTTTTCTCAAATTGTAGTGTGCTTAAATACATCGGGAGTAAACTTGCGGAAGTCTGGTCCAGGTTGATAAAGTCAATCTGCTCCTGGTTTTCATTCTTACAGCTTCAGGAGATTCCCTTTCCTCTATGAAACCCTCAAGGTAGCCCCAAGAATGCTGATCCTCCTCACAGGAGCGGGGCGGGGGTGGGGCGTGGGAGGGGCAGCCAAGGAGGGACTGGAGCAAGAGGCTTTCTTCAGTGAGTCTGTCTCAGCAGTCTACAGAGGGAAGCGTGTCTATCAGGTGCTGGAAGAGCTCGGCCCCATGCTCCCAGGGCTTCGGCTTCACGGGATGCCTTTTCTTGGAAATGTGCATGATACTCCACAAACCTGCAGACTAGGGCTTTAGCCAGACCAGCTCCAGGTGGCAGCTCTCAGCAGGCTGGGACGACAGCCCAGAAGGTGCTGGCGCCTCAGGATTACAGCTGCTTCAGCACATTAGCTTGACAGTTTTCTTCCCACCTTCGTCGGATCTCACCTGATTTCTCAGCAGTCTAAAGATGGCCACTCATTGCCCTTTGAAATACGCTGTGGGAGGTTTTCACCAAGGATTAGGGTGAACCCCTAGAGGATGAGAAAATTCTCCCTCTTACCTGTCATAGCTAGATAACACTGCCCGAGGAAGTTTTATTACCCTAACCCTAACCTATCACCAAATCCAAGGCTGCCCCCACATCATCTCTAATTTCTGTTGGTGCTGGGGATCGAACCTAGCACCATGGAGCTACTCATGACTAACCAGTAGATTGTAGATGCTGGAAAGTGGAAATACTGGGAAGAGAAGGGGCCAGTTCAGATAACCGGGTTCCCCATCCCCACCCCTGACCTTTCAGCAGGAACTCTCCCAGATGAAGCTGGTCTGCTCCCGGGATTTGGATGATATACCCAGCATGAAATTTAGTCTCTTAATTTGTATTCTTAGCTCAAGACCATAAGGGCCCAGAATTAAGAGCTGCGACCTCAGGGTTTGTAGCGGCCACCTACTCCTGTGTTTTCTCTCTAGAACAAGTTTATAGCTAAGAAGGAAAAATCTTGCCAAGCAGAAAGCCCAGTTACACTGTATCACAAATTGAGTTCCAGTTACCAAATGTCCCCAACCCCAGGCTTTATCTGACACTCTTAAGGAAGGGAGTACCGACTCCCCGGATTTCTCCTCTGAAGTGAGGGTCCCTGAGGAGTCCTGTTTATTGTCTGCTTTGTTTCCTGGTGATAAGCAAAGTGCAGAAGGGGGAGAGGGTTTCAATGCAGCGTTTTATCAGATGCTAGGGGGATTCCAGAGGCCTAACAGATATGCAGAGTGAACAGAAGAGCAGCCAGGGGATTTATAACTGGCGGACCGGGTATCCTAAGAGGCTGATCTCAATCTCAAAGGTAGATAAAAATAGGAATGGCAAGCTGCTGAAAATTCACAGGTCATTTGAGCTCAGCGGGAAAGCGGCGCCAGAGAATGGCTGACTCGGAATTTGCACTACACAGGTCAAGCAAGGTGCCAGTGGATAAATTGCTTCCCTTTGAGGGCCTTCTGAATGCCTGCCTGCCATGCTGGCTGCGGAAGAATTTCTCAGGCCTAAACTGACCTGAACACAGTTGGTTGGACTAAAGGTCAAGACAAAGGATGGCCTATGAGAGGATGTAGCCTGAGAGCCCGGCCGGCCCAGCAGGAGCTTTAACAGTTGTGGGGGACTGGCCTGCCTAGGGGTTCTGCCCCCTTGGGAGATTTGAGATCCTTATATACCAAGGGCGTGCTCTAATGGTAGGAATAAAATGGACATGAAAAGACACAGCAGTTTGTAAGCAGAAGCCACAGACTTGGAAAATCCTGAGGAAACAGATTCCGCAAGGCAGTGGGAGGAAGCCTAAGACAGCTGGTTGATCAACGTAGGAAGAAGAAGGTGGCAGTTCTTCGGAGCTGTGACACATGTCCAGAGCTGTGGTGACATTTTAATTCTCAGGAGGTATCAGTACCCACTGATTCAATTGCTTTCCCGGAATCCCTCCAGGAGGGCCCTGTAACAAGCAGAGAAATCTCCTCTCCACTCTGTTGGAACAAAGCCCCAGATTTGACTCAGTGAGACCCGGAGAGAAGCACCGTGTCCTTCACAGGAGAAAAGAGGGATTTAAAATGTCATTGCAATAACTTTTTTTGTTTTGTTTTGTTTTTTTTTTTTTTTTTGGTTTTTCGAGACAGGGTTTCTCTGTGTAGTCTTGCCTGTCCTGGAACTCACTCTGTAGACCAGGCTGGCCTCGAACTCAGAAATCCACCTGCCTCTGCCTCCCAAGTGCTGGGATGCAATAACTTTTTTTAAACTGAGCATAGCACCTGTAATCCCAGCGCTCGGAGGTAGAGACAGCTGAGGTCCAGGCAGAGAGATAGCTCAGCAGTTAAGAACACTTGCTGCTCCTGCAGACCAGGGTTTGGTTCCCAACACCTCACATGGTCATTCACGACCATTGTGAGAAGGCCACTCGGCGGCGGCGGTAGGTTTAAGCAAATGTAAATTCTTTTTTAGCCAGATGAAGATTACACTGTGTGTTTGGGACCTGAGTGGAGACCTGAACTTTTCTCAGGATGGCCTTTTAAGCACAAAATCATATCCTGAGTTAACACACCTCAGTTAGTTAGCAAGTGTTAACATTTTGTCTAAGCTCCGCCCCACAGTTGCCTGGCAATAGCCAGGCTTGCCTGACTCACTGTAAAAGGGGCTGCTTGTTCCCTTTGTTCTCTCTTGCCTTCTTGCTCCTGCTCTGTCCTCTAGACCCTCCCCCTCTCTCCCATTCCCCGCTCCCCCTTTCTCCACGTGTTCATGGCTGGCCTCTCTCTACTCCTCTCCTCTTCTCTTTTCTCAACTCCCCTCCCCATACCCTGAATAAGCTCTATCCTGTATTATACCGTCCTGTGGCTGGTCCTTGGGGAAGGGTTGTCTCAGGATGGGCCCTCTGAAGCATGCTCTTTCCCCACACCTCCACCAAACATATTCCTTCTCCCCTTTATTTTTTTATAAACACAACAGCAAGAACAGTTAGCCAGAAGCAGGACTGCAGACAGCAGAAAGCAAGGTTAGCATATTCAGGGACTTTCCCTGAACTATGCACTTTGATGGATTATCACTGTGTTCTGCTGCTGCCAGGTGTTACTGCCTGTGTGTGGGGGTGGGTTGGGGGGGCATCCTTATACAACCATCTATGACCCTAGTTTCAGGGCTCTCAACACCCACTTCTGACCTCTGTGGGTCCCAGGCATGCTTTGGTGTATATTAACATTTTTAAAAAATTTTAAAATCATATTAAAAAAAAAAAAAGAGGGCAAGGTCTTTCTTATCTGCAGAGTAAGTTTGAGACCAGCGTGGGCTACATGAGATCCAGTCTCATAAACAAAGCAAGGCCAGGCATGATTGTGTGCAATTTTTTTTTTTTTAAGATTTATTTATTATATGTGATTACACTATCGCTATCTTCAGACACACCAGAAGAGGGCATCAGATTCCATTACTGATGGTTATGAGCCACCATGTGGTTGCTGGGAATTGAACTCAGGACCTCTGGAAGAGCATCCAGTGCTCTTAACCACTGAGCCATCCCTCCAGCTCGATTGTGCGCAATTCTAATCTCACTATGCTACTTAGGACATAGAGCTGGCCAGGTCTCGAGTTCCAAGCCAGCCAGGGGCTACATAGCAAGATTCTGTCAAAAAAAAAAAATCAACTCTATAAAGAGTTAAGAGGCAGGGGAGGCAGACCAGATGTTGTGTTTTATAAAAGGAAGAAAGAAAGAAGCAGGATATGTTTGGGAGAGTGAGGTATGGTGAGGTGGAAGGGGGTAGCTCTGTGGGCACATGCTGAGGCGTCCCTTCCCCCTGAGGAACCATGAGATGGATATAGTATAGAATAGAGTTTATTTAGGGCATGGGGAGGGGAGCTGAGGGAGTAGAGATAGAAAAAGGCAGAGAGAGGAGAAGAGAGGATGGCCAGGAATACATGGGGGGGGGGGGGAACAGGAAGAGAAGGGACAGAGAGGGGAGAGAGTAAGAGGGTAAGAGCCAAGGGAGCAAGCAGCTCCTTTTATAGTGAGTCAGGTGGGCCTGGCTGTTGCCAGGTAACTGTGGGGCGGCGCCTAGACAAAATGCTACCACCAGACACAGGATAAAGCATTTGGCAGCTGGATTGTATTAGGCTCAGAGGGCAACTATGTGGCAACTAGAGAAAGACATTTTGCTTCTCAGACCGCTTGCTTGCTTTCATTATTGAAGTCCAAACACAAAAAGTACAGGCGCTAAGGAGATAGGTCAGTCGAGAAAGAGCTAGCCCTGCCTGGTAGCACCTGTTTGATCTCCAACGCCCACATGAGAAGTGCTAGGGGGTCGGGCAGGATGACTCTGTGGTTAAATGCACTTGGCTGTCATGGGTCAGGCAGGATGGCTCAATGGGTAAATGCACTTGGCTGCCATGGCAAATAACCTGAATTTAATTCCTATAGTAGAAGGAGAGAACTGACTCCTACCAGTTGTCCACATGAAGGTGGGTAGACAGGACAGACAGACAGACAGACAGACAGACACACACACACACACACACACACACACACACACACACACACACACA